>BTPG01000006.1:189040132-189082632 GCA_036245525.1 Semisulcospira habei
ATGGGAGTGTACCACTACCTTAGTCAGCCTTCAAGAAATGGTAACATCGCCCACTAGAGTTACGCCATCATCAGCCACTGTTATAGACCATATTTATACAAATAAACCGCTGGCAGTTAGCAAATTTCACGTTGGTAGTCTTAGCGTAAGTGACCACTATCCGGTGAGCTGCACGTGGCTGTCCAAGCTTCCAAAACTAAAAAAGCAAGGACATACGTGCATAACATACAGATCATTAAAAAAGTTCAATGAAAATACCTTTCTGTCTGATCTAGCTTCTGCAGAGTTTACTGAAGTATACAATGAAACCGACCCAAATAAAGCACTAGATACGTGGTATCACATCTTTCTCAGAGTGCTAGATAAACACGCGCCCTTGAGACAACAAAGAGTTAAATACGCCACTTTACCACCCTGGCTGACTGCGGATCTTATCGAGGCCATGGAGCACAGGGACGAGCTGAGAAGAGAGAAGCGCTTCACCGATTACAAGAAAGAACGTAATCGAATAAAATCCATGGTTCTGAAGGCAAAAAAATTACTTTTCGATAAATTTATTCACGAAAGTAAAGACTGTGCCACAATATGGCGTGCGATAAATTTAGTTACTAGAGGCACGAATAAAAGCTCAGCTCCTTTACCGCCGCATCTCACAGCAAACAGCTTCAACAGCCACTTCGTCTCCGTAGCAGAATCATTAATCCCGACGGGAACTGAGTCGCATGACTATGTATGCCCGGACAACTTAGTCGATTTCTGCAAGCAGAGAACTGCCGGCACAAAACCTTTCATCATACCCACTATAGCGGTCCATGAAGTTGGTAAATTAATTACATCCTTGGAAAATAAAAAATCATCAGGACTGGATGAGATTAATGCGAAAATACTCAAGATATCCCTCCCTTACATTGTAGAGAGTATCACTTATATCTACAACCTCTGTATTAATTTTAATTGTTTTCCAGGCGCATTTAAAGACGCGAAAGTAATACCTCTACCTAAATCTAAAGATCTTAGTGAAATTAATAATTTTAGGCCCATATCACTTCTACCTGTTCTGTCCAAGCCCTTAGAACGGCATATTCACAAGCATCTATCTATATACCTGGAAAGCCGAAAATTAATTTATTCATTGCAGTCGGGCTTCAGATCAGAACACTCATGTCACACTGCGCTGATACGGATGATAGACACCTGGTTATCTTCCATCAACGACTCAAAACTTACAGGAGTCATGTTTCTAGATTTTCGTAAAGCCTTTGATCTAGTAAACCACGAAATACTGATCAAGAAAGTATCCATGTATACCAACAACTCGGCGTCGTTTCTCAAATCCTACCTCGAAGGTAGAAAACAAAAGGTATTACTAAATGGCTCATACTCGAATCAAGGGTTAGTGAAGCATGGCGTACCACAAGGCTCTATTCCTGGTCCCCTTTTATTCTGCTTGTTCATAAATGATCTTCCTCTTGCGATAAAAAATGAAAGCGTTACATGTGATATGTTTGCAGATGATGCTGCAGTACACACGCCAGATAAGGATATATCAAACATCAATTCACGACTGCAAAACACACTGCAAGATATTAATGAATGGTGCAGTCATAATATTATGATTTTAAACCCGGTAAAAACGGAGAGCATGGTAATTAGCACCCGCCAAAAACACCAGCTTGGCTCTCTCTCACTCAGTCTGTCCATCAAAGGCAAAACCATCAGCCATGTTACTAACCATCGCCTGCTAGGAGTCACAGTGGACAACCAGCTTAGGTGGCAGCCACACATCAGTAATGTTTGTAAAATGTCTCCAGAAATCTGTACATCTTAGCAAAACTTAAACACATTACTGATATGGAGACACGTCAACTGTTCTTCAATGCTCATATTAGATCGCATATAGACTATGCTTCTACTGTGTGGGATGGTTCGAGCGATGTCAATTTGAAAAGATTGAACTCTCTACATCGGAGAGCTGCCAAACTAATACTCCCTGATCCCAGCTTAACTACTGACCAAAAATTGGCAGCCTTAAAAATTCTGCCCCTGAAAGATCATCTAATTTACAATAAGGGAATGGTTATGTTCAAGGCATTAAACGATAAGCTACCCCGATATATCACATCGCTATTTACCGTCCAGTCATCAACATACTCAAGATCAAGAAAATCCCTTATTGTGCCGCGACCTAGAATTGATCTCTATAAAACGAGTTTGACGTTCTCTGGCTCTAGTCTTTGGAATGCCTTGCCTAGAAACGTCACGACATCAGCTACTTTCTCCTCGTTTAAAGTCAGTCTCACCAAGTACTTATTTTTGTCAGCAGCATCCCCGTGACTGTGCACATATTGAAAAATACTATTTCTCATTAGATTATTAATTGCGTGTATCACACGTTTCGACTGATGACTCATATTTATTCGGTACAGCTTGTATGTAGCTATCTACTCATATGACTGACTAGCTTAACGTTACAAGCCGCGTAAGCGTGTGTGTGCACGTGTGTGTGTGTGTGTGTGTGTGTGTGTGTGTGTGTGTGTGTGTGTGTGTGTGTGCGTGTGCATTGTGCGTGTGTGCGTGTGCGTACGTGTATATTAGAGATAGAGAGTGGCGTGCTGAAATGTGCATGCGATATGTATGCGTATTAGGTTGTGTGTATTCTTATTATATTATTTTAATTAAACCTCACAACATTGATTGTACATTGCTTAACGTCCCGACAGCAACAAGGCTTTCTCAGGACGTGCCTGCACTGCTTGTGAAAAAAAAATAATAATAAAAAAAAAAAATAAACAGAACATTGAATGTATGTTGCCAGCCGGTCAAATACATTAAATAAACCTAACACATAGGGCCTAAATAAAGCTAAGACCATTTAGCAACACACATCCAATATCAAGAGCTACAGGCAGTGCAGACAGTAGGGAGAGTTTTAAAAAGGCAAATACAGGTGAATGGACAAAGGGTAGACAGAAACACATGCCCCAGAATAGAGAGAAAAACCCACCCTGTGGGGCTGACCAGGGTGACCCTGGGAACTAAAAAATACCTAACCCCACCCAAGTCCCCCAGGGCAGACCCGGGTGGGGTAAACCTCACAACATGTCATTATGCCCGACCAGTAAAGTTGGTAATTCCTATGTCACTTCCCCCTTACATTTTTTTTCCTTCTTCTTCTTCATTCTTGGCTTGTGCTGTGTCGTGTAATTTTTTTTCCTTTTCAGTAGTAGAAAACAATTAGTGCGATAGTAACTCTGTAATCAGTAGATTAGCAACGGCAAGTTCGAAAAATGGTTGTTACTACCAAAACTTTTACCGTTGTCAAATAAAGGGTCATTGTCATTGTCATTGTCATTGTCTCTCTCTCTCTCTCTCTCTCTCTCTCTCTCTCTCTCTCTCTCTCTCTCTCTCTCTCTCTTCTCTCTCTCTCTCTCTCTCTCTCTCTCTCTCTCTCTCTCTCTCTCTCTCTCTCTCTCTCTCTCTCTCTGGCTCTCCGGGAGCGTCAGCACGCATTCATATCGTGCTCCAGCTGGCAGTGGATTCATGTGTCTTAAGTGACTTTTACCGTTGTCAAATAAAGGGTCATTGTCATTGTCATTGTCATTATCTCTCTCTCTCTCTCTCTCTCTCTCTCTCTCTCTCTCTCTCTCTCTCTCTCTCTCTCTCTCTCTCTCTCTCTCTCTCTCTCTCTCTCTCTCTGGCTCTCCGGGAGCGTCAGCACGCATTCATATCGTGCTCCAGCTCGCAGTGGATTCATGTGTCTTAAGTGACTTTTACCGTTGTCAAATAAAGGGTCATTGTCATTGTCATTCTTATTCTCTCTCTCTCTCTCTCTCTCTCTCTCTCTCTCTCTCTCTCTCTCTCTCTCTCTCTCTCTTTCTCTCTCTCTCTCTCTCTCTCTCTCTCTCTGGCTCTCCGGGAGCGTCAGCATGCATTCATATCGTGCTCCAGCTCGCAGTGGATTCATGTGTCTTAAGTGAATTTGCCAAGTATGATATTTGGCACACGGGTTTGTGATTGTGTCTCCTACATTCTGGCGATTTTTCACGTGAGAGGATGGAGTTTTTCGTGAGTAATGACTTATGAGTGTTTTCCCATATATGATTTCCACTGAACTCTCTTGTCTTCCATTTTCAAATTTTGTACACGTGTGCGGTGACTCATATGGCCTCCAGTGTTTTGTAATCAGGGGGCGTCAGACCTGGCTACGCCTGTCATCATAGTCCCAACACTGTGTAAACACACCAGCGCAGATGCCTGGCCCAGGGGTCAGGGGTCTGACCTCATCATCCGACCGCCTCTATTTCTGTCAAACATAAAAGCAGAGATAGGAGAAATAAGAGTTTCAACTCTCGTGGAGCCCTGGGTTTGTCAAAATTGGTCGCCGAAGACAACCCAGTGCAAATCATTGTCGACCACTGAATATCTTTTCATTTATACCAACGAAAATCCGTAAACATTCAACTGCGCCTCACCGGTGCGCCTTTAGATAATACAATTTGCATCTTCAGACCCCCTCCTTACACCAGGTTTTGTCACCCGTGACCGACCGTGTATTGTCAGGCCAGGTGTGTGCTCGTAATCTGTGCGTTGTCTGTAGGCGATTAGTCTTTGTGTGGTGTCAGCTAGAGTGATGGCAAGATGGGCCCGACCACACGGTCCAAGCTAGGCTTCACACAGACAAACGTAGAAGAGATAAGACGTACTCTGGACCCCATTCAGATCACTTACCATACGGACCATACGAAGCTACCAGTGTGGCGAAAGGTGTTAAATCTACGCTACGTTGACGAATTTCGGCCTCAAGGTGTTACAACAACCTGGGAGGATTATGGAGAACACCATACCATTTATGAACACCTAATTGACCCAGATTTGAGTAGTCTGCCCAAAGACCTTGTGCATTCAACTATACGGCTGAAAGACGGTAGGCGGCAACTACTTGTCATTCATGTGTATTACACAACAGCAAGTTTCCTGGTGCAGGGCCGGTCCTGCCGCCAGTGGGTGGACAGGGAGTTTGCGGCACTGAGAGACATCGTAAACGCCTTGGCTGCCCAGTCTGGACACAGTCAGCTGGCGCTGCCGTCTAGAGTTGACTCTGCACTGCCAGTGGACCATGACTCCTTGACCAACACTGAGATGGACGACACCGTCAGCCCCACCGGCAAGGACAACGCCATCAGCGGCAGCTGTGCTCGCGCAGTCATCACAACTCTCGTCGGAGACAGTAGCACCACCATCAATACCAGCGACAGCGTCATCAGTACTGGTACTTCTGACGTTGGCATCACCGACAATCCCACCACCATCACAACCAGTGACAACGTCGACAGTGTTAGTGCTGCTAATACGTCTGACATCGGCAGCGGTGGCACCACCATCAGCGACAGCGTCAACAGTGCTGGTGCTGCCAATACGTCTGACATCGGCAGCACTGGTACCACCATCAGCGACAGCGTCAACAGTGCTGGTGCTGCCAATACATCTGACATCGGCAGCACTGGCACCACCATCAGCGACAGCGACAACAGTGCTACTGCTGCCAATATGTCTGACATCGGCAGCACTGGCACCACCATCAGCGACAGCGTCAACAGTGCTGGTGCTGCCAATACGTCTGACATCGGCAGCAGTGGCACCACCATCAGCGACAGCGTCAACAGTGCTACTGCTGCCAATACGTCTGACATCGGCAGCACTGGCACCATCATCAGCGACAGCGTCAACAGTGCTGATGCTGCCAATACGTCTGACGTCGGCAGCACTGGCACCACCATCAGCGACAGCGTCAACAGTGCTGCCAATACGTCTGACATCGGCAGCACTGGCACCACCATCAGCGACAGCGTCAACAGTGCTGGTGCTGCCAATACGTCTGACATCGGCAGCACTGGCACCACCATCAGCGACAGCGTCAACAGTGCTGCCAATACGTCTGACATCGGCAGCACTGGCACCACCATCAGCGACAGCGTCAACAGTGCTTGTGCTGCCGATACGTCTGACATCGGCAGCACTGGCACCACCATCAGCGACAGCGTCAACAGTGCTATTGCTGCCAATACGTCTGACATCGGCAGCACTGGCACCACCATCAGCGACAGCGTCAACAGTGCTGCCAATACGTCTGAGATCGGCAGCACTGGCACCACCATCAGCGACAGCGTCAACAGTGCTATTGCTGCCAATACGTCTGACATCGGCAGCACTGGCACCACCATCAGCGACAGCGTCAACAGTGCTTGTGCTGCCAATACGTCTGACTTCGGCAGCACTGGCACCACCATCAGCGACAGCGTCAACAGTGCTTGTGCTGCCAATACGTCTGACATCGGCAGCACTGGCACCACCATCAGCGACAACGTCAACAGTGCTTGTGCTACCGATACTTCTGACATCGGCAGCACTGGCACCACCATCAGCGACAGCGTCAACAGTGCTGGTGCTGCCGATACGTCTGACATCGGCAACACTGGCACCACCATCCGCGACAGCGTCAACAGTGCTGGTGCTGTCAATACGTCTGACATCGGCAGCACTGGCACCACCATCAGCGACAGCGTCAACAGTACTGGTGCTGCCAATGCGTCTGACATCGGCAGCACTGGCACCACCATCAGCGACCGCGACAACAGTGCTAGTGCTGCCAATACGTCTGACGTCGGCAGCACTGGCACCACCATCAGCGACCGCGACAACAGTGCTAGTGCTGCCAATACGTCTGACGTCGGCAGCACTGGCACCACCATCAGCGACAGCGTCAACAGTGCTAGTGCTGCCAATATGTCTGACATCGGCAGCACTGGCACCACCATCAGCGACAGCGTCAACAGTGCTTGTGCTGCCGATGCCTTTGACGTGGGCAGCACTAGCACCAACGTCACCATCAGCAACAGCGTCAACAGTGCTGGTGCTGCCAATACGTTTAACACCGGCAGCACTGGTACCAGCATCGCCACCAGCGACCATGACAGCAGTGTTCCCGCTGCCAGTACAACAGACGCCGGCGGGGTTGGCACTCATCCATCTGCTCCTGTTGCTGCAGTGTCCACTGAGTCTGCGTGCCAGACAGTCTGCCCGGTAGTACTCAACCCTGACCCCCTGGCTGTTGAGCGCCTGATGGCGGAGATATCGGCTCTCCGATCCGCCGTTGGGGAGATCCGCCACTCGTACAACATCGAGGTGGATTCGCTGCACACGGAGATTAGACACCTGCGTGAGCGGATCACCCAGCTGGAGGGGGAGAAGGATGGCCAGAAAAGCGACAGGAAAAGCGGCAAGAAGAACCCGTCACCCCCGTCCAACACTCGGCCCAAGCAAGCGCTGGAAAAGTCGCCAACCTCAACGACAACTTCTGAGCCCCCGCGTGCATCTCCGCTAACCCCCGAGCGCAAAGAGCCGGCACCAAACCGACCATCTTCAGATACCGACAAAGCCACCGACCTTCCTGCACTCCAAAACCCAAAGCCCGGCACCCAGACGCTACTACTCGGCGATTCGATACTACGCGGCCTTCATGGAGACCTGATGTCTGTCACTGGCAAAGACAAAGCGCAGGTCGTGTCAGTGTCAGGCCTCGACAGAGCCGGCATCCTCCAGCACCTTCACGATGCCGACCCCACGAATGCAGTCACCACAGTCGTCATGCATGTCGGCATCAATGACTGTAAGCGTGGGTTCGTCATCGGCAAGAAGGGATGGAAGGATGTGATTTCTGCTGCCAGACGAGTCTTCCCCAAGGCAGAAATCTTCATCTCATCCATCCTGCCCACGATCAACGAACGTCAGCAGCCTGATCCATGCGTCACAGACACCAACCTTTGTCTCAGGGAGGTGTGCCACTCGCTGAAGGTAAACTTTATTGACAACGACCAAGTGTTCTACACAAGGACCGGCGAGGTAAAGAGCGGGTGGATTAGAGACGCCATCCATCCGAACAAGCGGGGCACCAGTGCTCTCGCTGTAAACATCAAGCGGGCGTACTCTGGCCGTACCTCCAACATCGTAACCCGCCCCATTGAGGCTAGACACCAAAACCCACACCGACACGGACAGCTAAATGTACCCGGGCATGGCGGTAAAAACGGGCATCCCGGCCCTCGAGACCAAGGGCCTCAACACAGTCAGCGCCCTCAGCACGCAGCCAGTTCAAGCTTGGCGCCCCGATTCCGCGAGGAGCAGGCTGTGACGAAAGTCTTCAGAATGGCGCCCAGATTCCACCAAGAGCAGGCTTTTGCGAAAGACTCTAGTCAGCACGATCCGAACCATGCTGACCGTACACCAGCGCCGTTTGCTTATGGCGGTGGATCAAAGGCCGGGGCTGCTCCAGAACACAAGCCACAGCAGCCCGGCTATGATCGCACATCAACACTCATGGGCGCCCCTTCCTACATGGCAGGCGGTCGACCTGTGTACCCCTACCCGTACCCCAAACCCCCAACTTTCCCCTATCCCCCGCCGCCCCCACCCCCTGGAGTGCCGCAGCTTAGTGAGAGTGACTGTGCCGCCTTGTTTTCGCTTCTTCAAAAGTTCAGGCCACGCGCCGGAAATTAGGACACGCGTGATAGCCATTTCGACATTCTTTGATAAAGTCCCACTGTGCGCGTTTTGTGGACCAATTATTGACAGTAATTTCCGATCTGCTATTACCATTTCCCGATTTAAATATACTTTTTTCACTTAGCGATTTTTTAAAATATTATAGTTGTACCATTTTCTTAGACTTTAAATTTGTTTGTTTTTCTTTCTTCTTATTTTTAAGTCGTCAAATTAGCTTTGTGTATTATGAACTTTGTTGCAGGTGAACGTGCATAGTTCCTTGACAAGTCATTTTTTATTTGTTCTCTTTTATAGTTGCTGACTTTGTTATTTTTTGTTGACATAACCAAGCAAGAAAACCGTAAACATTCTGCTGAACTTAGACTAAGCGCGTGATAAACATTGTGTTTCTTTGCCGTGTATTTTTTTTTTTTATTGAGCTTATTTAAAGCATTCTATAGATATTGATATTAGTTGATTTTTATTTTTTATTTTGTTGGATTATTTTTTGTGACCATATTAATTTTGTATTATATTTTTCGCTACATTTGTGTTTTTATCGACATGCAAAATCGTAATCTAAATACTGTTCCGAAACGAACAGACGAACTGAGAATTGGCCATCTTAACATATACCATCTAGTTAACAAGGTGCCCGATTTATCCGTGTTCCTAAACACGCCCTTACATTTTCATATTTTTGGTGTGTCCGAGTCAAGGCTTAAAAGTTCAATAAGGGATAACTCCATTTCTGTCCCAAATTTCTCAGTACTCCGCAGAGATGCCTCAATCCCACAACACACTGGACTAGCTGTATATATACATAATTCAATACTTGGTAACGTCAAACGGCGACAAGACTTAGAGTCAGCTCAAGTGGAAAGCTTGTGGGTAGAAGTGAAGACATCTAAATCACCCCCCGTCCTCATTGGCTTTATTTATAGAAATCCCGCAGCCAGCTGGGACTGGTATGATGACTTCGTAGCAATGATGGAGAGCGTAAATCAAAATAAAGCTGACGTTGTTCTTTTGGGCGATTTTAATATTGATCTTTCTAAATCTAAAGGGTCCAATGCTGCATGGGCGTCAACAACAGCACTATTCGGTTTAGAACAGTTAATTAAAACCCCCACTAGAACCACATGTACATCTTCAACCCTGATTGATCATATTTATGTGACAAATGATGATAAAATATCAAATGTACATGTTCCCTCCTTAGCTGTCAGTGACCATAACCCAGTATGTTGCACAGTCTCCATGAAACTAGACAAAGAGAACAAAAAGAGACATAAAACAATTAAATATCGTTCTTTCAAAACATTTAATAACGGCGACTTTCTGCGGGATCTGCGCAATACTCCTTTCAGGGACGTGTATAACCACACTTCTCCTGACAGTGCCCTGTCGTACTGGATGGATCTATTCCTCGGAGTCCTAAATAAGCATGCGCCCATACGAGAAAAACGAGTTAAGCACTCTACCCTGCCACCCTGGTTAACAGTAGATGTCAAACAGGCCATGTCATTTAGAGACAAACTTAAGAAAGAAAAACAGTTTGATGAATATAAGAAACAACAAAATCGTGTTAAATACTTAGTGAGAGCGTCAAAAAAACTGTTCTTCCAGGAAATGATTAGGGACAAAAAAGATACAGCATCGGTGTGGAAAGCCCTGAACGTTATAACAAAGGGTAAATCAGCCCCTGAAATACCATCCCATTTGTCAGCTGATATATTAAATAAGCACTTCCTATCGACAGCTGAAACACTTGCTCAGTCAGCTGCAAGTAGTAACACAGAGTACCAAGTTCCTGGTGTACTGGAAAAATACTGTGAGGCCAAAAATATGCTGCAGACATTCATCATTCCTGATATTACCGTCGCTGAAGTCGGCAAATTCATCTCTAGCATGCCGAACAAAAAGTCCACCGGGATGGATGGTATAGACAACAAAATTCTGAAAATGTCACTACCATATACGGTAGAGGCACTCACTTATATCTTTAACCTCTGTATAAAACACAGCACGTTTCCAACTATTTTCAAAGAGGCCAAGGTAATTCCAATCCCTAAATCAAAAGATCTTGAAGATGTCAATAACTACCGTCCTATCTCACTTTTGTCGGCCCTGTCAAAGCCCCTTGAAAAACACATACAAAAACACCTCCTCGATTTTCTAGAAAAGGGTAATTTCATAAATATTCATCAGTCCGGCTTTAGACCGAAACACTCATGTCAGTCAGCACTGGCACACATTGTAGACAGCTGGCTGGAATCAATAAATAAAAACCTGATGTCTGGAGCTGTTTTCTTAGACCTACAAAAAGCATTTGATCTTGTCGACCATGACATTCTCTTAAAGAAGCTAGCAGCATACCATATAAGTGAAACTGCCATAGCATTTTTTAGATCATACCTAAAAGACAGAAAACAAAAAGGTATATACTCATGGAAAATACTCTAAACAAGGACAAGTTAACTACGGTGTCCCCCAGGGGTCGATCTTGGGACCTCTTCTATTTATAATATTCATTAATGATTTGCCTTTGCATATTACTAACACTGATGTTAATTGCAACCTGTTTGCGGACGATACGAGCCTCCATGTTTCAGGTAAAAAAACAGCTGACATTACCATTAGCTTACAAAGTAGTCTCAGCGAGGTTTCCGACTGGTGTAGAGAGAATCATATGGTTCTTCATCCAGGAAAAACAAAGAGTATTTTAATCACTACACGACAAAAACACCAACGCCGACCACAGCCGTTACATTTACAACTGAACGCTAAACCGATAGAACAAGTCACAGAGCGTAAATTCTTGGGAACACACGTTGACGAACAATTATGTTGGGAGACGCATATAAATACAGTCTGTAAAACCATTGCTAAAAACACTTTCCTGTTGTCCCAGCTTAGACAAGTAACGGATACACATACTCGTAAACTGTTTTTTCATGCCCATATCAAGTCTCACGTTGATTATGTCTCCACAGTGTGGGACGGTTGTAGTGATGTTCACATGAACAGGTTAAACTCTATATATAAAAGAGCTGTCAAAATGATAGATACGCGGCCCATTCCTACCAGACAAATTTAGACATCTAAACATTCTCGGCCTACGTCAACAACTTAGTTCAACAAATGCATCCTCATGCACAAGATATTAAATAACATGACACCGCAGTATCTAACCACCAAATTTGTGCCACAGCAAGAACGTGAACGGTCCTCAAGGAACAATACTTTACCCCTACCTCTGCCTAGAATTGACCTCTTTAAAACTAGTTTATCCTTTTCTGGACCGTTTGTATGGAACACTATTCCTGCACATTTGAAGACTACAGCCTCACTTGGAATCTTTAAAACGAAACTTTTCGATTACCTGATGAGCCAAACATAACAACACTGGGCATTTAAACAAACCCTGATGGTTAATGCTTTTATGTAATATAATTATGCATTTATCTATATTGTTGGTGTGTGTGTGTGTGTGTGTGTGTGTGTGTGTGTGTGTGTGTGTGTATGTGTGTGTGTGTGTGTGTGTGTGTGTGTGTGTGTGTGTGTGTGTGGTATAAGATGAATGTTAAGTGTTATTATTTTGTGTCATTTTTTAAAATTTTTTTATTGTTGCATGAAATAATATGTGTAAATATAATTCTTTATTATTATTATTATCTTTTAATCTATTTTATCTTGTAGATGTTAGCAACGGCAAGTTTGTAAAATGACGATTTGTTTC
This sequence comes from Semisulcospira habei, assembly GCA_036245525.1. Classification (NCBI taxonomy): domain Eukaryota; kingdom Metazoa; phylum Mollusca; class Gastropoda; family Semisulcospiridae; genus Semisulcospira; species Semisulcospira habei. Next base: position 189,052,413 of record BTPG01000006.1, read on the forward strand.
TGTCAAAACTTTTTACCGTTGATAAATAAAGTTTCATCATCATATCTCTCTCTCTCTCTCTCTCTCTCTCTCTCTCTCTCTCTCTCTCTCTCTCTCTCTCTCTCTCTCTCTCTCTCTCTCTCTCTCTCTCTCAGTAGCTTTCATCGATGTACCCTCCGTTCAACCAGACCTTGCAGCCTGTCTAAGCGTTCATAGCTGATTCTATTAACTCTTTTGTGCTTCCTTTTGCCATAGACTTTACGACTGTGAAACTGGACTTTTGACTTTCAGATGTTAGACTGCGAAACTGGGTGGACACTGATCCAGTTTCAACTCGATTTTCTTGTCATTGTTTTTAAATTACATGACAGTGCTTTACTGTGACAAACATTTGGCGTTACTGCCAGTCCTTATGATCCTTATTAGGTTTATTGCCTGTGCAGCTCAGTGCGTATTACCTGTTTCAGAACTTCTTTTTTTTCCACAATATTTCTCTTTTCAACATGTCAGACTCCTCTAATATTCATATAGGTCATCTCAATATCTATCATCTATGTAACAAGACTCCCGATGTGTGTTCTTTTGAGTCAACCCAACCCTTTCCACTTGTTTGGTTTCACGGAAACCCGTCTTAACTCCAATATTAGCGATGACGTCATTTCTATACCTGATTTTTCCCTTATACGCCGCGACCCACAAAGCCCCAAACACATACCGGCATTGCGGTGTATATTCATGATTCTATAAAAGACATCACCCGTAGAAGACCGGACCTTGAATCAGACACAGTGGAAAGTGTTTGGGTTGAAATAAAAAAACAAGTCAAGCCCTGTATTAGTTGGTTTTATTTACAGGAACCCCTCTGCACCAAATGTATGGCTTGATGATTTCACTGACATGCTAGATCAAGTTAAAAACTGTACATCAGATGTGCTTTTGTTAAGGGACTTTAACATTAACATGTTTTCCGCTAACCCTACATGGGAGTCCACTATTACTCTTTTTGGGCTCAAACAGCTGATAACATCTCCAACTCGTGTTACGTCAACGTCCTCTACGCTCATTGATCATATATATACAACGAACAAGAGCTGAGTGTTGGAGACGGAAGTACTAAAAAGTTGGAATCAGCGACCATTACCCTGTGTGCTGTAACTGGACGGTGAAAGCAGATAAACCTATCCGTAAACACCAGCACACTACCATCAAGTATAGATCGCATAAACATTTTAACAAAGAGACTTTTTTGTTTGACCTTAGTTCCGTTTCTTTTGATACTGTTTATCATCATTGCGAGCCTGATGGTGCGTTGTCTGAGTGGTACAGATTGTTCCTCAGTGTTCTTGATCGGCACGCCCCGATTAGGGAAAAACGAGTAAAAAACCCGCAACTGCCGCCTTGGCTAAACAAAGGTTTGGTCGATGCCATGCAACTGAGAGATGAATTAAAACAGAAAAAAAGATTCCCTGTTTACCGTAAGCAACGCAATCGCGTTAAAAAATTAGTTCTTGATGCCAAAAAGTCCCTCTTTAAACGAATAATGAATGACAAAAAGGATACAGTCTCTGTTTGGAGAGCGCTTAATGCCCTTACAAAATCTAACTATAGCCCTACACATACCTCTATTTCTGCAGAAACGTTTAATAATAATTTTCTTTCTGCCGCCCAGTCGTTGCTGCAAAACACTACGTCCAGGGCACCGTTTGTATCCCCAATCCTTGTCAAATATTGTTATGGCAAACTTTCTTCTCGTTCATCATTCCACATACCTTGCATGACAGTGCACGATGTCGGTAAAGCTTGATTGATTGATTGTACATTGCTTAACGTCCCGACAGCAACAAGGCTTTCTCAGGACGTGCCTGCACTGCTTGTGAAAAAAAAAAAAACAACTAAACAGAACATTGAATGTATGTCGCCAGCCGGTCAAATACGTTAAATAAACCTAACACATGGGGCCTAAATAAAGCTAAGACCATTTAGCAACACACATCCAATATCAAGAGCTACAGGCAGTGCAGACAGTAGGGAGAGTTTTAAAAAGGCAAATACAGGTGAATGGACCTCGGGTAGACAGAAACACATGCCCCAGAATAGAGAGGAAAACTCACCCTGTGGGGCTGACCAGGGTGACCCTGGGAACTAAAAAGTACCTAACCCCACCCAAGTCCCCCAGGGCAGACCCGGGTGGGGGGTCGGTAAAGCGATTGAATGTCTCAAAAGTAAGCGCACTTCAGGACATGATGAAATTAGTACTGCTGTGTTAAAACTATCACTACCTTTCATAGTAGAATCTTTAACGTACATCTACAACTGTTGTATCGAGCGTGGCGAATTCCCCTCTGATCTGAAAAAAGCCAAAGTTATTCCGCTTCCTAAGAACAAAGATCTTACAGATCCCAATAAATTCAGGCCAATTTCTATCTTGTCTTCACTTTCAAAACCCATTGAAAAGCACATACACAAACACTTACAGCACTTTCTTGACACACACGACCCTATTCATCCCTTACACTCAGGATTTCGCCCGCGGCACTCTTGTCAAACAGCTCTCTCACATTTAACGGATCGTTGGCTTACATCAATAAATAAAGCACTGTTGACTGGAGTGATCTTTTTAGACTTTACCAAAGCCTTCGACTTAGTTAACCATACCCTCCTTACCAAAAAACTCTCAGTCTACCGCGTAAGTGACCGAGCTGTATCCTTTTTTAAACTCTACCTTGAAGGCCGACGACAGTATGTCAGCGTAAATGGCAAATCATCCTCTGAGGGGCTGATTATGCATGGCGTGCCCCAGGGATCTATTCTCGGGCCTTTATTCTTCACACTTTACATAAATGACTTACCTTTACATATCTCACAGCCTGAAGTTACCTGTAGCTTATTTGCAGATGATGCAACTTTGGATGTGTCTGCGCCAGACGTGCCCACAATCACTAGTTCATTCCAGCAAACAATAAATGAAGTCTTTGATTGGTGCCAGACTAATTCCATGATTCCAAATCCATCAAAGACGGAATGTATGCTTGTGACAACAAGGCAAAAGCATCAGCTGAGCCCGCCGCCACTCAAACTTTACCTTGAACAGCAACCAATAGCGCAAGTTAGAGAACATCGTTTGCTTGGTGTCACTGTAGACGACCAGCTCAGTTGGCACTCGCATACTAATTCTATTTGTAAGGTTTTGTCAAAAAATCAATATTTGTTATATATACTAGTTCTATTCACCGACGTTTCAACCAGGCAGTTGTTTTATAATGCACACATAAAATCCCATCTAGATTACGCATCGACAGTATGGGATGGATGCAGCGATATTTCTGTAAAAAGAATAAATTCACTTCATAGACGTGCGGCGAAGCTTATCCTAAAAGATTCCCACACCCCTTTGACTACCGACGATAAACTAACAAAATTGAATATGTTGCCCCTTCGTAAGCACGATAAGCGCCTTACTAACAATCTGCAATAAGATCTGGCAGTCAGGGGATTGGCCCACAACATGGACCCAATCACTTATAATAACTCTCCCCCAAAAAAGGCAACTTACATCAATGCCAGAACTATCGCACGATCAGTCTTATATCCCACCCAAGCAAAGTCATGTTAAAGATCCTACTGAACAGGCTGAAGCCACAGGCAGAGGAAATCATAGCTGAGGAACAGGCAGGCTTCAGACCAGGGCGCAGCACAACTGAGCAGATCTTCAACATGAGAGTACTATGTGAGAGATACCTCCAGCACCAGCAGGACCTCTATCATGTCTTTGTGGATTTTAAGAAAGCGCTTGACAGGGTGTGGCATGCAGCCCTTTGGTCCACCATGAAGCTATACAACATCAATGCCAACCTAATCAAAGTCATAGCAAACCTTTACAACAAGGCCACTAGCGCAGTCTGCTTCAACGGCAAAATAGGAAACTGGTTTAGGACTACAGTTGGAGTCAGACAAGGCTGCTTGCTCTCACCTACTCTTTTCAACATCTTCCAGGAAAGAATCATGATGGACGCTCTGAAAGATCATGAAAGAACTGTCAGTATTGGAGGCAGAACAATCACGAACCTGCGCTTTGCGGACGACATTGATGGCCTTGCAGGAACAGAGAAGGAGCTAGCTCAGCTGGTGGAAAAGCTGGATAGTACAGCCATTGCATGTGGGATGGAAATCAGTTCAGAGAAGACCAAACTGATGACCAATAACGCCAGTGGCATTGGCACTGAAATCATGGTTGGAGGCCAAAAACTGGAAACAGTTAAGAAATTCAAATACTTAGAAGCCATTGTGACAGATGAGGGATCAAAACCAGAAATACTGTCCAGGATTGCGCAGACAACAACAGCACTGACAAGATTGAAGACCATATGGAAGGACAGAAACATCACACTCTGCTCCAAGATCAGACTGATGCGCTCCTTAGTCATCTCAGTGTTCTTGTATGCCTGCGAGTCATGGACCCTCACAGCAGACCTTGAAAGGAGGATACAAGCCACTGAAATGAGATGTTTTCGAAGGCTGCTTGGCATCTCATACAGAGATCACATCACAAACGAGGAAGTGGGAAGCAGAATCAGGCAAGCCATCGGGCCCTATGAAGACTTATTAGCCATTGTGAGAAAACGCAAACTGAAGTGGTATGGGCATGTCACGCGTTCAGCAGGGCTTGCCAAAACAATCCTGCAAGGCACTGTGCAAGGAGGACGAAGGAGAGGAAGACAGAGGAAAAGATGGGAGGACAATATCTCAGAATGGACAGGACTGAAGCTGGGCGATACGCTGAGAATGGCAGAGAACAGAGGATTGGAGGGAGCTGGTTGCCAAGTCATCAGTGGTGCCCCAACGGTCGGCAAGACTACGGGATATAGATAGATAGATAGATAAGCACTTTTTATTCAATAAATGTGTATTATGCTTAAGATCACTCTTTCAAAATCACCTGGATATCTCGCTGCTCTCTTTAAGGCTCCCCACACTCCGTACCCGACACCGAGGAACGACCTGGTAGTGCCTAGGCCCCGCATTGACATTTTTAAATCGGCCTTGTCATATTCAGCAGCCAAAGAATGGAATTTACTTCCAAAAGAAATAAAATCTATCACGACCATAAATGCTTTCAAGACACGGCTTCATCAGCATTTAGGCCTACTACAAATGCAAGGGTAAAGTGCTTTTGTTTTAAAATGACGTGGTATTTTGAATTTGTCTGTCCGATTGTTGTTGTTTTTTTGTAATCTTATGGTACACTGTTTAGATGGTAGCGCATGTATATCTCATTATGTGTATTAAATGTGTTTATGATGTTTTTTTTTTAAATGATCGCCATATATACACACTGGCTGTATCCCTGCTGTCGCCTTCGAGCGGCAGCTGATCGTGAGGGGCAGCCAGTATGACTCGCATTGTTGGGCGCTTATGGCGTGTCAGTGCGTGCGGCCCCGTGAGTGTGTGTGTAAGTAGTTTAGCAAGGACAAGATGGAAAAAAGGTCTTCAGACGTAAATGTTTTTATCATTGGAAAATAAAGCGAGAAAAATGGCACATGTGCTAACTGTTTCTTCCGTTGAGAAATAGATAAACTTTCATTTCAGTTTTTCCGTCTGTCTCTGTGAAAGGGATTTCAGCACTATTTAGCACATGTACAACGATATGGTTTCTGAAAATTACTTCTTCGGCAGAGCACGCGATATCTCGAAAACGGCTTGGCCTCAGCCATCCCTTAGACTTGAAAAAGCTATACATTTAATAGGTGAGGCTAGCGCTGGTAGAAATGGTACACGTACCAAAGGGACTCAGCGCTGGACAGACAATGAGTTAGATCCCCTGCCGCATCTCCTAACAGGCACCAATCTCAGCCCAGAGAAAAAAATACACACATAAATAAACAAGACAATCATGTACATGTAAATGTGTATGACCATCTTGTTATTCATCTGCGCATTATTCTGTGGGCTGGCCACTGAGCCTGTAGGAGGGGGCAGGAGACCTAACGGCCGTTTGTGTGTCCAGCGCTGAGTAATTCCCTTTCGTATCTGTACTGTAATACATTTTTGTAAGCCCGACAGTTCGCTGGGGCTCGTGAAAAGCTATGCAACTTGGCGCGGCTGCATGTAGCTTTGTTTCTCAAACGCGGGAGGTCACCTTGGGCTTACACTTGAGATTGTTTCTTAGTAAGCATCATGAGCAGGGTAAGGGTGGATGAGGTTCATGGGTGGAGAGAGGGGTGAGATTTGTAGAAATCACTGCGCAAAAGGTCTTCCGGCCATTCTCGACCTGAAGGCCTTAGCGCATGTAATCACTGATGTTCCACGTGTCGCAATCTTGTTAAATAATTACCGAGCTGGCTTTGTTTTTCAGAAATACAGTTCGCTCGCACAAAGCGATATTTTTTGGTTTCTGAATAAAGAGAATTAACATATACACTATGACGCTTAAAGATACATCACCCGGGGCTTTAGATATACGGATCATGTCAGATTTTTGTCAGTGCTGCACGGGACACCTCACTACTGAAAACAAACGTCAGATGGATGCACCACCAGACACATGTACAATCTGAAAACAAGATGAGGATTTCGTCCCAAAGTTTACCGTATTGTTTGGAGCTCAGATGCGTTTATCTTTTAGGAACATTCAGAATTATACCTATGTTTAGGCTTTTAATGCTGATCCATTTCCCTTCTCTCTAAGCCAACCTCTGATCAACACACACGCCGGCGCACACAAATAAAAAAGGACACACAGCGCTTCGCGCCATTAGTACGCTCTGTGGGTTCATGTAGTGACAGGAATCCATCTACTATTCTAACCCACCCGCTGATCCACACACACTGGCACACATAAATAAAAACGAGCACACGGCGATTTCAGCCATTCGTAAGCTCTGTGGTCTGCCGTAGCATAGCTATTCTGATGAAGAATACTAGCACGAGTAGCGAAATGACGTCAATTTAAGCCTCACGTCATGGCATCATTAGCCCCACGACGCCGTGTTTATAGTGACGACTCGATTTTATACGTCACCATCGCAGTACTGACATTTGACGTACCACAGGATCAACTTTGCAATTTTCTTGCTGATTTTTTCGCCTAGAGTTTACAGGTCACAATTTGACCAAATCCTATCCTACCACAGGGCTGGGACAAATAGCAGGCTTAAGCAAACACTTTTCCGGAAAAATCATGCGGCTATTAATGAGAAGGTATCTTTTTTCGTAACAGAAAAATTAAACTTATGTTAGCTGTTTTACAAATGACTCCGAAAAAGTGGTGCAGAAAACTTTATGATTTTCACACCTAGGTCATACAGGTCACAATTGACCTAATAGTACCCGAGGGACGAGACACACTGCAGGCTTATGAAAATACCGTACACAAACAAATCATGCAATTATTAATGAGTAGATTGGGGTTTTTATTTCGTAAAAAAAGATTCAATTGTTTTAAGATTTAGTATGTCTCTTTTATCTAGCTATACGCAAAACTTCTAGTAAAAAATATGAAACATAAGGAACGCCAGTGTGGCTCAACCGTTTTTTGTGAAACGTACATTTTCTTGCCAATGAGCATCTTAATCAAAACATTAAAAAAAGGTCTCGAGATAATTTTTTTAGGGACAATATCCTAAAGTTTCAAGCTTGTCCGTCCTCAAACGCGGGCTCTAGTCTCTGTCACACACACAATTACACACACACACACACACACACACACACACACACACACACACACACACACACACACACACACACACACACACACACACACAAACACACACACACACACACACACACACACACACACATACACATGGAGACAAAAGCGTCAGAGTGGGTTACCTACCATTTTATGTCAAAATGGGTTCCCATATTTCTATTTATTCTAGGGCTCTGGAATTGATGCGAATGTTTAGAACTCACCTTATAACTAAGCTCTATAACTTAAAATAAAATAGACATTTTCTAGAAACAGAGGCACTAGATGGAAAAAAATGGGTTTCTACCAATAAAGTGGGTGCCTCTCACACAAAAACTGGCATTACAGTCAAATGGGTGTCTTCACAACATTAGGCGTCTGTAATAAGGTCAAGGTCATGGAATACTTCTTTTTCACATTTTTTTTTCAACTTAATGTGTATGTGTGCTTTAACATTTTTAACATTGTATGGTGCAAAATTCAATAAACACTGGCCCGTAACCTTTCGATTATGATTTTTACAGAGGAAGTCTTTTAAACATTGCTGCGTTTTGTCCTTCTGAAGCAAAACAGTTTATCAAGGCATTTATGTGCGAATCAATATAATGTATTCTGGAAATTAAAGGACTTTTTTTTTTTTTTTGGACTCTGGAGTTTCAGACAAACGGCAAGAGAGCATTTTGAATATTAACCCTTATCATTCGGAATACACCAGTGTGTGCAACAAGTGTGACTGAAATAGTCCAAGGCAGCAATCAAACGACGGTCACGTGATTCTTTCTCCGAGGTTGCCCATTACAGGTGCAGAAAGCACACGCTCTAAACCGATCGGGTGCACCAGACCGGTCCGAGCGACCGGTCTGGTGCCAAAATAGCAACATTGGCACCGCTGGTGCGTTTAACCTAGGCCACTGGACGAGGTAAAGCAACTCGGCTAAACTTTATTGTCGCACTTGCTAGAACTCGGTATTATATATTTCTCTCTTCATTTTATCAATAGAGGCACATAAATCGCGGAAACCCTATACGTGCCGATGGCAAGAACTAGTTTTCCTCAAAGTTGGCAGAAAAAGGTTTGACTGCTCTTGATTGTTTGATTTGAAGTGTTTACAAAAAAAATTACTTTGTTTTTAAATAAAGGCTGAAGTTTCAAGTGATTTCTTATGTTGTCAGTTAATTAATTAATGTCAGTGTTCTGTTCTGTCATTTTAACTCATTTTACCCCAAGACCGGAATGCCCAAATGTTGAAGTCGTCTTCAGAAGACTGCGTTGCAGTGCAGGACACAGATCCAAAATGATAGTTCAAGGGTGATGCCAGAATAGCTTGGCGCCCATAGGCGCCAAGCTATTCTGGCATCACCCTTGAACTATCATGGTGGATCTTTATTTTGCTGTGGTGTGTCTGGGGTAGAATAAGTTAAGTGTTAGTTTCTTTGTCTGGGTCTTTTTCTATCTTTCATATTTTTCTACACTTTTTGACACGCATCATACTGAAGCTAAAAGCTTCAAATTTGTTCACTGCCATAATTCTATGCAAGCTACATTACAGTACTTACAGATGAGGACATAGACCAATGGCTTTAGTTTAAGGGTGGTGCCACAATAGCTTGGCGCCTAGAGGCACCAAGCTATTCTGGCACTACCAAAATAACATGAATAAAGAATAAACCCTTTCCCATATATGCAATCCGGCAATAATGCATCCATCCTTATGCTAGCACCACGAAACATTACGCGATTTGGCAGATTTGAGAAAGAGCTTTTTTTAATCCTCAATGGAGGTGATTTTGCAACATCTGCCTCGTTTGCGGCAGAAAGCACCGTCATAGTTGAAGGCCACGGACCACAGTGCTGTTTCCGTACTGTCCAGTCTCTTAGCCTTAGTCAGTCCCAGTCATCCCCTAATTGTTCAATTCCCTAAAAAAAACACTCCTGCCCACCAGCTGCACATTTGCCATGCACAAAATACAAAAAAAAAACAGCACATGACCCGTTTCATTTCTTGGCTATGAAACTGGTTCCTTACCAACCCCACACCCAAGCACAGCTGAAATCAGCGTGCTCCTCAAATCACTACGTCAAAGGCAACTCAACATATGCCCACAATTGTTCACTGGAGAAGCTCAGGATGGTATGAATCGAAGCACCTAACATGTCTCCTTTCATCTAACCAGAAATTTCCAGCAAATTCCAACATTCAGCCCTACTACAAATTTTCAAACAAGGCCAAAAATTATTTTTAAAAACACCGGTCCTCTTACTGCCTGAACTGCCCAATTTAAATGCGTAACGTGACCTGAAGTTCGAGAAATGAGCGCACTGCATGTACAATGGAATGGATTCGGTGGTGTGGGGCATGACACAAGCCTCCGTCATCTCAACACAAAACTGGCGTGTTAGGGGAGGTAAAAGGCGCGGCTAAAAGTTAAATCCGCAAACAAACCTTTTCTTTTCGACTGCCATCACAATCTTCCGCGTGAACGTACGAGACCACACTTCAAGAGCAGAAGCCAACCAGCGCGCGCAGTTCTGGTGCACATGACCGGTCCGAGCGACCGGTCTGGTGCGAAAATAGCAAAAATGGCGCCGCTGGCGCGTTTAACCTAGGTAGAAGGGCGAGGTATACCAACTCAGCTAAGGTTTACGCTTCCTGTGACTTTTGAAACAGTGCACAACAGGCAAAGTGTAATTATAGTAACCAAAAAATCAGAGACATTTCCAAAATGATCCAAGCGTACATCAGATAAAAGCAAGCTATACACACTGAAATAATAACACTCTTGTAATAAATCTTTAGGCTGACAATGGTTTTCTTATCTTATTATGGTCTTTCGTCCCGATTGGTTGTACATTGCTGAACGTCCCGACTTTTTTTCGGGACGTGCCAGCACTGCTTGTGAAAAAAAAAATTAATAAAAATGAACAGAATATTGAATGTATGTCGCCAGCCGGTCGAATACGCTAAATAAACCTAAGACCATTTAGCAACACACATCCAAAATGAAGAGAGATACAAAAAAAACAACAACATTATTCAGACCAAAAAGGTGACTGCCAATCGTGTAAAAAATGCAAAGAAGTATCCAACGGAGAAATAAATGTGCTTAGAAAAGACGGTTACAACACAATTTATTAATATTTCAGGTAAATCCGCTTTGTCAAAGCCGACAAACAAACAGCGAGATGAGTCGCTACTTATCTTCATTTGCAGAAGGAATGTGCCACATGAAGATAAGTAGCGACTAATCTCTCTGTTTGTTTGTCGGCTTCGACAAAACGGATTTACCCGAAATATTAATAAATTGTGTTGTAACCTTTTTTTCTAAGCATGTTTATTTCCCCGTTGGGCACTTCTTTTCAAGAGATACAGGCAGCGCAGACAGTAGGGAGAGCTTAAAAAAGAAAATTACAAATTAATGGACCAAGGGTAGACAGAAACACATGCCCCAGAATTGAGAGGAAAACCCACCCTGTGGGGCTGACCAGGGTGACCCTAGGAACTAAAAAGAAGATTTATTACAAGAGCATTTTTATTCGGTTGTTTTCCCCCATGGGCAGACCTGGGTGGGGGCCACTGTTTAGTTACAAAGTAAGGTTAATCTTACACAGTATGCAAAATGATCCAGGTGTACATCAGATGAAAACAGTGCTATACACGCTGAAAACAACCGAATAAAAATGCTCTTGTAATAAATCTTTATGTTGACAATGGTTTTCTTACCCCTTATTATTGTCTTTCGTCCCCAACCATTTTTCCGTTTGCAGAGTTTTAAATGTTGTGCAGTATACAAAATGATCCAGGCAGACCAACCCCCCCCCCCCCCCCCCATAATAACACTCTTGTAATAAATCTTTACGTTGTCAATGGTTTTCTTATCTTATTATTGTCTTTTGTCCCCACCCGGCTGTTTCGTTTTGCAAATCCAAAGGTTATACAGTATACAAAATTATCCAGGCGTCCATCAGATAAAAAAAAAGCAGGCTATACGTGCTGAAACCACCCCAATAATAACACTCTTGTAATAAATCTGTATGAAACCGAAAATGCTGCGAGTGGCGGGGAACCTCAATTCATTTCTTTTCTAACTTTTTCAGTCTGTTGCGGACGTAATCCTTAATGTTTGTCCAGCGCCTATGTCTAAGTGCAGGCTCTTCTGCCATTGCGTGCTGTATCTCGGCCTTTCCAGGAAGTTTGTTCATGACGAGGTGTGTCTTGAAGGACGTCTTGAGGTTTGTGGTAGATATGGCGATGTATCCGAATATCATGACCAAGGAAATCTGCCAGCTGATCCTGGTCTAACTCCGAGATGGCCATTGACTGAGCCAAAGTTGCAACCTGCTTCCGTAACTGAGTAAATGTGAACATGGCTGGGTATGACACCCGTGCTTCTAGGGCATGGGCCTTCAGAACATCATGGTCTCTGTAAGGCCTCTGACCAGAAGGTGTGGCAAAGATGTACTGGGAATCAGCGAGAGCTGGCACTGATTGCCTCATTTGAAGGATTCTGTCTACAGTTCTTCTTCGTCAGCAAAACGGGAACACACCTATTAAACTTGCCTCTGATTTCCACTCGCTGAAAATAATTCACCATTTTCTTCTCAACCTCTGTGAGACCTTTCAAGATATCTTGATTGGTGATCGATCCAATCTTAGCATTCTGGAAGTCTGACACCTTCATTCTCTGAACTTCTCCCCCTCGTTTTCGGTTGAAAAGTGATACAGCACAAAGAGTTGCTTTAACCACTGTCGGATAATCTTCCGAAACCATCCTTGTCTCAAGAAGCTGTTGGACCTTCCTCACATCTTCACATGATGGGATCAGCTTGGGTTTGTTCATGGTCATTTTCCCGACCGACTGGGCTGCTGTAGCGGACACACAATCATACCAGTCCCCGTTGAAGACAGAGTCAAACCGCTGCGCCTCAGAGAGCTCCTGTCGCCACCTGTCATCTGAACCCTGCCCAAGCTGTTTGGATGCCTGTGACTGTTTGATCTGTGAACACCTTTTCAAAGCATGGCCTATGCGCATTGCGAGATTGCCTTTTTTGAACTGATGTGTGTCCTCATCAAAATCTGCTAGCGCTTTTACAGCCAGGACAACATGATCAAAGCTAGCTGAATTGATCACAGCATTTAAACTTGCGAGTTTCGTTTCTGACCTCACTCTGATAATCTTTAATAGTCTCCCTAACTCCCGCATCCTGGAGCTGATTTGTCCAGCCGTGTGTTCTTCAATGTCCCTGAGGTCAAATAATCTCTTTCCATACTCAAGAAGCAAGGGGTCAGTTCTGATGAGACCGCTTATCTCAACATCTCTCTGCCTGGCTAATACCTTATGATAGAAGGAAAATTCAACGTCTAAGGGTATTGAAAGCATTAGCCGACCACGGCGCTCCGCCTCACCTCTCTTAGTGATCTGAAACCCTCCTGGTTTCTGACAGCAACGTTTTGAGTGTACAGAGATCAGCTTTTTTATAGAGCCCTTTGCAATGGCTACAGGCGAGAAGGTCGTCTACCTTACTAGTTTTGGTGCGATACTTAGGAATCAAACATCCTGATTTGTTTTCAAGAACAGCAACGTTATGCATGTAATCACCCTCATCTTGTAGTCTGATCCATGCTCGACGCCTCTGCTCTGTCCCTTTTTTCATCAACAAAATTTTAGCAACGTCTGCGTGCTCATTTTCAAGACAAGCTTGCCACACAATTTGCATGCATGTTTCTTGTCCCATTTGTACTTTCCTTTCCCTCTCTGCGACACGTGCACACCTGTTTCTTCTGTAAGTGCTCTTTTCCCATCCCCAGCATCATGTTCCTTCTGCCTATCCACATTCTCATTGCCACCCCCTAACGCACACAGCACCTTGCTGGTACTAGCTTCACCAACACCTGGCCACCCCGAACCTGCCACTTTGATGAAATCTAACCTAGTCGATACAATACTGTCTATGTCAGAGATCCCAGCAATTGATGCCGACACACCGTCTGAATCCGGTGAGCTCGAGCCAGGAACAGACTCCTCGTCATCACTGTCCTTGTATTGCGATGCGCTTGTACTCTCAGTCTCAGGTCCATCACAGGCTCCAGTTGCCAACTGGAGAAAGAAAGAAAGAATGAAATTAAAGCTGCATTAGGACAGAAACAGCCCAATTTTGGTTTAAGGGGCCTTGCACAAGAATAAAAAGAGTAATCCCGTGTATGACCGATTTACTTATGTGTGACCTCGGTGACGAGGGCTGGCTTCTGCAGCAGCAAAATCAACGTTTTCTGAAAATGCAAGCAGTTTTCACACATTTGTCAACCCTGCGTGACCCTTTGAGAGAGGTCACTCAAATTGGCATGTTTAAAAAGGTGTTGTCACAAAGTATCCTTGGGCCAAGCTTGAAGAATGTGGCTTGAATAGTCTCCGAGAAAATGCCACCGTTAACTCATTCTACCCCAGACACACCACAGCAGGATAAGGATCGACCATGATAGTTCAAAGGTGATGCCAGAATAGCTTGGCGCCTACGGGCGCCAAGCTATTCTGGTATCACCCTTGAACTATCATGGTCGATCTGTGTCCTGCGCTGCAATGCGGTCTTGAGAGGACAGGGGCAAAATTTAAGGATTTTGGTGTTGGGGTAGAATGAGTTAAAGTTTACCATGGACGACGGACGGACGACCAGTGGCCCAGAACATAAACTCACTTTTGCTTTGCACGCCAGCCAATAAAATGAAGATGATCATAGAATCACTTTACTTACCAACACACACATGCCCTAAAAGATTAACACACACATGCCTTAAAAGAATAGCACAACCCCAAACGTAACAACGTTATCGACTATTTATATCTTGAGTTGCACCTTCGTTTTGCCGACTGTCAAGAAGACACAGCTTAATTCATTCGAGACGTGATGCCTCCAGATACACGGCTAAAGCCGCGTATCTGAAGGCGGCACGTCTCGACTGAGTTAGGATGTGATTAATTGATTGCTTGTTTGTGTGTGTTAATTAATTAATTAAGTGTGTCGTAAAGCGTCATACCCTCTATTATATTAATAATAGAACTACTAGCAGTCGTACCGTTTCGCCTGTGGATATTTGAAACAGTGCAGGAACCCCTCGTGGGAGGTATTGTGCAACTGGTCACTTGAAGTTAAGTCTCGCGGACCCGGCGCCTGGGTCTGCATGGGAGATTAACTCATTCGAGACGTTCCGCCTCCGGATACGCGGCTTAGTGAGTTAAACTTTACCGCGATCGGTAAGCATGATGGGTAACGGCATGATGAGTAAAGTCTACATGGTACAAGAGTGAGATGGACCTTGCCGGATGACGGCGTGGCTCCTTACCCAGATAGTGCATGTGGCTGAGAGCGGAAGTGATGTTAATGGGGCCAGTAAAGTAGTTCCGTGTGCAGGCGGATGTGCACCCACCCATGGCGGTTACGCTTGGCTGGCCAGGTGGGATCTCTAGGTAACCCTTCCCTATGACCAAGTAACCAGCGTCGTAGGGGCGGAGATGTGGTGTGTAGTAGAGCGTGATGCCGGATGAGTCGTACCAGTGGTCCACTAGGCGCTTGTTGGTCCAGTGGAACTGTCAAAGTAGACAAGATTCAGTTACAAAGACATTTTCCCGAAAGTGATAAAAGACGATTTCCGGATATCACATGTACCATTTCCGGATATCGCATGTTAATCTGGGCTTTGAATCCTCTGATTTCGTCCAAAAATGTGCAAATCTGACCTACTTATGATTTCCGAGCAACGTCTAATTGATAAATCGCCACCTAATGGGCTTAATAATAATAATAATAATAATAATAATAATATTAAACTACCCGATAATAATAATAATAATAATAATAATCAGGTAGATTATTATTATTATTATTATTATTATTATTATTATTATTATTATTATTATTATTATTATTATTGAAGACCACCCGCAGATGAACTGACCTGTAACGCCACACGGGTGGCAGTGCCCTTGCCGATCCTGAAGCCCATGTGTGGGTGATTGCACCCGCCAGTCATGCCGACTGTCCATATCGCGATCGGCGTCATGCACATTGGGTAGACCATCGCGCAATCCACAGGCTGGCTAGACAGCTTAGCTGCAACAGCCGTGATCCTTAATTCATTCAGCCCTGACGCACTACAGCAGGAGATGAGTCGACCATGATAATTCAAGGGTAGTGCCAGATTAGCTTGGCGCCAGTCGACCATGATTATTCAAGGGTAGTGCCAGATTAGCTTGGCGCCTGTCGGCGCCAAGCTAATCTGGCACTACCCTTGAATGATCATGGTCGACCCATCTCCTGGAACAGGTGCATAGTCATTAGATGACGCCTAAAATAATTGGGAAATACGGCCGTCGGGCTGAATGACTTAAATCAGAACCAGGTAAAATTAAAAAAAAAAAAAAAAAAAAAAAACACCGTCTTTTGACTCAAACAGTGGATTAAAAGCCCGGACAAACATGCGATATCGCATGTTTGTCCGGGTTATATATCCACTGTTTGCTTCGAAACAGATGCAGTTTTGGCCTGCTTCTTGTTTCAAGACAATAACATTTTATTATTACACTTTCACTGCCTCCAGTGACACACAGAGGGTCTGAAATCTTCCTTGACGACGCACAGAGACCAGCGGCCGTCCACGGAACTGGGTTATAGAGTGATGTCAGCGAAACACCTAGATCCCCATGAGCCCTTACAACTGCGGGGGTTAATAAAAAGATTACGGTATTTATAATGCGCTTATCATATAATAATTATAACTCTAAGCGCGTACTCACAACTCGCACACGCATGCGCACGCTTTAGACAAAGACTCACGTACCACAAATAGTGAAAATACATTACAACGGTCAGCTTGGGGTGGGGAGTGTGGTGATATAGTGCTAGAACTGTTGAAAGAGGTGAGTTTTGAGGGCGGACTGGAAGGAGGAGAGAGAGAGAGTGTTTCTGACGGAGAAAGAGTGGGAGAGTGTTCCAGGTGGATGGACCGTAGACGGAGAAGGAGCGGGGGCCGAAAGTGCTGAGTTTGGTGCGGGGGACGAGGAGGCGGAGAGGGTCGGAGGCGGAGCGGAGGAAGCGGGAAGGCGGGTGAAGTAAGTTGGAGAGATAGGTAGGATCGTAGTTGTTCAGGGATTTGTAGCAGAGAGACAGAATCTTGTATTGGATGCGTTGGAGGATGGGGAACCAGTGAAGGAGCTTGAGCAGGGGAGTGATTTGGTCGGATTTTTTCTTTCTGAGGACGAGGCGGGCAGCATTGTTCTGGACGCTCTGGAGAGTGAGAGTGGTAGAGGAAGGCCGGAAAGGAGAGAGTTGCAGTAGTCGATGCAAGATAAGATGAGAGAGACAGCGAGTTTGGTGGCAGCTTCGGTAGTGAGGTATTTTCTGATCTGACTGATGCGGCGGAGGTGGAAATAACATGCCTGGGCCGTGGCGGAGACGAAGCTGGTCATGGAAAGAGAGGAGTCGAGGATAACGCCAAGGTTCTTGACCGAGTCAGAGAGGGAGATGGGGGTGCTGTCGAGTTGAAGGTGGAGAGAGGGAGGGAGCTGGGAAAGTTTCTGGCGAGTGCCGCTTGCACTTGGATTGTGTTCATTTTTTTCTCGGGCAGCGAATGGGGTTAACACCTTTACTGCCAGCAGTCGCACGCCGCGTTTGGAAGTCTTTCTTAACCCTTATCATTCGGAATAACCCAGTGTGTGAAATACGTTTGTCTAAAATAGTTCAAGGGTGGTGCCAGAACAGCTTGGCGCCTCTAGGCGCCAAGCTATTCTGGCACCATCTTTGAACTAAAGCCATTGGTCTATATCCTTATCTGTGAGTACTATAATGTAGCTCGCAATTGGCAGTGTACAAATTTGAAGCTTTTAGCCTCAATGTGATATGGGTTAATTACACGAATTTCACGAGTTCCAAGACCCCAGCCGTCCAAGGAATGTAGATTCAAAATGGTGTCAGCACGAGGCCCAGATCGGCATGGGTCCTCACAACTGCGAGGAGTTATGAGGATATATGTCTCTTGCAACTGAATCGTGTTTACTTTTTCTCGGCGGCGAGGGAGTCCAGTGCCCATTTCTTCAACGGCATTAAAAATAAAAACTCTTGAAGAAAAACGCGCAGGGCAACACATAGTGCTACATTAATTAATCAATGTCATGTTCCAAGTTCTTCCAGGGGAAAAAGTCTCCGAATAGTTTACTTAGCCCATTCAGCCCTGACGCACTACAGCAGGAGATGGGTCGACCATGATAATTCAGGCGCCAAACTAATCTGGAACTACCCTTGACTTATCATGGTCGATCCATCTCCTGCAACAGGTGCATAGTCGTTAGATGACGCCTCCACAATTTGGGAAATACGTGCGTCGGGCTGAATGAGTTAGTCATGTTCCAATTTCTTCCAGGGGAAAAAAGGTATCCGAATAAATTTAAACTTCACCCATGGATTTTCTTTAAAACTCGGGAACTGGGCCGGGGAGGAGACTATTCCATATGATACTAATGGCGCTAAAAAAGTTAAAACGACAAACGTAATTTACAGGGATGTAAAAAGTAATGTGTACGAAGTCATGATATATCAGATTTTGTTTTTGTAAGTCATTGACCCCAGACACTGTACAACAAGGCATGGCTCCACGACAATAGTTCAAGAATGGTGCCAGTATAGACTGGCGCCGTAGGCGCTAAGCAGTTCTGGCACCACCCTTTACCTTTCATGGTCGATCTGTCGTCACAACTCATATGTACTCTGTAGAGGACATTTGAAAATGACGACATTCGGGCTCTAGGGAATGAACGTCCAGATGTTTTATTTGCACAAATTTGACCAACCAACCAGCCATCCAGCCAGCCAGCCAGCCAACCAACCAACCAACCAACCAACCAACCAACCAACCAACCAACCAACCAACCAACCAACCAACCAACCAACCAACCAACCAACCGACCAACTAATCTATGAATAAATAAAAAAAATAAAAAATAAATAAAGATAAAGAAATAAAAATCATCATCATCATTATAACAACATTAGCAGTAACAAAAGTAGCATAGTAGTAGTAGTAGTCTCTTGGCCTGACTTCGCGAACGAAGATTTTATAGGAGTTGCCCACGGCGGCCTATAGTAGTAGTAGTAGTAAAATAATAATGTTCATTATTCAACCTCTGTCGTCACAAGCGACAACGACGATGTGATGCATGACGTTAGGGTTGTCAATATAGGGGGTGCTTGCGATGAGGTGATAGGGTTCGTCGGCGGGGATGTCAAAAACGAAGCAACTGTAGGTCGTCTCCGCCGCCGGTACCTTGGTCCTCGGGAAACGCAGCGTGATGTTTTTGACGTCTGTTGTTGAGAGAAAATCTGATGGTAAACCTCTTCACCGCGCCTGACGATACCGATCGTCGGTTAAGTCACAATAATTACAAATAAACGTACTGACACTTTCGTCCTAAAGGAAACATTTACGTTGTCCTTAAAATTTTTCATAGATATAAAAAAAATTGTTTCAAACTAATTTTACTTTCAGAACTGGATGACTATTCGTTCCTTTTTATGCATGCACAGATGTTATTTTACTCTTTTTTCACGTATAGTCTTTTTTTCAATGCATGTCATGTATTCAAGTAACAGTTGCTGCACACTTACAAGAGACATTCTGTTAATCGACTTCCGT
This sequence comes from Semisulcospira habei, assembly GCA_036245525.1. Classification (NCBI taxonomy): domain Eukaryota; kingdom Metazoa; phylum Mollusca; class Gastropoda; family Semisulcospiridae; genus Semisulcospira; species Semisulcospira habei. Next base: position 189,071,757 of record BTPG01000006.1, read on the forward strand.
AAATGTACTGCAGTGTATTAGTTACATTTCTGAAACGTCACTCACCCGATTCATGAATTGCGTCACACTTGAATTGTCCGACGTCACACGACACCCAGGTATTGCTCGCATTACACTCGTGTGAGTCCCAAGGGTCACAGATACCTGTAGACACCAAAATAATTAAACTTTTGCTTTTAAGGCATGCAGTTCTTTGGGGTGGATGTGTCTGTGGAGGGGGGAGGGGGAGGGGGGGAGGGGGAGTGGTGGTGGTGGTGGTGGTGGTGAGGGCATTCAAGAGCTTCATGGGCCTTCGCAGTTGCGGGGGCTCATGAGGATTTATGCCTGTTGCTATGTAGGCGGAGGGAGGTTGGTGGGGGGGGGGGGGGGAGAAAGGGGAGTTGTGGTTTTGGTGTGGTGGTGATTGCTTTCCAGAGCTTCATGGGCCCTCGCAGTTGCGGGTGCTGATGAAGATCTATGCCTCTTGCTGACACCACTTTGAATCTCTGTTCCTAGGCCAGCGAGGGCTGGTTGACGTAGAACTGACGAAGACTGCAGGAACGCGGGTTTCGTTATCGGGCAGTGGACCGGTTAACCCATTCAGCCCTGACGCACTACAGCAGGACATGGATCGACCTGTCGGCGCCAATCTAATCTGACACTACCCTTGATTTATCATGGTCGATCCGTCTCCTGCAACAGGTGCACAGTCGTTAGATGACGCCTCCAAAATTGGGAAATACGTGCGCCGGGCTGAATGAGTTAATTATAATGCATAATTTCTAGGAGCTCAAGGAGGTGATTTATTGAAGGGGTGATAGATATATATATAATTTGTTTTCCTCCCTACGTCACACGAACAGTCACTTTAGCGCAAACCGTACCATGTGATCGTGACATAAAAGCCCCTGTAGCGAAAATGGCGCACGTTTCGTAGCCCTCTCGATGACGCATCTTGGATGCCAGTTTTGTTCTATTAAAGATCGCCAAACGTTCTAAAGTACAAAGTTACTTAGTGTTGTTCGAAACAACAAGCACACTCAGTACTGGAGACGGCAACGTCATGACATATTTTAAATTACGTCACAAGTCTATTATATATAAAGGTATATTCCTTTGACGTCAGTCATGACTGGCGTGATCCAGGTCGCAAGATGTCTTCTTGATTTCTTTTATGAAAATAGTGGAGGAATGAAAACAAATACGTTGTTGGTCGGAGGGGTTCGCTGCACGGACCCTTGTAGGCCTTTGGGAAGTCAAAGGAACCATTGTACCCCGAAGGCCGAAGGCCTTCGCAGTACAATGTTTCCTTTGACCTCCCTCAGGCCTAGAAGGGTCCGTGTTGAATACCCCTCCGACCAAAACTTATATATATATATATAAAAAACTCATTCAGTCCGACGGCCGTAAGTACCAAATTTGGGATGCGTCATCTAACGACTAAACACCAGCTGCGGGAGATGAATCGACCAATATTCTATGCAAACCAAGGGGAATCACAGCGCTGGACAGACAAACAGTTAGATCCCCTGCCCCAGGGGATCTAACTGTTTGTCTGTCCAGCGCTGTGATTCCCCTTGGTTTGCATACAATTCTGCCAGCGCTAGCCTCACCTATCTGGTTTGTGAGGACCAATATTCTGTTTAGTTTTTTTTTCACAAGCAGTGCAGGCACGTCCTGAGAAAGTCTTGTTGCTGTCGGGACGTTAAGCAATGTACAATCAATCATGATAATTCAAGGGCAGAGCCAGATAAGCTTGGCGCCGACAGGCGCCAAGCTAATCTGGCGCTACCCTTGAATTATCATGGTCGACCCATCTCCTGCTGTAGTGCGTCGGGCGGAATGGGTGAAGCCTTCCTACCTGGATGTGTAATGTTTTCTGAAGTAGCGGGGATTTGACCCTGTGACCACACACACGGCGGGTCCCCCAGCTCTTGGCCGTTGGTCAGTCCGTCATGGTCAGAGTCCAGCTCACACAGCTCACGGCTCCACTGGAAAATACATTTGTGCAGGTCTGTTATTGCGGATCTTGCGGTTTCTAGTCGGCTTCTAATCACAGACCGGCACGCACACATATCGAAAAACGTCACGAACCAAAGCCGTCTGTTTGTCCAGCGCTGAGGGATTTCCCTTGCATCGACACGTACCGTGCGCGGGAGTACTCCCCAGATAGACCAGCTCGGGGAGTACCGCCACAAGTATACATCTATTCAAATGAGATGCTACGCATCTCATTTGGCTAGAAGTGAACTCGTGGCGAACTCCCAGTACACAAGTACACAAGGCTTCCACAAACAGTACAGGAACGGACATGCCTACTGTTTTTTTCTCTCTTTCAGTCTTTGTCTTGGGGCGACTGCCTGAAGGGGTGATGGTAGGTGGGGTGACGGAGTGGAATAAGGGAGAAGGCGGGGGGAGAGAGGGGAGGGGGGATTGTTGGTGGTGGTGGTGGTGATGGGGTGGGGTGAGGGCAATGAAGTACACGAGATACAGAGATAATGGTGTTATGCGTGTCAGGGTGATGGGGGGGGGGGAGGGGAGGGAAAGGGGGGGGGGGGCGTAGGGAAAAATTGAAAAGGAGGGTCCGAGGGGGGAGGGAAGAGAGAACACACCGATGACACTCTTTTTCTGATCCAGAAGACTGAAACTGTTATGGTGCTCATCATATTCATACGCATATTTCGTCGAAACGAATAAAAGTGTGGCTGTGTGTTTAGTTTGTTTGAAATAATTACCTTGTGACCGAGTCTGGCGAAGTCTTGTCCAAACTGGTTCCTGTCTCCTCCACCCAGGGGGTTGAGATGCCCGACACCGTGCCAGATGTAATTGGGTTTACACGGATGGGGCACTTGCTGGCCGTTGGGCAGCTGGCTCTGATAGCTGAAGTAGCACAGCGCGGGGCTCCATAGCGCTACCACGGATACAAGGAGGACCCTCCGTACAAAATGACAAGAAATCAAAATAGCCAACAGGGACAGAGATATGCTTGGAATGATGTAAAAAACAAACAAACCACCAATTCGTTTGTTCTTATATTCCGAAGCGCGTTTTTTTGTCTCTGCTGGATACATGCAGTTTGGTACAGTTTACACTTTAGGCAGTATCGTTTTAGCTCTTTAACTGCTGAGAAAAAGTGAACACTATTTGACTGCAAGAGACATAGATCCTCATAAGCTCCCGCAGGTGCGGGGGCTCATGAGGGTCTATGCCTCTTGCTGATACTACTTTGTATCCATGTTAATACATAATAATAATAATACCGTTATTATATAGGCGCTTTTTCTCAATTTTTGGGCAAATCGACTCAAAGCGCCGCGAACTGAAACCCAACACGCACACTCACGTAAAAGACACGGATTTGCGACGTGTTTCATGAGCGGCTAGCGATCTTTGGCGTGGAATTAACATGCGATTTCAGAAACACAATCTGCGCTAAGTGGCAATAAATGTGTATAAAACAAACAAACAAACAAACAAAAACACCATTAACTCATTCAGCCCGACGGCCGTATTTCCCAAATTTTAAAGGCTTCATCTAATGACTATGCACCAGTTGCAGGAGATGGCTCGACCATGATAATTCAAGGGCAGTGCCAGATTAGCTTGGCGCCGTCAGGCGCCAAGATAATCTGGCACTACCCTTGAATTATCATGGTCGACCTATCTCCTTGCTCTAGTGCGTCAGGGCTGAATGGGTTAGAAAATCTTTATGATACCAGGAGCTGAAAGTTTGGCGTTTCGACAGGAAGTTGCGTCACCTTAGGTTAGTACCGTTCGACCCATTGTACTTAGCGTTTGACTTGGATGTGAAAACAAAGGGTACACGTAGATGGGCGGTTTACTGTTATCTGAATCAAACCTTTCCACGACAAAGATCATAAAAAGAGTTTATTTCAGGCACAATCTACCTGGTATTTCTACCACTGAACAATATTACCCGATTTGTGAACCTTTTTTTCTTTAAACAGCACGCACGCTTTCCCCGACAATGTGTTGCAATGCTGTCTCAATTCACGTGTGTGATTAAGGTTGTGCGTTTTCCGCCGCATTTTTATCTGTTTCGAGGCAATGCCAAACAAACAAACAAACAAACAAACAAACAAACAAACAAACAGCCACAGATGAAGTAAGAGGGAGTCAGCTGTGACAGAGTACCACTTCGATGTCAAAAATGTTGATTCTGAGGTTAAAGGCCCACCACCACCGTAACTGTTCAGAGATAGGCCTACACTTCTGTAACAGATGATTACGAAACGCTACACACAGGTCTAGCTATGGTTCATTTAGACACAGGACAATCCAGTTCAGCACACGTCGTCTTATATCAAGAAACCTCATAAAGACTCCACTCCGTTCTAGAAATACAACGCTTTCAGTACGAAAAACAGCTAAAAATAGATTGGCACGCTGACAGCTGCGCAGAATAAATAAGTGCGATTACGCGTGTGCTTTTGCTGCGTCTCAGTCCAAACTGCTGTTAAAGTTCATTAGGTGTGTCGACAAGGGATAACAAACACAAAAGGGGCTGAAATGTGTCTTCAGATTTGCGTAATGATACTTTAAAACCCTTTTAAAGAGCCGTTGTATGAATATATTAAAGTGCCTCTAATGTCAGCATTTGAAGCAAAATCGTCTCAGTAGACTGTTAAATTTTCATTCGAATGTTACAAGTCATTTTGCTCTGAGGTGAACGGATCAGCCGTTATGACTGAAGAAAGGATCAGAGAAGCTCGATTTTCCGATCACTGACGACGCTCCGGAAAGACCCGAGCAATGGCGGCAATTATGGTGGCAGACATTTTCCCAAAAGTTCCACAACTCTTAAGACTATTACCGGTGAAGTCCCATCTTCCGTCTGAGGACCGTGTACAGCCGAATCAATTTCCAGCTGCACAGACGCTTCCACCTCGTGCCATCTCCCCTGTGCCCTTGTGGAGAAGCAGAGCAGACCGCAGACTACATCCTCCAGGACTGTGGGAACCTTCTGCGGCTGAGGGAGGAGATATGTCCGAAGCCCGCCACTCCACAAGATAAACTGTACGGGCCTGTGGAGGCGCTACAGAAGACCACAGATTTCATTTTGAGAGCCAAACTCCAAGTGTGACGGCGTTCGAGAAGAAGAAGAAGAAGTGCCACAACTCTTACTTTGAATTTCTGACGTTTCTTCCGGTCACGGTGGCGGCAAATAGTACACCTATTTAATTGAACCTGAAATTCCGGCTGGTCAGCAAGTAAGGCGTGTTGGACAACAGGACGACGAACTTTGCAGTGTAGCGTTTGCAAAGCACATACTTGTTAGTGTGTCGGAGAAGCGTCGCCTTTTCGTCAGATTTATAGGTAGACAGGCCGGTCTATAATTACTGTGTAGATCTGTAATAGGCAGCATTCTGTAGCAGAGGTAGCATGGCACCGCTACGTCAGGCTGTATCACGAGATTCAGGATAATCGTACAGCAACTGAGTTTGCGAAAAAAAGTTTTTTTTTTTTTTTAGATCATAGTCATGGCCTTTACGACAACGTTGATGAACAGCGCTATTACATTGTCAGTTCGGCAACCACTTATTGTTATTATCAGAAGTGTATATTCTCTGCCAGGGTCTAAAGATTGCTGGAGGCAAATCGTCCAGCACTGGAACTTACAATGAGCACCTTTAGCCCAGACATGGATGAGAAGCCGTAGAAACAATTCATGTTCACTTTCGATATGCACAATCGCCTTCAAGGCTATGAAATGTAATAATAAATAACAATAATTACGGTATTTATAATGCGCTTATCTTATAATAATTATAACTCTAAGCGCGCACTCACAACTCGCGCACGCATGCGCACGCTTTAGACAACGACTCACGTACCACAAAATGGTGAAATACATTGCGACAGTCAGTTTTTGTGGGGAGTGTGGTGATATAGTGCTAGAACTGTTGAAAGAGGTGAGTTTTGAGGGCGGACTGAAAGGAGGAGAGAGAGTCTTTCTGACGGAGAGAGAGTGGGAGAGTGTTCCAGGTGGATGGACCATAAACTGAGAAGGAGCGGGGGCCGAAAGTGCTGAGTTTGGTGCGGGGAATGTGGAGACGGAGAGGGTCGGAGGCGGAGCGGAGGGAGCGGGAAGGATTGATTGTACATTGCTTAACGTCCCGACAGCAACAAGACTTTCTCAGGACGTGCCTGCACTGCTTGTGAAAAAAATAAAAACAATAATCAGAATATTGAATGTATGTCGCCAGCCGGTCCAATACGTTAAATAAACCTACGACATTGGGCATAAATAAAGCTAGGACCATTTAGCAACACACATCCAATATCAAGAGCTACTGGCAGCGCAGACAGTAGGGAGAGTTTAAAAAAGGAAAATACAGGTGAATGGACCAAGGGTAGACAGAAACACATGCCCCAGAATAGAATGGAAAACCCACCCTGTGGGGCTGACCAGGGTGACCCTGGGAACTAAAAAGTAGTTAACCCCACCCAAGTCCCCCAGGGCAGACCCGGGTGGGGGGGGGGGGGAGCGGGAAGGAGTGTAGGGATGAAGTAAGTTGGAGAGATAGGCAGGAGCGCAGTTGTTCAGGGATTTGTAGCAGAGAGACAGAATCTTGTATTGGATGCGTTGTGGGATGGGAAGCCAGTGAAGGAGTTTGAGCAGGGGAGTGATGTGGTCGGATTTTTTCTTTCTGAGGACGAGGCGGGCAGCATTGTTCTGGACGCGCTGGAGAGTGGAAGTGGTGGAGTGAGGGAGGCCGGAAAGGAGAGAGTTGCAGTAGTCGATGCGAGATAGGATGAGAGACAGCAAGTTTGGTGGCAGCTTCGGTGGTGAGGTATTTTCTGATCTGACTGATGCGGCGGAGGTGGAAGTAGCATGCCTGGGCAGTGGCGGAGACGAAGCTGGTCATGGTAAGAGAGGAATCAAGGATAACGCCAAGGTTTTTGGCCGAGTCACTGAGGGAGATGGGGGTGCTGTCGAGTTGAAGGTGGAGAGAGGGAGGGAGCTGGGAAAGTTTCTGGCGAGTGCCTTCCAGCATGGCTTCGGTTTTGTCGTCGTTCAGTTTAAGCTTGTTTGCTGTCATCCAGTTTTTCACGTCTTCATAGCAGTCAGCCGTGCGAGTCAGTAGTGACTGAGAGTTGTCGAGTTTGTCTTTTTCTAGTAGTTGTGAGTCGTCAGCGTAGAGATGGTGGCGTATGTGGTGAGACTGTATGATGGTAGACATAGTGTAGAGTGTGAAAAGGACCGGGCCCAGGACGGACCCCTGTGGTACTCCGCAGGAGAGCGTGACTGGGTCGGAGGAGACGCCGTCGATGGTGACGGACTGATGTCTGTCGGAGAGATAGGAGAGAAACCAGGAGTGAGCAGAGTCAGTGATGCCAAAGGAGTGACGAAGGCGGTGGAGGAGGATAGAGTGGTCGATGGTGTCGAAGGCGGCAGAGAGGTCGAGTAGCGTAAGAAGGGAGATGTTGCCCGAGTCGGTAGAGAGAAGCAGGTCGTTTAAGATGTGTAGAAGGGCTGTTTCAGTGCTGTGGTGTTTGCGATAGGCAGACTGGAAGGGACTGAGGAGGTTGTTGTCGGCAAGGTGGAGGTTGAGCTGGTTGAGAACAACCTTCTCAAGAAGCTTGGACAGGAAAGAGAGATTGGAGACTGGGCGATAGTTTTTGAGTTGGTTTGGGTCGAAGTTGTGTTTTTTGAGGCGAGGACGGACGATGGCGGACTTGAAGATATCAGGGACTGAACCGTTCTCTAGAGATGTGTTGATGATGTCGGTAATGAAGGGCAGAAGTTTTGGAAGGCCGTCCCGGTAGAGAGAAGCTGGGAGGGGGCCTAGTTCGCAGGTTTTGAGAGGCATGGACTTTATGGTCTTGAGGACCTCTTCCTGACGTACGGGGCGGAAGGACGAGAGGGGGGTGCCGGAAAAGGGGGTGTCGGGAGGGCAAGGAGGAGAAGGCAGAGAGTCGAGTGTGTTGCGCAGAGTTTGAATTTTGTCGGAAAAGTAGGTGGAAAAAGCGGACGGGAGTTCTTCTCTGCTGTGTGTGTTGGGTGTGTGTTGGGGGAGAGGAGTGTCTTTAGGAGTGCCTAGGAGTGTGTTCATGGTAGCGTAGAGGGTTTTGGAAGAAGTAGATTCCAGGATTTTGTTTTCAAGGTGTTTACGTTTGGAGTCGGAGATCATTCTGCAGACTTTGGATCTAGTTGCTTGGAAGATCTGTCTGTGAACGGTGAGGTCAGATGAGCGCCAGAGGCGTTCCGCTTGTCGGCGCTCGCGCTTGGCCTCAGCTATGTCGTCAGTGAGCCAGGGGTCGGGGGGTCGGTTGGGTATGGAGCAGGTGGTGACAGGTGCATGGGTGTCTAGAAGTTTTCGAAGGGAGGAGTCGAAATGGGATGCAAGATCAGGAGAGGAGGCGGGGTCCAAGAGAAGGTCGACAGCTTCATCGAAGAAGCTCTCTCGGTTGACAGATTTCAGTTTGCGGCGAGTGACAAGGAGCTTGGGTTTTTTCAAATGTGTTGTGACAAAGGCAATGAAATTCCTAGCAGTGACGTCATGTCCCCGATTTGTGTGTGGCAACAAGCAATGTGATGAGGCGGAATGGAATGCTGTTTAGATCCAACCCAGGTTCAACTGACCCAGCTTCGGACCAGGGTTGAATTGTACCCTGCTCCAACCCAGATTGGGTCAAGTGTAAACACTCAATCCGAGGTTTGGGTACAATCCAGGTTGATGTGCAAACAGCCTCAGCGTCGGATATATAGAACTGGCTTGATTTTATTTAGATGAGAATTTTTCTTCTAATCACCCAGATTATTTTTCTGAACCAGTATTGATTTGTAAAATCTGGAAAATAATTTTTGATCGTTTTATGTTTGCAGCCTACCATATCTGTGGACAATTGTTACTTTTTAGACATAACAAATTTGGCTCACGATATATAATTATGTATGTATTGAGGACGGATTACATTGATAAAATTTAATTTTAAGAAAAGAAGAGCATATGTCCCACGACTTCCCGGTACATGCAATGTTGAAAGGAAGAAACGCTTTAATTCACTAATTGATTGATTGTACATTGCTTAACGTCCCGACAGCAACAAGGCTTTCTCAGGACGTGCCTGCACTGCTTGTGAAAAAAAAAACTAAACAGAAAATTGAATGTATGTCGCCAGCCGGTCAAATACGTTAAATAAACCTACAACATAGGGCCTAAATAAAGCTAACACCATTTAGCAACACACATCCAATATCAAGAGCTACAGGCAGTGCAGACAGTAGGGAGAGTTTTAAAAAGGCAAATACAGGTGAATGGACAAAGGGTAGGCATAAACACATGTCCCAGAATAGAGAGAGAAACCCACCCTGTGGGGCTGACCAGGGTGACCCTGGGAACTAAAAAATACCTAACCCCATGCCTCGGCATGTTTTTTGGCTAACGCGAGAAGCAAAAGTGAGTCTATGTTCTGGGCCAGTGGTCGTCATCTGTCGTCTGTCCATCATCGTCAATGTTAAACTTAACGTTGGCAGTTTCTCGGAGACTATTCAAGCCACAGTCTTCAAACATGGCCCAAGGATACTTTGTGGCAAGACCTTTCTAAACATACCAATTTGAGTGACCTCTCACAAAGGTCAAGGTCACAGGGGATCGGAGAATAGGTAAAAATTGCTGTATTTTGACATAATTTATTTTTCCTCAAATACTATTGACAACTTCAAACACAAACTTGGTACAAAGATACTTGATACTTGCATACTAATTTCGGTGATCCCTCGAAAAAGTCAAGGGTCACAAGAGGTCGGCAAATGCGTGTAAAATGCCAATTGTTTAAAAATTGAATTGTAGTTATTATCAACAGTATTTCAAACTTTTTCAATCAAATTTGGCACAGAGGTAGATGATGATGATAAGACCTTACTATGTATACTAATTTAGTCAACTCATCGAAAAGGTCAAGGGTCACATGGTTTGACAGATGTGTGAAAACTAATTGCATTTTGAGAAAAGATGGATTTGCTGGTGCATAAGCCATCCCTTCACTTATTGTCACAAAGGTTACACATGTAGATGCATACATGTGAGCCATAAGGGCTTTGCCTTTCTTGTTATACACAGTACTTCCAGGAGCTTGGAGTCAGAACTTGTGTGTGAAAATCATGTTTCTGCTTGTAAATCACCACCACTCATGGTTTAACATACACATAATTTCTCCATCAGGGATTATTACAGTAGTATTGTATTGCACTGACATTGTACTGCACTTATGCAGTAACTACAAATTTGAAATGTAATTGAATCCTATTGTATGATAAAATCTATTTTAGTTCAGATACATAATATGACATTACAGCACAATATCAAACTACAGGTATCATTTCTGCACTTTATAACTTCTCAGTGTTATTGTATATTTTGTACACAAACAGATGTCAGACTTTATTATCCTAATTTTTGTCTTTCACATTTTACTTGCAGGAATTACAGCCTACGGACTGCTAACCCAGAGGGGCTGTGGAATTTTGGGAAGCTGCATCAGATTCAGAGTGCCTTTGCCATTATGTACACTAACAGGCATTATTGATAACTAGTGTTTGATCTAAGCATTGTATGTTAAATTCCTCATATAGCTATTTGCACAAAAAATACGTTTTACAAAAATCTTGGGAATTTGACTTTTATGGCCCTGACAAAGTCTAGATGCCAGTGATCACAAAGTACAAGGATCAATGTGTTCTGGGGATTTTTTTTAACTCATTCTACCCCATTACCGAAATCCTTAAATTTTGCCGTTGTCCTCTGAATACTGCATTGCAGTGCCGGACACAGATCGACCATGATAGTTCAAGGGTGATGCCAGAATAGCTTGGCGCCCATAGGCGCCAAGCTATTCTGGCATCACCCTTGAACTATCATGGTCGATTCTT
>BTPG01000006.1:189085132-189160132 GCA_036245525.1 Semisulcospira habei
ATATCAAGAGCTACAGGTAGCGTAGACAGTAGGGAGAGTTTAAAAAAGGAAAATATAGGTGAATGGACCAAGGATAGACAGAAACACATGCCCCAGAATAGAGGGGAAAACCAACCGGGTGGGGCTGACCAGGGTGACCCTGGGAACTAAAAGTAGTAAACCCCACCCACGTCCCCCAGGACAGACCCGGGTGGGGCAACAAGAAACTTAGTAGGCCCTATTCATGATTTCGCCTGATATACATCCCGTATCAGAAACCCTTGCAGGCAACGTTCGCACGCAAAATTCGTTATCACAGCAGCTAAGGCCACGTATCCGGAGGCGGCACGTTTCGAATGAGTTAACTCTCGGCAGATGAAAAAGTTAAACTGGCTCTATCATCTATCATTGCCTTCTCCATGATTGTGCACTCGCTTCGGCAACAAGACATAAAACTTAAAACATGCGCACGTATTATTTTACAAGAACGTCAACTGTTTATCGTGAACCCGAACTGCACGCAAAGGGCCAGGCTAAACCAAGACCGTCATGATTGTTCTCCCGTTTTAAATCGGTCATTATTATCAAAATCCGGCACACACACCACACAGACAAAGCAACCAAGCTGTAAATGATGAAGCCATTAACCTAATCGTATTATAGTGTTATTCAGTGCTGAGGCCACAGATGCTAACTTCAATTCACACCTATATTATAAGCAATTCAGCATGCACCTCAGATGACATTTTCATCTCGTTTGAAGACATCGTGAACTATTTTACTGATTACTTCCTTCAAGGCATGCTGCTGCGAACACCACTCGTCTCCAAGAGGCATAGATCCTCATGAGCCCCCGCGACTGTGGGGGCTCATGAGGATCGATGCCTCTTGGTCGCCATTTTCGCACTCTCTTTTACCTCAAACGGGACAGCTGATGGGCTGTTCGGACTAAGATCTGCCGGAGCAAAAAAGGATGGCGCGGCAACTACCCACGGAGCTAGACCTTACCAGAAGCACTGTTGTAATGGCCACACGCTGAGATGAAGAATATACACAACTTTGTCCCCACGCCTTGCTTAGCCTTTTTCAGTACAACTAATAATTACTGATTTGATCACGTAAACAAGCCCAGCTCAGCTTGTAAGGTGCTCCGGCAATTGTACACATACTTCATACTTTCTGAGCAAAACTACCCCTAAAACGGGTGGAGACGGGCGCTTCAGTTTCCATATAAATTACCCCAAAGCCAGACTGGTTTCATTTTTTTTTTTTTTGGCGTGAACATAGTGATTCTAACCGGCCCACACACCTGCCCACCCCAACACTTTCTGTGCCAGATTGGACGACCGGTCGGTAAATCTACCGATCACTAAGCCACCGAGGCGCCCGCACTAACCCTTTTAGGCGCCGAGCTAATCTGGCACTACCCTTGAATTATCATGGTCAAGCCATCTCCTGCAACTGGTACATAGTCGTTAGGCAACACCTCCAAAATCTGAAAAATGGGACCTTGGTTAGTTAGTTAGTTAGTTATTTGGGTTTAACGCCGAGCAGACAACTAAGGCCATCTCACGGCGGGGACTGAAATGGGACCTTGGGGCTAACAGGGTTAAACACAGAATTATAATAAGCGGTGTCTTTCTTGGTGTTGAAAGCGAAGGTCAATGGCACGTGCAGTCCGAGTGCATTGCAATGACCCAGCAGATATCAAACAGCTGCATGCCACGCAAAAGAGCATTTCCCTCGTGAGGATTGTACAGCTCTGTGCTAGCTTGAGACTCCACCATACCTACTAGGAAGCTTGACACAACAATACAAGAAGTGGGTACGGGGCGAGAGGTGCGAAATCGTTAAAAACAATTACAAATAATATACCGACTGTTTTCTAGCCAAGTATCGTAGTTAAACGCGAAGGACTTCGTCATTCTGGGGATGTTAACAGAGGCAAAGTACATAGATGATCATGCGACCCTGCAGAGGCAGGAGCCCATGGTTATCTATGCCTTTTGCTGATGGATCGGTGTCTGAAAAATAACATTGCAGGGTGCATCCGGATCCATCCTCTATATTTACGTGACAGAACCAGACGGACCTGCGAGCTAACAGAGACAGACTTGTAGAATATGAAACAACGCGCATGCAGTTAAATGCTGAGTCTGCACTCACACGAAACGGCTTGAAAGTACACCGCTACCCTGATGCTGGAAAAACCACGCCGTACTCCATCTTGGTCACATACACACAAAAATATTACGTCACAAGATTTGGCGCGCTGTGACGCCTACACAAACACACCCACTCACAATGACTGACCACAAACACAGTTTTCCCTCGGTTCTGGGCATGAACCCACTGCGCAAAAGGCCATCGGGCCGACGTCGGCCCGATGGCCTTTTGTGCAGTGGGAACGCACATTGATATTTATTTATTTATTTATTTTGCCGTGCAAAAGTAACAAAATTACAATGCGCCAACTTACTGATGTTTGTAATTCTAGCGACCTGTCGCTTCATATGGTGGCGATAGTATAAATGTATTTAATTAGGATGCAAGGCAAGGGTAATAAAAAGACGCTAGGCAAAACATGTAACAAACGACAAGACCTATTTAAACAACTGTGACTACCTCAGTATTATTCCGCATATTTGTAACAATCATATGTGGCGATGCCATTATTTGTCACTAAATACAGCATGGTTTCAAAATGGCGAAACATAAGTTTAACCCCTTCTCCTGCCAGTTGTCACATTGTTAGTTTGTGAAATCTATTCTAATTCAACACTAAAGAGCCCAAACCGTCCAAAGAATACGATGACGTCACAAAGTGCCGTCAGCAAGAGGCATAGATCCTCATGAGCTCCCGCAATTGCGGGGGCTCATGAGGATCTATGCCTCTTGCAGTTAGATCGTGATGGATCGTCGGATCACGTTATCTCCGAAGTGAGGGAGTAAAACAAGCAAATGAAGGCCAACACACAGGCGAAAAGACAACAGACAAGGAATATATACAGCGTCGTCACACTATTGCGTAGGAGAACAAAAATCCAACCAACTCTGCAGTTACATGATAAAAAGCAAGTATATGTCCATTTTGGAGAAAAGCTAGGTTGCGCTCACAGAACAATGACAATATCACTTTTCTCACACACAAAAACGGACAATATACAGTCCATATAACGACAGAGCACTGAAAACTTCAAAATGAATGACAAATTATTTAATTTCTGATAAGCGAGTGAAAGACGAGCAATATAAGGGTTATGGCTAGTTCAGTTCACACAGTTCAAGAATTAACAGCGTTGCAAAGTAAGCCATATCGAGATAGACGCGTACAAGTCCCAGCTGTCTCAGTACTCCAACGCAAGAACAACCACAACTACAACAAAACACATCATAACAAGAACAACCACAACTACAACAAAATACATCATAACAAGAACAACCAGAACTACAACAAAACACATCATAACAAAATAATGGCGTCCTACATTCCTAAAAGCGGCTTTATGAACCAGGAGAAACTCACTGGAATCTGGTGCAGTTGGGTGGTTTACAATTTTCTCTCGGTAGTGAAGGGGTTAACGGACAGTTAACCCTTAAGATGTCAAGATGTGGATCGACCATTATAGTTTAAGGGTGGTGTTAGAATAGCTTGGCGCCTGCAGATGCCAAGCTATTCGGACACCACCCTTAAACTATCATGGTCGATCTGTTTCCAGTACTGTGACGTAGACCTCACAAGATATGATAACAAAAAACCTGATATTTGTATTATCATGATGTAACGAACTAATCAGTCTAGTTACTGAGACAGAGTACTGTAGTGACGATGATGTAACGAACTAATCAGTCTAGTTACTGAGACAGAGTGCTGTAGTGACGATGATGTAACGAACTAATCAGTTTAGTTACTGAGACAGAGTGCTGTAGTGACGATGTAATGTGCTAATCAGTCTAGTTACTGAGACAGAGTGCTGTAGTGACGATGATGTAACGAACTAATCATTCTAGTTACTGAGACAGAGTGCTGTAGAGACGATGATGTAATCAGCTAATCATTCTAGTTACTGAGACAGAGTGCTGTAGTGACGATGATGTAACGAACTAATCATTCTAGTTACTGAGACAGAGTGCTGTAGTGACGATGATGTAACGAACTAATCATTCTAGTTACTGAGACAGAGTGCTGTAGAGACGATGATGTAATCAGCTAATCATTCTAGTTACTGAGACAGAGTGCTGTAGTGACGATGATGTAACGAACTAATCAGTCTAGTTACTGAGACAGAGTGCTGTAGTGACGATGATGTAACGAACTAATCAGTCTAGTTACTGAGACAGAGTACTGTAGTGACGATGATGTAATAGCTAATCAGTCTAGTTACTGAGACAGAGTACTGTAGTGACGATGATGTAACGAACTAATCATTCTAGTTACTGAGACAGTGTGCTGTAGTGACGATGATGTAATGTGCTAATCAGTCTGGTTACTGAGACAGAGTGCTGTAGTGACGACGATGTAATGTGCTAATCAGTCTAGTTACTGAGACAGAGTGCTGTAGTGACGATGTAATGTGCTAATCAGTCTAGTTACTGAGACAGATTGCTGTAGTGACGATGTAATGTGCTAATCAGTCTAGTTACTGAGACAGAGTGCTGTAGTGACGATGTAATGTGCTAATCATTCTAGTTACTGAGACAGAGTGGTGTAGTGACGACGATGTAATTTGCTAATCAGTCTAGTTACTGAGACAGAGTGCTGTAGTGACGATGATGTAATCAGCTAATCAGTCTAGTTACTAAGACAGTGTGCTGTAGTGACGACGATGTAATGTGCTAATCAGTCTAGTTACTGAGACAGAGTGCTGTAGTGACGATGATGTAATGTGCTAATCAGTCTGGTTACTGAGACAGAGTGCTGTAGTGACGATGTAATGTGCTAATCAGTCTAGTTACTGAGACAGAATGCTGTAGTGACGACGATGTAATGTGCTAATCAGTCTAGTTACTGAGACAGAGTGCTGTAGTGACGACGATGTAATGTGCTAATCAGTCTAGTGACTGAGACAGAGTGCTGTAGTGACGACGATGTAATGTGCTAATCAGTCTAGTTACTGAGACAGAGTGCTGTAGTGACGACGATGTAATGTGCTAATCAGTCTAGTTACTGAGACAGAGTGCTGTAGTGAGGACGATGCAATGTGCTAATCAGTCTAGTTACTGAGACAGAGTGCTGTAGTGACGATGTAATGTGCTAATCAGTCTAGTTACTGAGACAGAGTGCTGTAGTGACGATGTAATGTGCTAATCAGTCTAGTTACTGAGACAGAGTGCTGTAGTGACGATGTAATGTGCTAATTAGTCTAGTTACTGAGACAGATTGCTGTAGTGACGATGTAATGTGCTAATCAGTCTAGTTACTGAGACAGAGTGCTGTAGTGACGATGTAATGTGCTAATCATTCTAGTTACTGAGACAGAGTGGTGTAGTGACGACGATGTAATGTGCTAATCAGTCTAGTTACTGAGACAGAGTGCTGTAGTGACGATGATGTAATCAGCTAATCAGTCTAGTTACTAAGACAGTGTGCTGTAGTGACGACGATGTAATGTGCTAATCAGTCTAGTTACTGAGACAGAGTGCTGTAGTGACGATGATGTAATGTGCTAATCAGTCTGGTTACTGAGACAGAGTGCTGTAGTGACGATGTAATGTGCTAATCAGTCTAGTTACTGAGACAGAATGCTGTAGTGACGACGATGTAATGTGCTAATCAGTCTAGTTACTGAGACAGAGTGCTGTAGTGACGACGATGTAATGTGCTAATCAGTCTAGTTACTGAGGCAGAGTGCTGTAGTGACGACGATGTAATGTGCTAATCAGTCTAGTTACTGAGACAGAGTGCTGTAGTGACGATGTAATGTGCTAATCAGTCTAGTTACTGAGACAGAATGCTGTAGTGACGACGATGTAATGTGCTAATCAGTCTAGTTACTGAGGCAGAGTGCTGTAGTGACGACGATGTAATGTGCTAATCAGTCTAGTTACTGAGACAGAGTGCTGTAGTGACGACGATGTAATGTGCTAATCAGTCTAGTTACTGAGACAGAGTGCTGTAGTGACCATGATGTAATGAGCTAATCAATCTAGTTACTGAGACAGAGTACTGTAGTGACGATGAATGCGCTCAATTTCTTCCTTCATGGACTGGAACATGCTGTCGTAATTTTTCTGCATTTTCTCCCTCTCCTCTGCCATGGATTTCAGCATGCTGTCGTGGTTCTTCTGCATCCTCTCTCTCTCTTCCTTCATATCCTCATGAGCGGCTTGCAGTTGACTCTCGTCATTTCCTTTTGCTCGCTCCATTTCTTCTCTCATTGAAGCGACCTGGTCGTCGTGGATTTTCTGCAGCCTGGCCCTCTTGTCCTTCATTTCTGTGCGAAGTGTTTCCAGCTGAGCTTTGTGGTGGGCGTGCGTCCTGTCCAGTTGTTCTTTCATGGATTTAGTCGTGCTGTCGAACAGACTCTGCATTCCTTCTTTCTCTTCTTTATGCTCTTCCTTCAGTGAGTCCATCTCTGTGTGGTGATTTCGCTGCTTCCTCTCGAGTTCTTCTCTCATGGACTTGACTTTGTCATCGGCGTTTTTCTGGGCCCGCTCGCTTTCTTTCTCTGTGAAATCTTTCAGGGTCTGAAGTTGAGTTTCGTGGTCTCGCTGCATCCTCTGAGCGTCCTCTCGCAGGAGTTGGACCTGGTTGTCGTGGTGTTTCTGCATCCAGTCTCTGTCTCTGGACATCTGGTCTCTCAAGGCCTGAGTCTGGTCAGCGTGGTCTTTCTGCATTCTCTCCCTCTCCTCTCTCACCTCCTTCTTCGCCGTTTTGAGTTGATCATCGTGTATCCGCTGCAAGGCCTTCTTCTCTTCTTTGGCCTCCAGCTTAGCCAGGTGCATCTGTTCCCCGTGAGCAGTTTTCAGCCTCTGAATTTCTTCTTCCAGTTCCTGTTTTAGTGCTCTCAGTTTCGCATCATGGGCCTCTTGCATCCTGATTTTGTCTTCAGTGAAGAGTCGCTCCTTCTCCATCATCTGACAAACCAGCGCCGTGTTCTCATCTTTCAGCCTCTCCATTTCCTTCTTCGACCAGTCTTCAGCCTGGAAGCTTGAGATACTCTGCTCCGACATGCTCACTGTAGCTAGCTGTTACCTCCTAACAAATGTCACGTAAAATGAATGATCATGAAGCAGCCGCGCACTACCCTCTAGTGAAATCAAACCCAATAAACAATTTATGTAAAACGAGAAAATGGATTCAGTTATTTGGAACGTCTCCTTCACAGTAGATGATTGCGGGTGATGTGATCAGATTCTTGAATACACGAAGACACTGAGTGGAAATGACAGTCAATGTTCACGAACGCTTGGTGGTTTTCTGACCAAACCGTCGACCACTCGTGGTCCGCTCGTCACGCTGATGGTCCAAGGCCACGCACGGTTTCCGGAACCTGTGGGAAGCGTCACACACCGCCCTGCAACATATATATAAACATGGAATCGTACGGCTGGCCGCTGGGCTGACACTGGTGAAGGGCAGCAGTAAAACACATCTTTAGTTGAACCCAGCTGACAATAACAGTTCGGTGCAACATAACCCCTTGAGTGCCACTGAAAGTACATTTTTGTTTCTAAAATCTTGGTTCATTCAACCACCAAAAGCCTACACCGCCCAAGGAACATGGATACAAATTGGTCTCAGCAAGAGGCATAGTTGCTTATGAGCCTCCGCAGTCGCGGGGATTCATGAGGATCTATGTCTCTTGCAGTTGTATCGTGCTCAATTTTCTCAGCAGTGAAGGGGTTAAAGACGAGCTCGATAAATGTCTTTTGTAAACGTGCTACGTCTTATATTTTATGCTGTGTGTTTGTCGTGGGCTGACAGGTCGGAGCCATAAGGAGAGGGTCAAAGGAGCGCACTGTTTGTTTGTCTAGCGCTGAGTGATTTCTCTTAGTACACGTGTGTATGCTATCCTTCACAAATCTGTTCACAAGGACTGTTGTCGTTTCCTTCATTGTATCGGTGTGTTGTTTTGGGGCTGGCCTTCTGTTGCGTAACACTAAAACCCGGCAAGAACAAGCAGCTCCAGATTACTTCCCGGTAAGCAACAGATCCACGGACCGACGCCAGTCTACGCTGGCCCGCGCACAGCCGTGAACACACACACACACACACACACACACA
The DNA here is from genome assembly GCA_036245525.1 of Semisulcospira habei. Lineage (NCBI taxonomy): Eukaryota > Metazoa > Mollusca > Gastropoda > Semisulcospiridae > Semisulcospira > Semisulcospira habei. The sequence goes on from BTPG01000006.1 coordinate 189,093,339, forward strand.
CACACACACACACACACACACACACACACACACACACACACATACACAAACAGAGTCGTGCGCCGGCAAATGTAGGCTGACGTCGACCCGAAGGCATTTGGATCACAGGAAAAATTTAATTCGTTAGTTTTCTGTCAGTTATGTCTGGGATGTGGATATAGACTGATAGTTCCAGAGTAGGCAGTGTCAAGGCGCCAACTGAACCAAGCACTGCGCTTGAGCTATCTTCTCCAGGTACAATGAACCAGCCTCATTAGTCACTGCCACTGAATCAGTTTACTGTGATTTTGCATGCAATGTTTGAAAAGCTCTAAAATATGTTAAAAAAATCACGTAACCAAAGACAATCTGCAAGTCAGTAGGGAGGCAGTTATATTAGAAAAGAACGAGTTAATTTTTAGAGTGTGCACGTATGCATGGAATAAGTTGCTTGCTTCGTGGCTCTCTCTGTCTCTCTCTCGTGTTTGTTCTGTTTTGTAATGTGAGGCAAGGATATGAACAAACAAGGTGAGGATTTCATCCCAAAGTCTACCATATTGTTTGGAGCTCACATGCGTTTTTCATTTAGGAGCATTCAAAGTTCATGTTCATAATTTTAAGCTTATCCTTTCGATCCATTTCCCTCCTCTCTGACCCAATCTCTGATCCACCTTTTCACATACTCTTCTCTATTAGCCTCTTGCAACTCAAAGCTATGAACGAAGAACCTTTCTACCCACACAAATTCCACGCGGAGCATACCACAGGAGAAACATTTCCAACAATTCTTAAACAAATTGTCTGTTAGTCCGGAACACTACTGCACTAAGTACCCCATGACAAAACTGTCGTCTGCAAATGTGCACATGCCCCATATAAGGCTCCAATGACCACACTGGGTCGACTAAAATTACCAAACTTTTGCTCTTTTTCACACCATCTGTCATGCCTTTTGCTGCTCAAAACGCCTCAGAAGGTAAAAATTGAAGTTTTACACCCTGAAACAAACAATTGTAAAAAGGGAGGAATTTTTAAAAAACTATTTCTAGTGCCGGAATAGTTATTACATGTACCGGAAGAAATACGCACGTAAGGCCTGTGGGCTAGCTCGCAGACCATGCGCATACCAAGCAACAGCGCTTGGAGTCTCTGCTATGTCAACACTAAGCTGAGGATTTCATCCCAAAGTAATAATAATAATTACGGTATTTATAATGCGCTTATCTTATAATAACTATAATTCTAAGCGCGCACTCACAACTCACGCACGCATGTGCACGCTTTTAACAATGACTCCCATACCACAAATACATTACGATAGTCAGCTGGGGGTGGGGTGTGTGGTGGCGTTAGAGTGCTCGAACTGTTGAAAGAGGGCACAAAGTCTACCTTATTGAGTGGAGCTCACGTGCGTTTTCTTTTAGGAACATTCAGAGTTGTTCAAATTTGTAAGCTTATCCTTCTGATCCATTTCCCTCCTCTCTAAGCCAACCTCTGATCAACACACACGCCGGCGCACAATAATAAAGACGGACACACAGCGCTTCCCGCCATTAGTACGCTCTGTGGGCTGGAGTAGCGACAGGAAGTCTGAAGAAGAAGAATAGCACGAGCAGCAAACTGACGTCACTATATTCTTCACGTCATGGCAACGCTGGTCTCACGACGCTGTGTACATTGTGTCTAATTTGATGTTTTACGTCACTCATCCGATGGGCACGCTCTTCCAGAGCTGACTGTTTTGTTCTACACAGCCTCTTCCAGGGCTGACTGTTTGGTGGGAGTAAATAGTGGCTCCAAAACTTGCAAAAATGAATTAATTATTATTGAAAAAAAAATGAGGAGGTAAAACGCTGGATTACGAACTCATTCAGTAGCTCCTTTTACCCCCCCCCCCCCCCCCAACCACCACCACCACCCCGGCCTGGTCCGCACGGCAATGGCACACACAAACACAAACGGCAGAATGGCACACACAAAGACAGACGGCAGACACACAGCGCTTCCTACCGGTTATACGTTCTGTTGACTGACGTAGCCACCGCCATATTGAAGAATAAGGTGGAATGGCCCATGCCCACAAAGGTATGAGCTTGCACGCATATCCCACCTTTTTCACAATACGTTCGCAAATATCATACAAAAGTAGAGAGACTGTCTTCCTAAATGTAAGACACTAACGTGCTGGTGACTTGCGTCAACTAGGCCGAAAATTGTATAAAACACTGACGCGTTTGGTGTTTTTACGTCACCGTCACTGTTTGATTCTTCTGATGAAATCAAGGAGACTTACTTTTGAAATTGTTTCCGTGGCGCATTAAACTTTTATTTTCGTAAACGTTGAAGAGGTACAAAGCTGGCTAAAGAACTCATCCAATGTCTTTCTACAAACTAGCCATATCCACACTTTCAAGTGCATATAATCAAAATTGCTAACTTTAATCTGGGTCAACGGACTTTCTATAAATGGTCTTTTGCGTCGTTAATGAGACATTCAATTAAAATATGCTCGGAGGCTCTCTTAGCCACCCACGTAATAAAGTATTTTGATAAGTTTCAAGTTTGTACGTAAGTAATATACGCACACACACACACACACACACACACACACACACACACACACACACACACACACACACACACACACACACACACACACGCACATACGGCGCTTTGCTCCAAAACGACATTCAACAGCAAGGTTAGAGTGGCTAGACGTGACGTCATTGTCTACCGTATTTAAAAAATATGGTAGACTTTGAAATGGGGCTGGGTCGGGCGCATTCCGGAGCATGCACATGACGTTTCTGGCGTGTAAAGCAGAAATTCTGGCAAAGAAGTAAGAAGAAAAAAATGAAGTCACGTCTAGCTACGCAAACCTTGCTAGAGAACGTCTTTTTGGCACCAAACGCCGTATGTGCGCGCGCGCGCGTGTGTGTGTGTGTGTGTGTGTGTGTGTGTGTGTGTGTGTGTGTGAGAGAGAGGATGTGACAGCGACTAGAGCCCGCGTTTGAGGACGGACAAGCTTGAAATTTTAGGATATTGTCCCTAAAAGAATTATCCCCAGACCTTTTAAAAAATGTCTTCATTAAGATGCTCATTGGCGAGAAAATGACCGTTTCACAAAAACCGGTTAATCCACACTGGAGTCCGTAAATGTTCTTATTTTTACTAGATATTTTGCGTATAGCTAGATAAAAGGGAGATATTGAATGAGTTTGTTAACCAGCATTGTCGTTCATTCACTCCATTTTCCGACACTGTGATTGGTCAGCATCTAAAAATTGCAGGGGGTTCAATGCCCCAATGCCTATCTCCTAGAATCATTGCCGTACCTGTCATTTTTAATCAGCTGGCCAATCCGCAGTTCTAGTATTGCGCACAAATCTGTCCTAGGTCTTTCGTCTCAGTGAATGCTTAGATCAGGGCTCTCCGGCACCTTACATCATAAATAACCGGAAAACACAAAGATCACATGGTGGTAGACGATAGGGAAATAAAAGAATTGTACCTTATTTCGGCATGACTCAAGCGGTGAGCACACTACACAAATCCTGAGACAGTTCGAAACGTTCCATTGTGCTCCATGTCAACACGCATGCTGTTTAGAAAGCAAAGCCGGACTGTTGCCACTCGTGCAGTGAGAGAAAGATAAATAAATAAATATAACGTGACAGATCTATGTCATATCAGATTCTGTTTAACAGATCGAGTCATTGTTGAATGCGTGCATGAGCTCAGTATCGGTTGGCGAAAGACTAATGCCAACACTATACATGTATCATGTACGAAATCAGACCTACCGTGTATCCAGTCGCTTGCCACGCAGTCATGCGCTCAAAATTTAGAAGTATTATCGCTTGAACCCAGTGAGAAAAGTCCGCATTTGATTGCTACAGATTCTGATCTTGTCACTGGCTGCTTAGAAGAAGCACCGCTGGTAAACATTTGAAATTCCAGCGACAGAAAGTCAGTAAGCACATTTGCACGACCGGGCATGGTAGCCTTTTCACAAACGGAGTCGCGTCCCCTTTGTATTTCCAAGAAAATAAGTCTGACGGCAGAAATATTTAGCGTTTTACTCCTGACGTCAGACACACATTCGCAGCTTCAATAGTGCGTAATTTAGACTGAACGACAATGGCATTGAACCGTGTGTTGCCCGGTTACTTCTCGGGTTACATCAGTCGTGGTTTGTAGTCCTCTCTATACTAATTATCAGACCTCCGCGCATTCGGCGCGTCGTTCTGATAATCATCTTCATCAGACTACAATACCACGATGTAACCCTCGAAGTAACCCAACACAGAAGATTAAAAGCTTAGAACCTTAGACCCTTTTAAGGTTGTATGACACACCTCTTTCGCGCATCTTTTGTGCGCATTTAGATACCGCTATCTTGCGTCTGCCGTGACCTGAGACTAGAGTTCACCGAAAAACCCGCCGTACGGCAGGTCGTATTGCAAACAAGCTCAATTTATCGATAGTTGACAAAAGAGATATACTGTCTGAAATAGGTGTGTAAGCTGACTGTTTTTATGCATAAAATGTTTTGTTTCCTCAGAAATAAGATACTTTTGCATAAGTTGCGACAAGTCATAACCTGCGTAAGAATCTAAGATGGCGCGAAACAACACATAATTTTTGAAGAAAAAAATGAACGGGCCAACCAAATGGGAAGCAGTCTACTGGCAGCCAGGAAAACAACAAAATTTCTTCAGACATCAGCAACGAAAAGGTAAACTAAATTAGAAAAAAGGGTGATGGTGTTTGCTAAGTGACTAGAACACGAGTTACTACTACCACTAGTACTAGTGGAAGCAAAATGTCGTACGTAAGATATCTCACTGGTTTTCCAACCCTTTTATGCACCGCCGTGAGATGTCACCTGCACGGCATAAAACCCCAATAGCTAACAGTCCTTTTATGCATGGAAATTTAGGTCCCCACAGTAGTATTGCCGTCGCCACTGCCTACTTGCAAAGAAGACTACATTTTATTGTGGGTTGACAGCTCGGGGCATGCATTCCATGTCAGTCACCACCTAGAAGTAGAAGTAAAACATTTCCATACATTCTCAGAGAACCTTTACTAATACTGTGGAGGGTATGTAGTCGACATTGTAGTTATATTAAACCAGTGCCAGTGCTTATTATCTAGGAAAACGTACTGTGTGTAGGAAAAAGTCCTGCTAAGGGGGAATTTGGCATTATGGACCACTAACTCAGTAACTGCTTCCAGTACTTAGTAACTTAGTTTGCTCATCCATTCCCTTACTGTCTTATGAACGCTATATTACAGATTAGGAGATAGGTCCAGCATTTGTTTAGTTCAAGGATGGTGCCAGAATAGCTTGGCGGATGAGACGCCAATCTATTCTGGCACCACCCTTGAACTATCATAGTCACATTTATTTCAAGCAGTGGGTGTATAAGGATTAACAGGGTTACCTAGTACTTTATAGGTATGTATGTATGTTCAATTAAACCTATGCTACTTTGACTGAAACCCTAATATTTGTTGACTACCATTTTGGATGACCCTGGAATGTGTGAAAAATGCTTATTTATTTTTCAGTGTATCAGTATGATTGCAGTTTGTATCAAAGTTTTTGCAATTTCTCTATCAAATTTGGCACAAAGGTAGCTGATGATAAAATCTTCCTATAGATACTAATTTGGTTGACTCCTTACACAGGTCAAGAGTCACAGAAGGTTGACAAAGCTGTGAAAAGTGCATACTTGTAGAGAGAATACAAATTTCACTAGTATAAAAGCAAGCCTTTATGTTGAGACTCGTGACACTTATTTCAGCTACCTTTTGGAAAGGTCACACAGTTTATAGGTGAATCAGTTATGCACATGAGGCGTGCAGACTTTGCCATTGTTTTTTGTACTTTGTGGTGTACACAGTTTATGTCACATTTATTTTGAAAGTAATAATCTGCCTCTGCATTTAGTTCACGCAAAGTGAAATTGTCATGCTGCCGAACAACACAGTAATAATCATGTATTTCATTTCAGGCCAATACTGCTGTTGACCTCTCACTGTGGAGTCTCAGTACTCTCACCCAGAGTACATACTTGCAAACAAGCACAGAAGTATGACGCCTACACCAAGGCCACTGCTCAAGTGAAGTGAGGGAAGGCGATACTTATTCTCCTGGACTCAAGGTAAATCATACCAGTAGATCTGTGACTAGAATCAGGTGCAGAAAAAAAACACAACTATGGTGTGAATGAACACATCATACTGTAATGCTTTCTTTCATTGGCTCATGTGTGAAGCAAGTGTGAGGCTATGTTCTGGGCCTTTAATGTTGACATTTTCTCGGAGACTGTTCAAACCACAGTCTTCAAATGTGGCCCAAAGATACTTTTTGGCAAGACCTTTCTTAGCATACCAGTTTGAGTTAAGACCAAGGGTCATGAAGAATCACGAAATAGGTAAAAAATAGCCATATTTTGACAACAGATGTTTTTTCTCAAATTTTATTCACAACTAGTACAAAAGCCAGCCCTTTACTTATGCTGAGACTCATGGCACTTACATTTAAGTCACCTTTTGGAAAGTTCACACAGTTCAGATTATGTAAATGATCAGATTTAAATGCACATGAGTGATCCAGGCTTCACCATTGTTGTTTGTGGTGTTGGTACAGTTTATTTCACATTAGTTTGAAGGTAGTAATGCGTAAACTAAATGTAGGGGCATATTGGGGCAGGGGGGGGGGGGGCCCTCCCTTCCAGGCCCCGAATTGTTTATAATGCTATAACAAAGTCCCTTTTTGGGGAGTTTGGAACCAACCCACCCTGAAATAAGATCAGAAGTGAAATTGGCATGCTGCCGAACAACACGTTAATAAACATGTATTTCATTTCAGGTCAATGCTGTTGTTGACTTTTCACTGCAGTGTCTCGCCCAGAGGGTATACTTTCAAAACAAGCACAGAAGTATGACGCCTACACCAAGAATAGGCGGGAATTGGAACTAGTCAGGTCATGTTTGCTCAAAAGGAGAAGGCCACAGCTGAAAGCAGGCAATGCCAGTTCCAGTGGATCAACTAAAGTGAGAGAAGGCAACACTTATTCTCCTGGACTCAAGGTAAATCATACCGGTTGATTTGTGAATAGAATCAGGTTCAGAACAAAACACTACTGGTGTGAATAAACACATCATACTGTAATGCTTTTTTTCATTTTGAAGATGGTGTAGTACCAGTACCAGCATTCTCTACAACACCAAATGCTAAAATGTGACCCTCTCTTACGAAACAATAATATGTGGTGGGGTCAATTTGGGTCATTTTCACTTTTTTTGCAGAAATGTATTCGACATACACCAAAGTATCGTATGGTTAAAATCTTTATCATGAAATATGCCATTAAATAGGTTTAAAATGATTTTAAAAGTCTGCCCTTGGCCCCAATTATGCTGCACACAGAAACTTCCCAGGCTGTTTTCTCAAAATGGCCGCCAGAGGCTTTAACAACTTTAAACACTACCAACTTCTACAATTTTTGCACAACAGCATACAGTCATATATCACAGTAATCAGCAAACATTGTAGTTTTCAGAAATGTATATATGTCAAAACATCCAAAATGCGAGTTAAGACTGATTTTGTGAGAGAGGGTCACAAATCACTTGCTGTCAACAAGTGGCACCATATTGCATTTGATTTGGAAACTAGAGCTTGGGCAAGTCTGCAAATACTGCCATTTTCTTTAATAAGCACTTAGTGCACACAGAAGGACTAGAAAACACTGAATATTACCCTTTTGGCCCAGTGTGTACTGTTGCTAAACAGCAATATGTTAAATGCGTTGTGTCCTGTTTGAAACATTTTCTGCAAGTTACACTTTGATGCTGATTCTAGATATATGTATACACCCATTGTGGTCATTTCAAGCTCAATTGCGTCTCATTTGTGGCTCACGTGTGATAGCAAAAGTAAGTGTTTGTAATGGGTCGTCCATCGACTGTCTGTTATCTGTGGGCAACTTTAACATTGGTATTTGCTCAGAGACTATTCAAGCTCAGACTTCCAACTTGGCACAAGGGTACTTTATGGTAAAATCTTTTTAAACATACCAACTGCTGTGACCTTTCAAAGGTCAGGGTCACGGGGGGGGGGGGGGGGTGTCCAGAAAGGGGTAAAAAAAAATGGCCAGATTTTGACACAAATTGTTTCTCCTCATATATTACTTTCAACTTCAACCCTAGATGTGGTACGGAGATGCCTGATGGTAAGAACTTTCTATGTGTACAAATTTACTGGTCCTCTCACAAAGGTCACGGGTCATGGGGAGTCCAGAAAGGGGTAAAAAACAGCCTTATTTGGACAAAAACTGTATTTTTACAAGTATTATTTTCAACTCTAAACTCAAACTTGGTATGAAGATACCACATGATAAGGCCTTAATTTGGATGACCCCTTGTAAAGCTCAAGGTTGGCAAGAGGGTGACAAAAGTTAGCTTTTGGTAGAATTGTAGTTTTTGCAAACTTTCAATAAAATTTGGCAGGTTGATAACACCTTTCTGTGCATACTAATTTAATCAGCCCCTCACAGTGGTCAAGGGTCACAGACGGTTGACAAATTTTTGAAAAATGTAGGCATTTTGAGAAAACTCAGGTTTCGCTGGTACAAAATCCAGCCCTATACTTATGTTTAGACATTTTCAGAGACCTGTTCGAGAAGTCAAGGTCACAAAGGTCGGACGTATTATGTGGATTGGTCATACACGTGAACTGTAAGGACATTCATTGTCTTTCTTGTTCTTGCTCTGACTACTGTCATAGTATGCATGTATGTACTTTGTAAAATTACTTGCAAACACAAATATGCACGCATGATGTGCATTTCAAAACTTTTTTTGATTCTAAATTATCTTTTGCAGGTTGCAATAGGCACATTGAAGAAGAGTTCAGCGGGTACGTCTCTCTGGGATGGCCAACCGACGGGAAGGCAAAGGAAGTGAACTGATTGTCCTGTGTAGGTGGGCAGACATCCTGTTATTTTGCTGTCCATCCACCAGGCTGGCCACAATGCCAAGGTTTTGGACAGTCACATCCTTCGCAATGCAGCAAAAGCCTGTGCCTTACTGCCTGCACTGATGCATAGCCATATATTAGGAGATGGGCAAGCAGGCTTTAGGCCTGCCTATTCAACAGCAGACACAACATCAGTGGGGCAGTGACAACGAAGTGACAGCAACAAAACTCGAGGACATAGAAATAAAGAGGGAGTGTTTCCATAAACCTGACATAGAAGCAGCGAGGTCACAAAATTGTAAAGTGCAGTCGAGTGGTTCAGGGGCTATTGTACAGCGATGGGGGCGTGCTTTGTGTGTTTTCATATAACAACATGACAAAGTGATTTGACACCCATGTTTTAATTTGTAGTGCAGTAAAATCCACGCCCCCATCGCTGCAGTAAAAGCATGACCCACTTGCAGAAATCGCCTCTGAATCACTCGACTGAGCAATATATTTTTGGCTGCTGTTGCTTTTTGCCCCCTGTCACTTAGCTCGATGTCGCGCGTACGCGCGAAGCAAAAGTGTGTGTCTATGTTTTGGCCCAGTGGTCATCTGTCGTCCATGGTAAACTTTAACATTGGCAATTTCTTGGAGACTATGCAAAGGTCAAGGTCACAAGGGATCAGGAAATAGGTGAAAAATAGCCGTATTTTGACAAATAAATGTTTTCTCAAGTATACACAACTTCAAACCCAGACTTGGTACAGAGTGGTAAGAACTTTTTATGTATACTAATTTCGTTGACCGCTCAGAAAGGTCAAGGGTCACAAGCAATCGGGGAAATAGGTACAAAATGGCCATATATTGCCCAAAGATGTTTTTTCTCAAATATTATTCACAACTGTAACCCCAAACTTGGTAAAGAGATACCTGATGGTAAGACTTTCCTATACATTATTTGGACGACCCCCTCAGAAAGGTTACTGTTTTGTCACTCTCCTGTCATGTCACGATTTGGAAACGCAGTTTAATTTGTATTAGTTTTTGATTATCCAGGGAAAACCACTTTACTGCCAAAGTGTTCATTTTTCGAAGACATTTCATCATATAAACAGGTCGTTTGTGTGACAAGTTCCTAAATACTGGCATACATCAGTCATTCAAAATATGTACTCCACAGCTGACTCTTATGGGGTAGGAAACAGTGGTACAGATAGATTTTGTGCAGCGTCAGTGTGAGACAAGGAGAAAACTCATCACTGCTCTGCTTTGCATGATTCTAAATGATATACAGGGTTCACTCTGAAAATGGTCATTGGCCTCAGAGTATAACACCCATGGGTCCTTTCTGAAGAGGGGTTGTGCCGAAATATAGAAATGCGGCCGGGGGGGGGGGGGGGGGGGGGGGGGGGGGGGGCGGGAGTATATGTATGTCATTAAACCCTCAGCTCAAAATGTTGTGCCAAATGTGGACTTGCTCAATGAAAAACGCAATACTTCTCAAGAGTGAGTTGCCCATGCAGTTCTTGCATTACCCTACAGCTGTCACAACAGATTTCAGTGGTTGGGTGATAACTGATCATAGGCATATGATTTGTACTGTACTTTGTGTTTGTTTTTGGTTTTTTTCTTCCACTGTCAATCTTTGACTTTCAGCTGTGTGGCTTTACTTATCGTATCAGAATTGCTAATCGCATGGTTCATTTCACAAGTTTTCCAGACGTACTGTACATGTCACACACCAGCAAACAGAATGACCTGACTATGATCTGTGTCCATACAAGTCATTTGTGCTGTCTAAGGAACATGTGTACAGTGTATTAATATGAGTAATAGTTAATTTTTGAGCACATTCTTGTAAGTTCTTTTGTGATTTTTCTCATGCCCCCAGCGGGTCCAAAATTAAATAAACAAAGTAAAACTGAAGCCAACATTGTGCACAGAACCAGGGGGTATGTGGTGGGTGCTATGCAATGTGCAATCAGTTGTGACACGATAGACTGCACTATGTTGAGTTTTTGAAGAGTATTGCTTGGATTAATGACCGCCATGGTGCAGACTATATTATAACATAGTGGGATGTGCAATGTTGAGTTATATCAGGACTACAGTGATGGTCTCTCTCTCTGTCTGTCTGTCTGTCTGTCTGTCTGTCTGTCTCTCTCTCTCTCTCACTCTGTCTCTCTCTCTCTCTCTTCCCCCCCCCCCCTTTCATTGATTCACATATTATGTTTTTTCCCCGTAGTTTTTCTTCTTCTTATTTTTATTATTATTATTGTTATTATTTGCATGCTATGTTTATTTTCCTGTTATGTTGTTTGTTTACAGGACAGCGTGTAAGACAGGCATTGAGTTGCTTAATAGCTTTATCCTGAATAAATAAAGATTCATCATCATCATCTCTCTCTCTCTCTCTCTCTCTCTCTCTCTCTCTCTCTCTCTCTCTCTCTCTCTATATATATATATATATATATATATATATATATATATATATATATATATGTAGTGGAAGGCTCTCTCTCTCTCTCTCTCTCTCTCTCTCTCTCTCTCTCTCTCTATATATATATATATATATATATATATATATATATATATATATATATATATATATATATATATATATATAGAGAGAGAGAGAGAGAGAGAGAGAGAGAGAGAGAGAGCCTTCCACTACATATATTATTTTGCTCATATATATATATATATATGAGCAAAATAATATATGTAGTGGAAGGCTCTAAATGATAAGTCTGTCATTCCTTCTCTCCTATCCCCCTTCTTTTATATACTGTGCAGTTGGCTCCCAAATAAATACCCCATGAGCAAGTGGTTGTCGATTCTCAGTTGACATGCACACAACTAAAAATGACATCAGCTCTACTATTCTCCCAACTAGCTTGTATAAAGTCAGCACTTTGTCAATGTAAATGTGAATAATGTAGTTGAAATATGTTGTTCCGCAGTAAAGCTGTATTTTGAGGGGGAGCTGGGTGGCTCAGTGGTAGTGTGTTTGACTCTCATTCCAAAGGTCCTGGGTTCGAATCCAGTTGGGGTCAAAATTTGTTCAGACCCTATTTCTGTGACCCATTTTTGAAATCGCCTTTTATGGACAAAAGATGTTAAGCCCAAAATGTTTAACGTTTTGTATTTGAGGTAGTTACTTTTGTATAGGTGCCTAATTGCATTGTAGCCCAATATGCTTTCAACAGACTTGACTGTATACATTAAATGAATGTCTGCAAATACAGCATTTGTTTTGAAAATAAACAGAGATATTATTCTTTACTCACAATGATCATGTGTAAACATAACAGGGCATATTAAAACATGTGACATTTGTTTTGTTTCCTTATAATTTGTAACCAAAACTGCTGGGGAACTGAGATTCAGCTAGAGAGATAGGTACATCCACTACCAATCTGTTCACAAACATCTTTCAACCAGAGATGTTCATCGACCTGCATTCACGGAGACACCAAAGGAGCGTGTAGCATTGCTTGCAGCAGGTAAATTAAAACAAATTCACATCAATTAATGTTTGTAGATGAATATGTCAGTAAAAATTTAAAAAAAAATTTCTGTGACAACACTCTTTGGTGTGCTTTTTCATCAGTGAATCTGAATGATTGAATGAATGTAAACATGTAATGTAAACATGCTCACACAATGCCTGGCTGAAAAAATGAATGAACAAATGTATCGAGGTAACCAGTGTACATTTTTATCCACGACTGAATCCGGTTGGATGGTTGGTTCATGGTTTAACGTCCACATTACCAAAGTGATAATAATCGCATATTTAAAAAAATAACAAAATTACCATGTTTTTATTTTATTTTTTCTGCTTTGGTTTTTTTGTGTGTTTGTTTCATTTAGTGAAGTAGAAACTGTATGGGTTTCAAATGTGAGCAAGAAAAAAAATATCGCCGTCTTCGGTACTCGAACCCTGGTTACATGCGTGGCAAAAGAGTTCCTTACCACTGAACTACCTCAATTGCTAAAGGACAGTGCGATGCGATTTTAGAAATGGATCGGGACTTCCAGCTATCGCTGATTTCGTCCAGGGGGGGTGGGGGGGGGGGGGGTGGGTGGGTGGGTGGGTGGGACGGGGATGGGGGGAGGGGGTCTATATTCTGGCTGTTTGTCGCTGATGTCCGCGCATCGTCTTTCATCATGTTTGTCCGCTTCACCGGAGGCCGGGTCATTGGGGGAAGAGCCTGAGTTCCCGTGAGGGACCGGATTCCAGTCTCCCTGGCCGATGGTATGGGTTCTTGTTTCTCCTTTTGGTGGTCACAGTCCAAGGCCCGGTTTTCTTGGCCCGCCAGCTATTGCCCTCTTTGTTTGAGGGTGGTTGATTTTTACTAACCCCCCTATATGTGTTCGTGTTTTTCTCTGGAGGGGTGTGTGTGCGCCCTCCGTTGCCCAGGGAGTGCATGGACGAAGGATGCTAAACCTCCCTGGGAGCCCTAGTTATTTTGATGGGTGGCGACCGTACGCAGGCGAGCGGGGAGTCACACGGTGTCGGAGTGCCGACTAGGGTACCTCGCCCCCCTGGGTTGGCTAACCCCCCTATCCCGCAGAGTGGACCTTCCAGGAGTGTCCTCCTCTACGTCCCAATACGGGGAAGGCGGACCGCGGAGCCGGCGGATAGCCCCCGGGCGCGTCCCACCAAGAGTTTCGGTGGGGGGGGCCTTAGGTGCCCACCGTCGGCCCCGGGGACCTCCTCCCCGCTAGGAGGGGGGTAGTTGGTCAAAAAGCCTCCCGGTAGAGACCTATGGGGCATTCCCTCAAACTCCTGGGAGGGCTATCTTAACATACCGGGGGCGGAAAAATAAGGAAAGTAAAGTGAAAAAACAAAAAACTAACCAAAAAAAAAAAAAAAAAAAAGGATGATGTGATGGGTGGTTCCTGGGCACCCTCCTCCCCCGCGCCCGAACGGAGCCACCGGACCCGGCGGTTAAAGGACAGTGGCTGCATTAAATTACTTATAGATAAACTTTCTCATCCCGTATCTGCCGTTGTTTGTTCCAGTTTACTGTCCCACTGTATTCTGTATTTATCTATAAGTAATTTAATAAAGGACAGTGGCTGCATTAAATTACTTATAGATAAACTTTCTCATCCCGTATCTGCCGTTGTTTGTTCCAGTTTACTGTCCCACTGTCACTAATAGTGATCGAGGACTAGCAGTTTGGGCGTAGTTTGCAACAGTTTTGGCCTAGTTGTTTCCCTCCTCCTTTCCCATCGCGTGCTTGGGGACCGGCAACGGCGGAGATATGTTCTGCCGGAAGTCAGACATCGCCTGTATCCCTTTTTGAATACGCACTCGCAAACGACCCAAAGTGACAAATTTTGCGCGGGACCCCATTATTTCTTCATAACTAATGTGCGTGATATGATCTAAAGTACGACTTTATCGAATAAAAAGGGCCTGAGCAATTGCCCAACATGGCAAACACTTGTAATGTTATTGATCACATCCGGGCCATTTGCGAATTTACAAAATACACTTTTATATATTGCACTTGTGATTCCAATTATCAGATCAAACTTTTTTTTACGAGAAAATACTAACATACTATATGAAGTGACCTAAATGTTTCTTTATCATTTTAACACACTATTCGATAAATATTTATTGTGTTCTGAAATCAGCTATTTTGCGTATTTTTGCTCATGGGGTAGTTCACGAAAACGCCATTATCTTACAAATATGCCCGGGACCATGGGTCTGTCAGGGTAGCAATAGCCTCCAGACTCAACAAGGCTCTCAAAAAACCCTATAAACGGCAGTTTTCAATTAAAAATGTAGGTATAGTCAACAACCTTAAGTGATAATTAAATATTAAAAAAATATATATTTTCACGAATTGGGATTATTTTCACGCATGCAGCCCTTTGCTCCACCATGAAGCTATGCAACATCAATGCCAACCTGATCAAAGTCATAGCAAACCTTTACAACAAGGCCACTAGCGCAGTCTGCTTCAACGGCAAAATAGGAAACTGGTTTAGGACTACAGTTGGAGTCAGACAAGGCTGCTTGCTCTCACCTACTCTTTTCAACATCTTCATGGAAAGAATCATGACGGACGCTCTGAAAGATCATGAAGGAACTGTCAGTATTGGAGGCAGAACAATCACGAACTTGCGCTTTGTGTACGACATTGATGGCCTTGCAGGAACAGAGAAGGAGCTAGCGCAGCTGGTGGAAAAACTGGATAGTACAGCCATTGCATATGGGATGGAAATCAGTGCAGAGAAGACCAAACTGATGACCAATAACGCCAGTGGCATTGGCACTGAAATCATGGTTGGAGGCCAAAAACTGGGAACAGTTAAGCAATTCAAATACTTAGGAGCCATTGTGACAGATGAGGGATCAAAACCAGAAATACTGTCCAGGATTGCGCAGAAAACAACAGCACTGACAAGATTGAAGACCATATGGAAGGACAGAAACATCACACTCTGCTCCAAGATCAGACTGATGCGCTCCTTAGTCATCTCAGTGTTCTTGTATGCCTGCGAGTCATGGACCCTCACAGCAGACCTTGAAAGGAGGATACAAGCCACTGAAATGAGATGTTTTCGAAGGCTGCTTGGCATCTCATACAGAGATCACATCACAAACGAGGAAGTGGGAAGCAGAATCAGGCAAGCCATCGGGCCCTATGAAGACTTATTAGCCATTGTGAGAAAACGCAAACTGAAGTGGTATGGGCATTTCACACCTAGGCAAAATATCTAGTACAAATAAGAGAAATTACGGATTCCAGTGTGGATCAACTGGTTTTTGTGAAACGGCCATTTTCTCGCCAATGAGCATCTTAACGAAAACATCGAAAAACAGGTCTGGAGATAATTCACACATACGGCGCTTTGGCGTCAAAAAGACGTTCTCTAGCAATGTTTGCGTAGCAGACGTCACGCCATTTTTATCTTACTTCTTTGCCAGAAGTTATGAGCCGCACGCCAAAAAACGTCATGTACATGCTCCGGAATGCGCTCCGACCAGCCAACATTTCAAAGTCTACCGTATTATTTTCAATAAGGTAGACAAAATTTACTGAAGAAGTTGAAAGGGTACAAAGCTGGCTAACGAACTCATCCAATGTCTTTCATCAAACTAGCTATATCGGGTCACCTGCATGCTCTTTTGAAAGCGCGAGGATGTGTGTGTGTGTGTGTGTGTGTGTGTGTGTGTGTGTGTGTGTGTGTGTGTGTGTGTGTGTGTGTGTGTGTGGGTGTGTTAGTGCGTGCATGCACACTCCAGATAAGTGTCGCTGAGAAGGATAAGCTGGTTTTATATAGATCGATCCTTGGTTTTGGGACTATGAAAAGCTTTCTGATGTTTCCAAGCTTACACTCAGACTTACGGAACAAAGTGGAGATGTACTCAGATGTTTTGCGTTTCCACACTTTGAACATAAAGATTGCTTTGTTATATTTAAAATGACCTTGAAGAGGCAGGAGACCTGCTTTTGAGAGTTTTTCTTCAGTGCTTAGGTGTGGATCAGGGCAGATTATTTTGGCCGCTCGTCTGCGTAGGGAATTGAGTCTTTAAATGGACCTCACTACATCCATCCCATACCGTTGACGCGTAATCGATATAAGAATGTATGTGAGCATTATAAAATAGTTTACGGGTATCTGAATCAGAATAATATTTCAGTTTTGATAACATAAGAGATTTTGGCTACTCTTTTGCATAAGGCGTCTGTAGATAACATAAGAGATTTTGGCTACTCTTTTGCATAAGGCGTCTGTATGGAGCTTGCCATTTTAGCTGACTGTCGATTGTAATCCCCAGTACTCGATGTTCATTTACCTGTTCTACCTAACTTAAGTGAAAGGTTAAGTAATAGAGGCGTTGTCTGTTGTTTCTGGCGCGTGGCAACAACTACCATCGATTTTGTTTTGGCTGGATGAACAATTATAGAATTGTTTATACACCAAGCTGATATTTCATGATGACTTTGTTGTAAGTTGTCGGAAATTACCTGTATATCTTTACTAATAGTATGAACTGAGATGTCGTCAGCAAAAAAATCGCATTGTACATCTTGGCAAGTAATATGTAGAAACAAATCATTGATAAATAAGCAAAACCCTTGGGGCACACCGAAGCTTACATCTTTGAGAGAGGAGTATGAGCCATGAACAAGAATCATGTGAAAAAGCAACTGCGACTCCCTTACTGAGGTATGTGTAAAGCTTAGCAGTCAGAATAGTGTGGTTAATCAGATCAAAGCCTTCTTAAGATCCAGATAGACTACTCCTGTTAACTGTGACTTATTCCGCATACCCTTGATCCATGTGTCAACAAAGCGTGAAAGTGCTGTGTGGCATGAATGCTGCGGGCAAAATCCGGATTGGAAAGGGTGGAGGAGCTTACGGTTTTCTAGGTAAGCAAGTAGGTGTTTATGAAGGTGCCTTTCCAGTGGTTTGGACAAAACAGATAATAAAGAAATAGGCCGATAATTATTAGGGTCAGAATGATCTTTTGTTTTTGGAAGTGGAATTACTTTGGCATATTTAAGTTCGTTAGGAAAAGTGTTATGCTGGATACAGAGATTATAAATATAAGTTAAGGATTCTACAATGTATGGGAGAGACAGTTTAAGTGTTTTCAGGCTGATGTCATCAGGCCCCGAGGACTTTTTATTTGGAAGGTTACTTATGAGTAAACCCACTTCATGAACAGCTAACATAGGGATTTTAAGGGGGCTGTGCCCATTGTTCTTTGTTGACAAAACTCAGACAGCAGATTTGAACGGTGATAAGTGTTATCCTGGCTTGACGAGATTAGAGATTTGGCAATCAAAAGAAAATGGTCACTGAATGTATCACCAGTAAGATTAGTGGAAATTGGTAGTTGGGGTACTTGGAGACCCCCTAATAAGTGTGTTTAGAAGGCGTCATATAGTAGAGGTATCTTTGCTGTCTTTAACCGTGTCACGAACTAACTTTTTTCTTGCCTGTCTGATCATGTATTTAACACGGTTACGCTGTTGCTTATATTCAGTGAACATTTTATTGCAACGTAGATCGTTTCTAAGCGCCATCGCCTGCATGATTTCAGGAGTAAGCCAGGGAGGAAGAGTGTTAGATTTTACCCTCCTTTCGCGTAGAGGAGCATGTTTATTAAGTACATGTAGGAAAAGAGAGTACCAAATACTGAGGGCGGTATTAGGATCATAGGACAGGAGCACGTCATTAAAAGGAGAATTTTCTAGATCAAATAGAAATTCGTCTTTGCTGAAGTGTTTGAATGTCCTATACGTTATAGTTGTATGGCCGTTCTTTTTTGGTTTAGGGAGTTTAGAAGACCAGGAGCAAGCCACAGGATAATGATCACTAACACTAAGATTTGAGCCATCAACGTGAGAGACGGCTTTGGGTTTATTAGTATATATGTGGTCTATAAGCGTGGAAGTAGTTGGAGTAATTCTGGTGGGTGATTTCACTAACTGTACTAAGCCAAACAGAGATGACGTTGAGCCCCAGGCGGGGTGCGGCTTAAGTAAATCTATATTAAAATCGCCCAATAAAAGAATGTCGGCCTTCTTTTTTAAAGCTCTGTCAAGGTTCTGACTAAACTGATCGTACCACTCAAAAGTTGAGGCGGGATTTTTATATAAGAACCAAGTAATACCGGTTTTGATTTCGGACACTTAAATTCGACCCATACGCACTCCACCCCCATCGTTTCTAGGTCGACGCGTCGATGAACTAAATGCTGAATGAATATAGACAGCGATGCCAGTTTGACTAGGAGACAAGGGGTCTCGTCTAATAACTGAAAAATTGGGGATACTGATTGCTGCATCGCTCACACAGGAACTCAGACGCGTCTCACGGAGTCCAAACAGGTGGAACGGTGTAGGATCGTTAACATATACAGATATGTCGGCTAGTTTGTTGTACAGATGGAACACGTTGAGGTGCCCTATTTTCATAACTGCACCTGTGATGGAAAATTCGCTTGGACTAATTACAAAATACAGAGTGCACAAAATAAACAATGAAGAAACAATTGAATACGGAAAAACACGGAAATAAAAAAGTACTATAAGACTATAAAAAGGTAAAAGGCCACGTAATTGAATAAAAGTCCTCCAGGGAACAAGTAGCTGTTAAGCTACTGAGCTCTCAAAAACTCGCTGCGGTGACCGAACCACAAGAATCAAGTGACGCAACGTGAAACGCCGCAGAGAACACCTGTATGTTCGGCTGTCACTAAGTTCCCTTCTTTGTTGTCTCAGTACAGTTTTGATTAAATCACCCAAGCTGTCTCACTGTAAAGACACGAAAGAGACTGAAAATTAAAGTCTTTCTTTTTAAATGAGCACAATCTTTACAGTGTAAACTAACACTGGCACAGTCTCTGGTGGTAACACTCAATGTTACTGGCACATCAGTTTATGACCAACGCGGCTAGAAGGCAGAACCAAAGTAATCAATAAACAGCACAGTGTAACCTTTGGGATGCAGACAATAACGTTGGTAGTCAGTCTAACTGATTTACGGTAAGAACAAGTTACATCTGTAACAATAGTCAAAGTCACTTTCTACTCTAATGAAAGCACGACTGTTTTACCCACATAGGCAATGAGGCAGAAACAGTATCGCCATCAGTCAGCTTGCCGTGCTCAAGTTCACGATCACCAAAAATAAACGTTTAATTAAAGCGTCAGTAAATCAATGATGAACACCACCTACTAGTTCAACAATGAAAATTAATCCTTTTGTTCATGCATCCACCGGTGCTGTTTGCAGCATCGGTGGTTGCATGCACAAGGGGGTTAAGCAAATTAGTGGCAGATAAATCCCTGAAGGAAAGGCTGCGGTTAACTTGTCAGTTAATATCGCAGCTAATCAGTTAATAGTAGACACCACCTATTAACCCAACAATGGACAATTAATCCTCTTGTTCATGCATCCATCGGTACTGTTTGCAGCATGTTCTGTTTGCAGCATGTACTGTTTGCAGCATGTACTGTTTGCAGCACCGGTGGTTGCATGCACAGGAGGGTTAATGAGATTATTAGCCGGTTAAGCCCTGAATGAATGGCTGTAGGAGCTGCGCAAGCATGAGTATCCTCTGCGTTGCGTCTAATCCGGGTGTAATTGCAGGGCTCTCCCACCCTCTGGTCGGTGTGGGATTAGCGGCGGCGAGGGCGTGAAGGGCGCTGTTGCAGCTCGCGGTGCCTTGGTCGGAATGATAAGGGTTAAATGAGATAGCCAGCATAGCTGTTCATCAACAGTCACCCCGAGCAGTCTAAGCTCCTTGAATTGCTCGATTAGAGCAGAATAAAATGATAGAGTAAGTAGAGGAGGGCGCAGCTGATGTTTTTGTCTCATTGTGAGAAGCATGCTGTTTGTTTTGGATGGATCAACAAGCATTTCATTGTTTCTACACCCCTGGGAGACCACTTGAAGACTATGTTGAAGAGTTTTGGGATATTTCAGGTACAGTTTTCCCGCCCGCAAGAAGAGTTGAGTCATCAGCGAACATGTCACACTCGGTATTAGAACTGGATATATGTAATGGTAAATCATTTATAAACAAGCAAAATAGTAGAGGTCCTGGGATAGATCCCTAGGGCACTCCGATCTCAACGTACATTTCAGAAGAGTAACTACCATTGACGTATACAGTTTAAATTCTCCCTAAAAGATATGAACAGAAAAAATGGAGTGCCCTTGGGCTATTATAGTTCAGGAAATGGGTCGGAAATTGTCGAGATCAGATGTGTCTTTCGTTTTAGGAATGAGTACAACTTTTGCCTTTTTGAAAGCTGAGAGAGAGAGAGAGAGAGAGAGAGAGAGAGAGAGAGAGAGAGAGAGAGAGAGAGAGAGAGAGAGAGAGAGAGAGAGAGAGAGAGAATTATGACATATTTAGAGTATTATGTCAATGTCTGCGTTGTGACGGAGTAGCCTCATTTACGCCACCTCCACTGTCTGACTTTCTCTAAAAGTCAAGTTTCTTTTACAGTTTAATTCTTTTCTGAAAAGAACTAATTTTTACTAAAGAAGTTGAAATGATACAAAGCTGGTTAACTAAAACATCTAATGTCTTTCTCCAAACTATCTATATCCAAAATTTCAAATAAATATGACAAAAATTACGGACTCAACCGACTTCCTATAAACGGTTGTTTATGTCTTCAATGAGACATTCAATTACAATAATTCGGAGGCTCTCTTAGCCACCCCTTTAATATAGTATTCCGCCAAGTTTCAAGCTTGTGTGTACAGAAATATCGGCGATTCTCTTGATTACACACACACACACACACACACACACACACACACACACACACACACACACACACACACACACACACACACACACACACACACACACACACACACGCACGCACATACGGCGCTTCGCGCCAAACGTACATTCAGTAGCGAGGGTAACGTAACTAGAATGACGTAATTTTTATCATGTTACTTCAATTGTGAGAGGTTTAGGCGTGTCCGACTTGACATCATGAACATGCTATTAAATTCGCCCCACCGCGACCCGCCCTAAAAAGTCCCTTCTATAAATTGAAGGGACTTTAAAAAGTCTGGCTCACCTATTCTTTTATCGTTGGAAAATTAGGTTTTATTTCAATTGTGTGTGTGTGTGTGTGTGTGTGTGTGTGTGTGTGTGTGTGTGTGTGTATGTGTGTGTGAGTGTGTGTGTGTGTGTGTGATGGTGTGTGTGTGTGTGTGTGTATGTGTGTGTGTGAGTGTGTGAGAGATGGTGTGTGTGTGTGTGTGTGTGTGTGTGTGTGTGTGTGTGTGTGTGTGTGTGTGTGTGTGTGTGTGTGTGCATGTGTGCTCATTAGTGACGGACAGCATTCGGATATGCTGCCTGCCTCCAAAGGACAAGTGCCTCATGTCCATAAGCGGTCCGTCCTGAGTGAGTTGACTCGCCCATAACTCAGCACTGCCCACAGAAAGGCCATGTACCTTGAGTGACAGTGTTGCTAGTGAGTGACCCTCTTGCCGCCCATGATGAGTCCATTGAGCGTGCTCTGCAGCCACTCGAACCTCTGTGCCGTCTGGTTGTCGTGCCGCTCCTGGCACGTGTCCATGATGTCGTGGCGCCTCTCCAGCCTCAGCACTGCCTCCCTCAGTATGTCCTGTAGTCGCTCCACGCGCTCATCGTGCAGCTTCCGGATGGACGTCACTTCCTCCAGGTGGTTCTGTTTCAGGCACGTCAAGATCATCGTGTGAAGCTTCTCCACGCGCTCGCGATCCTCCTCCATCTCTGTCTTCAGGAACCGTAACTCGGCTTTGTGTCGCCTCTCCATTGCGACCCTTTCCTCTCTCCAATCTGCGACTTGACCCTCGGTTACTGCATCACCCCGTCTCTCCAGCCTCTCGCGGTCCTCGGCCATGTCGTCTTTCATTTTCTCTACTCGCGCGTCACAGTTTCTCTGCGTGATCTTTTTATTGTCCTCCATTTCGTCCTTCACGATTTGAAGGTCAGTCTCAAACTGTCTACTTATGCGGCCTGTTTCTGACAGCAGAGCGGACTCTACCTCCTTCATCTGAGAGTCGTGTGTGCGCTTCATGGTGTCGATCTTATCGTGAGCAGCCTTGAGCTCACTTTCGTGCTGGGCTTTCAGTGTTTCCATTTCCTTCTCCATTTTCTCCGCCTGCGCCTTGAGACTGTTCTGCAGGTATCGCTTGTCTGCTTCCAGTGACTGCATCTGGTCGTACTGACCGCGCACCAGGCGCTCGTTCTGGTCCTTCTCCGCTTGTAGCTTGTCTTCGTAGTGACCTTTCAACTCTGCCTTCTCTTCAATCGCACGTGCTTCCAGTGACTGGACTATGTCCTCGTGATGTTTCTGCATGGTGGCTTTCTCTTCTTCAGCACCTTGCAGTTGGACTTGATGAATCTCTTGAAGGTGGCGCTTTTCTTCTTCTTGCCCGCTTGTCAACTGCTGCAGCTCGTTGCTGTGTGTCTCCAACAGTTTTTCAATTTTTTGTTGCGCGTGTTCCCTAACTTCTAGCATCTGTTGTGCATGGCTTTCTTTTAAGAGTGCAATTTCTCTGTTGAGAGACTGAATATGGTCCGCGTGGTTCCTCTCCAACAGTAACTGCTCGTGTTTCGATTCCTGTATCGCCATTGTCAGCTGAGCCTCACTGAGTGTTTGCAGCTTGTCGTTCGTGTTCTCCAGGATCCGGACACGGGCACTGTAGCAGTTCTCGGCCCTGTCCAGCTTCTCTTTTGCTGACCGCAGTTGGTCTTCATAGCGCTGGCGAGTTCGGTCAAAGTCTTCTTTTAGCTGCTGGAATTGTTGGCTGTGTGAGTTTTCCAACTCCTGTTTCTCGCGATTGTGTTCAGTTTCCGTCAGTTGCGTGTGAATGGCGAAAGATTGCTCCAGTCTCCTCCTCGCGGCCTCTTTATCCTGCTGCATGGCTTGGATCTGGAGAAGGTTCTTCTCTGGCAAGCTGTCCATTTCCTCTCTTGCTGACGCCATCAGGGCCTCGTAGAATCGCTTGGTGCTGTCGGCGTCTTCTTGCAGGTTTGTCTTCAGCAGCTGTATTTCACTTTGGAAGGTTCTGGTCAGGTTACGCGTCTCTGCTTCATGTTCTGTTCTGAGTGATGTTATCTTACAGTCATGCATAACTGCCATGGCCTCTTTCTCAGCCTCTAGCGCCTTCTTGCATTGGTCCACTGATAAGCTGTTTTGTGACCTTTCTTCATTCATGGTGACGATCAACTCCTGAAGCTGCTGGTGAATCTTATCTTTCTCCTGGCCGACGGTCTGGTACGTCTGCTGGTGCCGAGCTCTGTCGTTGTCCAACAGGGACTGAAAGTACTCCCTCTGTCGCTGACATTTCCCCTCCAGTTTGAATATCTCTTTCTCCTGCTGCTGCTGGCCTCGCTCTGATGTTTCCCGAAGTTTGGACAGCTGCGCGCGCAGTTCTTTCTTGGACAGTTTGTCCGCCATGACGACCAGAGTGAAGCGGACAGTCCACTAGTCACCTTCAGGAATTTTCGGCGCAGTGTCATATATAGACCTGAAACAAGGATGACGTAATTGATGCCGTTGCACAATCTCGTGACTCCATGCTGCTGTTAGACACCCCTTCACTGCTTGCGTCTAAAACTGGCGTATCTGAAACCATGGCACACTAGTGGCCGGATATATATGAACAAAGCCAGCAAGAAGACCATCTCGACCATACGACCCCCCCCCCCCACCTCACCCCTCCACCCCCCCCCCCCGATCCCCCCTCATGAGAATCTATGCCTCTTAACTCCTTTTAATCCTTCATAATTCATTGCCATTATTTTAATCGTGCTGTTCACTTGGTTTGGGTCTACTGTTTAACCCCTTGACCGCTGCTGACGATACCGTTCGCTTAGTTACGCGTCTTTTCCGTCCAGCGGTTTCGTTAGTAGCAGTCAAGGGGTTAAACACCGTTTATCGTTTTTAACACGGGATCATTAACTGGTTTGATGTGTGTGGCTGAACGCGTGGTGGCCGCCCTGGGCCTCTTGCTGCCTTACTGCACTGTGCTCTGCTTCAAAGTCAGGTTTGGATGGCGCGCTGCTCAATACAAGGACTTATTTCAGATCGATTTGACAGTTTACTTTGGCTGTCAGTTTGCTGATTTACTGATTAGTTGACTGATTGATCGATGACTGATTATCCCATTTCAACCCACGGGCACATTTACAAATGATTTGGAGGTGTCACCTAAAGACTATGTGCCAGCTGAAGGATACGTATTGACCATGATATATCAAGGGTAGTACCGGATACGCTTGGCACCTATCATCCAGCACATCCCGTGAATTATCAAGGTCGATCCATATGCTGCTGTAGGGCTTAGTGCCTAAATGGGTTGACTGGAATAAAGTGGCTCTTTTACAATTGAAAGCCCACTTTCGCCACAACTGTTCAAAGATACACTTCTGTAACAAATGATTTCGAAACGCTACACACAGGTCTAGTTATGGTTCATTTAGGCACAGGACAATCCAGTTCAGCACACGTCGTCTTTATATCAAGTAACCTGACAATGACTCCACTCTGTTCTACAAAATACAATGCTGTCAATGCGAGAAACAGCTAAAAATAGACTGACACGCTAACGGCAGCGCAGAATAAATAAGTGCGATTACGCGTGTGCGTGTCCCAACTGCTGTTAAAGTTTATTAGGTGTGTCGCCAAGGCTTAACAAATGCATATTGTGCTGAAATGTGTCTTCTGATTTATGCGTAGTGGTACATTAAAGTGTTTCGTTCGGCTCAACGGTTAAACTCACAAACCAGATAGGTGAGGCTAGCGCTGGCAGAATTGTCAGTACTCAAACCAAGGGGAATCACAGCGCTGGACAGACAACAGTTAGATCCCCTGCCCCCGCCTATCAGGCACCCAATCGCCAGCCCACAGAGAAATACGCAGGTATAGAATAAGACAATCATTTCCATTCCTAATAAGAATGGATCAGGTCTCTTATATAACCCATGTCTTTCTCCGGAACTTAGGAAGTAGGCAGGAGAAACATACATACACAAACATGAAGGTGCGCTACTATATGTGGTCGGGTAAATACCCTGATTTCCCACAGTAGATGCACAGAACATTACACAACAATGTAACGATACAAATTTTGCCTCGAGTTATACATGATACTCACAAACCAGATAGGTGAGGCTAGCGCTGGCAGAATTGTCAGTACTCAAACCAAGGGGAATCACAGCGCTGGACAGACAACAGTTAGATCCCCTGCCCCCGCCTATCAGGCACCCAATCGCCAGCCCACAGAGAAATACGCAGGTATAGAATAAGACAATCATTTCCATTCCTAATAAGAATGGATCAGGTCTCTTATATAACCCATGTCTTTCTCCGGAACTTAGGAAGTAGGCAGGAGAAACATACATACACAAACATGAAGGTGCGCTACTATATGTGGTCGGGTAAATACCCTGATTTCCCACAGTAGATGCACAGAACATTACACAACAATGTAACGATACAAATTTTGCCTCGAGTTATACATGATACTCACAAACCAGATAGGTGAGGCTAGCGCTGGCAGAATTGTCAGTACTCAAACCAAGGGGAATCACAGCGCTGGACAGACAACAGTTAGATCCCCTGCCCCCGCCTATCAGGCACCCAATCGCCAGCCCACAGAGAAATACGCAGGTATAGAATAAGACAATCATTTCCATTCCTAATAAGAATGGATCAGGTCTCTTATATAACCCATGTCTTTCTCCGGAACTTAGGAAGTAGGCAGGAGAAACATACATACACAAACATGAAGGTGCGCTACTATATGTGGTCGGGTAAATACCCTGATTTCCCACAGTAGATGCACAGAACATTACACAACAATGTAACGATACAAATTTTGCCTCGAGTTATACATGATACTCACAAACCAG
This sequence comes from Semisulcospira habei, assembly GCA_036245525.1. Lineage (NCBI taxonomy): Eukaryota > Metazoa > Mollusca > Gastropoda > Semisulcospiridae > Semisulcospira > Semisulcospira habei. Next base: position 189,119,720 of record BTPG01000006.1, read on the forward strand.
ATAGGTGAGGCTAGCGCTGGCAGAATTGTCAGTACTCAAACCAAGGGGAATCACAGCGCTGGACAGACAACAGTTAGATCCCCTGCCCCCGCCTATCAGGCACCCAATCGCCAGCCCACAGAGAAATACGCAGGTATAGAATAAGACAATCATTTCCATTCCTAATAAGAATGGATCAGGTCTCTTATATAACCCATGTCTTTCTCCGGAACTTAGGAAGTAGGCAGGAGAAACATACATACACAAACATGAAGGTGCGCTACTATATGTGGTCGGGTAAATACCCTGATTTCCCACAGTAGATGCACAGAACATTACACAACAATGTAACGATACAAATTTTGCCTCGAGTTATACATGATACTCACAAACCAGATAGGTGAGGCTAGCGCTGGCAGAATTGTCAGTACTCAAACCAAGGGGAATCACAGCGCTGGACAAACAACAGTTAGATCCCCTGCCCCCGCCTATCAGGCACCCAATCGCCAGCCCACAGAGAAATACGCAGGTATAGAATAAGACAATCATTTCCATTCCTAATAAGAATGGATCAGGTCTCTTATATAACCCATGTCTTTCTCCGGAACTTAGGAAGTAGGCAGGAGAAACATACATACACAAACATGAAGGTGCGCTACTATATGTGGTCGGGTAAATACCCTGATTTCCCACAGTAGATGCACAGAACATTACACAACAATGTAACGATACAAATTTTGCCTCGAGTTATACATGATACTCACAAACCAGATAGGTGAGGCTAGCGCTGGCAGAATTGTCAGTACTCAAACCAAGGGGAATCACAGCGCTGGACAGACAACAGTTAGATCCCCTGCCCCCGCCTATCAGGCACCCAATCGCCAGCCCACAGAGAAATACGCAGGTATAGAATAAGACAATCATTTCCATTCCTAATAAGAATGGATCAGGTCTCTTATATAACCCATGTCTTTCTCCGGAACGTAGGAAGTAGGCAGGAGAAACATACATACACAAACATGAAGGTGCGCTACTATATGTGGTCGGGTAAATACCCTGATTTCCCACAGTAGATGCACAGAACATTACACAACAATGTAACGATACAAATTTTGCCTCGAGTTATACATGATACTCACAAACCAGATAGGTGAGGCTAGCGCTGGCAGAATTGTCAGTACTCAAACCAAGGGGAATCACAGCGCTGGACAGACAACAGTTAGATCCCCTGCCCCCGCCTATCAGGCACCCAATCGCCAGCCCACAGAGAAATACGCAGGTATAGAATAAGACAATCATTTCCATTCCTAATAAGAATGGATCAGGTCTCTTATATAACCCATGTCTTTCTCCGGAACTTAGGAAGTAGGCAGGAGAAACATACATACACAAACATGAAGGTGCGCTACTATATGTGGTCGGGTAAATACCCTGATTTCCCACAGTAGATGCACAGAACATTACACAACAATGTAACGATACAAATTTTGCCTCGAGTTATACATGATACTCACAAACCAGATAGGTGAGGCTAGCGCTGGCAGAATTGTCAGTACTCAAACCAAGGGGAATCACAGCGCTGGACAGACAACAGTTAGATCCCCTGCCCCCGCCTATCAGGCACCCAATCGCCAGCCCACAGAGAAATACGCAGGTATAGAATAAGACAATCATTTCCATTCCTAATAAGAATGGATCAGGTCTCTTATATAACCCATGTCTTTCTCCGGAACTTAGGAAGTAGGCAGGAGAAACATACATACACAAACATGAAGGTGCGCTACTATATGTGGTCGGGTAAATACCCTGATTTCCCACAGTAGATGCACAGAACATTACACAACAATGTAACGATACAAATTTTGCCTCGAGTTATACATGATACTCACAAACCAGATAGGTGAGGCTAGCGCTGGCAGAATTGTCAGTACTCAAACCAAGGGGAATCACAGCGCTGGACAGACAACAGTTAGATCCCCTGCCCCCGCCTATCAGGCACCCAATCGCCAGCCCACAGAGAAATACGCAGGTATAGAATAAGACAATCATTTCCATTCCTAATAAGAATGGATCAGGTCTCTTATATAACCCATGTCTTTCTCCGGAACTTAGGAAGTAGGCAGGAGAAACATACATACACAAACATGAAGGTGCGCTACTATATGTGGTCGGGTAAATACCCTGATTTCCCACAGTAGATGCACAGAACATTACACAACAATGTAACGATGCAAATTTTGCCTCGAGTTATACATGATACTCACAAACCAGATAGGTGAGGCTAGCGCTGGCAGAATTGTCAGTACTCAAACCAAGGGGAATCACAGCGCTGGACAGACAACAGTTAGATCCCCTGCCCCCGCCTATCAGGCACCCAATCGCCAGCCCACAGAGAAATACGCAGGTATAGAATAAGACAATCATTTCCATTCCTAATAAGAATGGATCAGGTCTCTTATATAACCCATGTCTTTCTCCGGAACTTAGGAAGTAGGCAGGAGAAACATACATACACAAACATGAAGGTGCGCTACTATATGTGGTCGGGTAAATACCCTGATTTCCCACAGTAGATGCACAGAACATTACACAACAATGTAACGATACAAATTTTGCCTCGAGTTATACATGATACTCACAAACCAGATAGGTGAGGCTAGCGCTGGCAGAATTGTCAGTACTCAAACCAAGGGGAATCACAGCGCTGGACAGACAACAGTTAGATCCCCTGCCCCCGCCTATCAGGCACCCAATCGCCAGCCCACAGAGAAATACGCAGGTATAGAATAAGACAATCATTTCCATTCCTAATAAGAATGGATCAGGTCTCTTATATAACCCATGTCTTTCTCCGGAACTTAGGAAGTAGGCAGGAGAAACATACATACACAAACATGAAGGTGCGCTACTATATGTGGTCGGGTAAATACCCTGATTTCCCACAGTAGATGCACAGAACATTACACAACAATGTAACGATACAAATTTTGCCTCGAGTTATACATGATACTCACAAACCAGATAGGTGAGGCTAGCGCTGGCAGAATTGTCAGTACTCAAACCAAGGGGAATCACAGCGCTGGACAGACAACAGTTAGATCCCCTGCCCCCGCCTATCAGGCACCCAATCGCCAGCCCACAGAGAAATACGCAGGTATAGAATAAGACAATCATTTCCATTCCTAATAAGAATGGATCAGGTCTCTTATATAACCCATGTCTTTCTCCGGAACTTAGGAAGTAGGCAGGAGAAACATACATACACAAACATGAAGGTGCGCTACTATATGTGGTCGGGTAAATACCCTGATTTCCCACAGTAGATGCACAGAACATTACACAACAATGTAACGATACAAATTTTGCCTCGAGTTATACATGATACTCACAAACCAGATAGGTGAGGCTAGCGCTGGCAGAATTGTCAGTACTCAAACCAAGGGGAATCACAGCGCTGGACAGACAACAGTTAGATCCCCTGCCCCCGCCTATCAGGCACCCAATCGCCAGCCCACAGAGAAATACGCAGGTATAGAATAAGACAATCATTTCCATTCCTAATAAGAATGGATCAGGTCTCTTATATAACCCATGTCTTTCTCCGGAACTTAGGAAGTAGGCAGGAGAAACATACATACACAAACATGAAGGTGCGCTACTATATGTGGTCGGGTAAATACCCTGATTTCCCACAGTAGATGCACAGAACATTACACAACAATGTAACGATACAAATTTTGCCTCGAGTTATACATGATACTCACAAACCAGATAGGTGAGGCTAGCGCTGGCAGAATTGTCAGTACTCAAACCAAGGGGAATCACAGCGCTGGACAGACAACAGTTAGATCCCCTGCCCCCGCCTATCAGGCACCCAATCGCCAGCCCACAGAGAAATACGCAGGTATAGAATAAGACAATCATTTCCATTCCTAATAAGAATGGATCAGGTCTCTTATATAACCCATGTCTTTCTCCGGAACTTAGGAAGTAGGCAGGAGAAACATACATACACAAACATGAAGGTGCGCTACTATATGTGGTCGGGTAAATACCCTGATTTCCCACAGTAGATGCACAGAACATTACACAACAATGTAACGATACAAATTTTGCCTCGAGTTATACATGATACTCACAAACCAGATAGGTGAGGCTAGCGCTGGCAGAATTGTCAGTACTCAAACCAAGGGGAATCACAGCGCTGGACAGACAACAGTTAGATCCCCTGCCCCCGCCTATCAGGCACCCAATCGCCAGCCCACAGAGAAATACGCAGGTATAGAATAAGACAATCATTTCCATTCCTAATAAGAATGGATCAGGTCTCTTATATAACCCATGTCTTTCTCCGGAACTTAGGAAGTAGGCAGGAGAAACATACATACACAAACATGAAGGTGCGCTACTATATGTGGTCGGGTAAATACCCTGATTTCCCACAGTAGATGCACAGAACATTACACAACAATGTAACGATACAAATTTTGCCTCGAGTTATACATGATACTCACAAACCAGATAGGTGAGGCTAGCGCTGGCAGAATTGTCAGTACTCAAACCAAGGGGAATCACAGCGCTGGACAGACAACAGTTAGATCCCCTGCCCCCGCCTATCAGGCACCCAATCGCCAGCCCACAGAGAAATACGCAGGTATAGAATAAGACAATCATTTCCATTCCTAATAAGAATGGATCAGGTCTCTTATATAACCCATGTCTTTCTCCGGAACTTAGGAAGTAGGCAGGAGAAACATACATACACAAACATGAAGGTGCGCTACTATATGTGGTCGGGTAAATACCCTGATTTCCCACAGTAGATGCACAGAACATTACACAACAATGTAACGATACAAATTTTGCCTCGAGTTATACATGATACTCACAAACCAGATAGGTGAGGCTAGCGCTGGCAGAATTGTCAGTACTCAAACCAAGGGGAATCACAGCGCTGGACAGACAACAGTTAGATCCCCTGCCCCCGCCTATCAGGCACCCAATCGCCAGCCCACAGAGAAATACGCAGGTATAGAATAAGACAATCATTTCCATTCCTAATAAGAATGGATCAGGTCTCTTATATAACCCATGTCTTTCTCCGGAACTTAGGAAGTAGGCAGGAGAAACATACATACACAAACATGAAGGTGCGCTACTATATGTGGTCGGGTAAATACCCTGATTTCCCACAGTAGATGCACAGAACATTACACAACAATGTAACGATACAAATTTTGCCTCGAGTTATACATGATACTCACAAACCAGATAGGTGAGGCTAGCGCTGGCAGAATTGTCAGTACTCAAACCAAGGGGAATCACAGCGCTGGACAGACAACAGTTAGATCCCCTGCCCCCGCCTATCAGGCACCCAATCGCCAGCCCACAGAGAAATACGCAGGTATAGAATAAGACAATCATTTCCATTCCTAATAAGAATGGATCAGGTCTCTTATATAACCCATGTCTTTCTCCGGAACGTAGGAAGTAGGCAGGAGAAACATACATACACAAACATGAAGGTGCGCTACTATATGTGGTCGGGTAAATACCCTGATTTCCCACAGTAGATGCACAGAACATTACACAACAATGTAACGATACAAATTTTGCCTCGAGTTATACATGATACTCACAAACCAGATAGGTGAGGCTAGCGCTGGCAGAATTGTCAGTACTCAAACCAAGGGGAATCACAGCGCTGGACAGACAACAGTTAGATCCCCTGCCCCCGCCTATCAGGCACCCAATCGCCAGCCCACAGAGAAATACGCAGGTATAGAATAAGACAATCATTTCCATTCCTAATAAGAATGGATCAGGTCTCTTATATAACCCATGTCTTTCTCCGGAACTTAGGAAGTAGGCAGGAGAAACATACATACACAAACATGAAGGTGCGCTACTATATGTGGTCGGGTAAATACCCTGATTTCCCACAGTAGATGCACAGAACATTACACAACAATGTAACGATACAAATTTTGCCTCGAGTTATACATGATACTCACAAACCAGATAGGTGAGGCTAGCGCTGGCAGAATTGTCAGTACTCAAACCAAGGGGAATCACAGCGCTGGACAGACAACAGTTAGATCCCCTGCCCCCGCCTATCAGGCACCCAATCGCCAGCCCACAGAGAAATACGCAGGTATAGAATAAGACAATCATTTCCATTCCTAATAAGAATGGATCAGGTCTCTTATATAACCCATGTCTTTCTCCGGAACTTAGGAAGTAGGCAGGAGAAACATACATACACAAACATGAAGGTGCGCTACTATATGTGGTCGGGTAAATACCCTGATTTCCCACAGTAGATGCACAGAACATTACACAACAATGTAACGATACAAATTTTGCCTCGAGTTATACATGATACTCACAAACCAGATAGGTGAGGCTAGCGCTGGCAGAATTGTCAGTACTCAAACCAAGGGGAATCACAGCGCTGGACAGACAACAGTTAGATCCCCTGCCCCCGCCTATCAGGCACCCAATCGCCAGCCCACAGAGAAATACGCAGGTATAGAATAAGACAATCATTTCCATTCCTAATAAGAATGGATCAGGTCTCTTATATAACCCATGTCTTTCTCCGGAACTTAGGAAGTAGGCAGGAGAAACATACATACACAAACATGAAGGTGCGCTACTATATGTGGTCGGGTAAATACCCTGATTTCCCACAGTAGATGCACAGAACATTACACAACAATGTAACGATGCAAATTTTGCCTCGAGTTATACATGATACTCACAAACCAGATAGGTGAGGCTAGCGCTGGCAGAATTGTCAGTACTCAAACCAAGGGGAATCACAGCGCTGGACAGACAACAGTTAGATCCCCTGCCCCCGCCTATCAGGCACCCAATCGCCAGCCCACAGAGAAATACGCAGGTATAGAATAAGACAATCATTTCCATTCCTAATAAGAATGGATCAGGTCTCTTATATAACCCATGTCTTTCTCCGGAACTTAGGAAGTAGGCAGGAGAAACATACATACACAAACATGAAGGTGCGCTACTATATGTGGTCGGGTAAATACCCTGATTTCCCACAGTAGATGCACAGAACATTACACAACAATGTAACGATACAAATTTTGCCTCGAGTTATACATGATACTCACAAACCAGATAGGTGAGGCTAGCGCTGGCAGAATTGTCAGTACTCAAACCAAGGGGAATCACAGCGCTGGACAGACAACAGTTAGATCCCCTGCCCCCGCCTATCAGGCACCCAATCGCCAGCCCACAGAGAAATACGCAGGTATAGAATAAGACAATCATTTCCATTCCTAATAAGAATGGATCAGGTCTCTTATATAACCCATGTCTTTCTCCGGAACTTAGGAAGTAGGCAGGAGAAACATACATACACAAACATGAAGGTGCGCTACTATATGTGGTCGGGTAAATACCCTGATTTCCCACAGTAGATGCACAGAACATTACACAACAATGTAACGATACAAATTTTGCCTCGAGTTATACATGATACTCACAAACCAGATAGGTGAGGCTAGCGCTGGCAGAATTGTCAGTACTCAAACCAAGGGGAATCACAGCGCTGGACAGACAACAGTTAGATCCCCTGCCCCCGCCTATCAGGCACCCAATCGCCAGCCCACAGAGAAATACGCAGGTATAGAATAAGACAATCATTTCCATTCCTAATAAGAATGGATCAGGTCTCTTATATAACCCATGTCTTTCTCCGGAACTTAGGAAGTAGGCAGGAGAAACATACATACACAAACATGAAGGTGCGCTACTATATGTGGTCGGGTAAATACCCTGATTTCCCACAGTAGATGCACAGAACATTACACAACAATGTAACGATACAAATTTTGCCTCGAGTTATACATGATACTCACAAACCAGATAGGTGAGGCTAGCGCTGGCAGAATTGTCAGTACTCAAACCAAGGGGAATCACAGCGCTGGACAGACAACAGTTAGATCCCCTGCCCCCGCCTATCAGGCACCCAATCGCCAGCCCACAGAGAAATACGCAGGTATAGAATAAGACAATCATTTCCATTCCTAATAAGAATGGATCAGGTCTCTTATATAACCCATGTCTTTCTCCGGAACTTAGGAAGTAGGCAGGAGAAACATACATACACAAACATGAAGGTGCGCTACTATATGTGGTCGGGTAAATACCCTGATTTCCCACAGTAGATGCACAGAACATTACACAACAATGTAACGATACAAATTTTGCCTCGAGTTATACATGATACTCACAAACCAGATAGGTGAGGCTAGCGCTGGCAGAATTGTCAGTACTCAAACCAAGGGGAATCACAGCGCTGGACAGACAACAGTTAGATCCCCTGCCCCCGCCTATCAGGCACCCAATCGCCAGCCCACAGAGAAATACGCAGGTTAAAGCTTGTCTGCCGGCCTGCGCAAATCCGACTGGTCAACATTCAGTGACCTTAGCGGGAGACAGTACTGTGACTTTAGCGCTAGGAGAGCGCGCCTATAAATACGACAGCCGCTTTTTAGTGACACCCACATTGAGGAACGGTTAGAGCCGGACTTCATCAACAAGAAGCCTAGATTCTCAGTAGCCCGTGCGGCCGCGTGTGGTCATGAGAATCAACGCTCTGTGCAGATTGAAGGGACTGAGCGGCTTTATCGGGTAAACCCAGGCTACCTGGCCAGTTTATTTATGTTCTGCTGATGGCCTGAGCTAGTCCAAGAGCTAGCCCGGTCCACCAAGACCCCCCCCCCCCCACCCCAGTAAGATTGGCTTCAAAGTGTAAATTGGAATATCTTGCGATGTTTAACCATGTTCAGATAAAATCCTTAGAAACACACCAGAGATATAACCGATGGCGCCAGGGTACTCCCATTCACGCTCTACGACGATACTAAAATGAGCTTGACAAACATTTTCCCCTAAAATAAATCAGAATTCATTCCAGAAGCCCAAATCATGTACTATTATATTAACGCTCACTTCTGCGTCCTCTGCAAAAAAACTGAATGAAAATATATTGAATCTCTGGCTCACAGTGAAGGTATTTGTGCACCAAGTAAACGGCCAATTCCGCGAAAACGCAAAAAGAGACAAAAATAATGTGTCAGATGCCTTCAGACATTTTACAATACAATACAATACAATACAATACAATACAATACAATACAATACAATACAATACAATACAACTTTATTGTCTGTTCGAGTCCAGGCACGACAGAAATTTGCCTTTCGGCTCGTCATGAAACAACAATATAAGACATTAACAAACGCTGCAAAAGCATATCATGAAAAATTATCATTGCAGCAATCTATAGCATATATACATTTTCAGGCTTACATAATTAAAACAGGATGTCACAATTATTATAAACGTGACTAGGTGATGCTGTGATTACTGTGAGTGTGACAGTAGGTGATTTTGTATCCCTACCCCAAAGTTGTAAAAATACACGAAATTAATTAGAAACAATTACTGAAGCCATTCCATTTCATGTTGCCATCTCTTTACCTATGACGTTTCAATAATGTGAGCATAAAGTGCAAGAAAATGAGGAAAGTCGGCATCCTTTACGATACGTATGCATAATGAGCATACAAATTTGTGATCATTTCATTAATTTCAATGTGACCCATCGATTTAATTGTACCTATGTTTAATTAAGAACTTAAAAAAAGGGGGGTGGGGGAGTCTGTAAACAGGGGCTGCTGCTAAAGCTTCTACCGTCTGGAGTTGGAGGCACAATATACCGATTGCTGAAAGACTGCATCTTCAACAGAATTGCACGATTGAAGTCGACGGCACACTCAGCAGTCTTGTCAAACTCAGGGAAGATGTATCTCAGGGAGGCGTCGTGTCTCCGATCCCTATAATGTCCGTGAAATATGTGGAACGTTAGACTCTATTTTGATTACAATGTGACCAATCAATTTGTTTGCTGTTTCTTTAGTGGAGAGAAAAAGGCAAAAATTATAGACTGCATGAGTGAAACTGGTTGGTCTTTTGACAATATTTTACCTAGCGTAAGGAGGGTCTAGTAAGGTCTCCCCTTTTCTTTACATTTACGTTTGTCTAATAAGGTGTAAGTATGAATATGCGTAATAAGGTTTCATGATTTATAACAGCCAAAACAATGTTAACAAAATACTTAGTTTCTACATAGACACCACGAGATCACCACTTCCATCCCATTTTTTTGCCTTCTTCTTCTGCAACGTTCAGTTTCTTGATGGCCGTCTTTAAATCTTATACTGTTCTGGCTGCCAATAAATGAGCTGTCAAGAGCTCGGCAGCTGGTTCTCAGAGTTTGGTGTACAGGAGTATGTCATCTGGTCAGAACTGCCAGTGGACCGCTTCTCTGCATGGACAGGGCGGGAGAATATGCTAAGGAGACTGATTTTCTACGCTACATTTGCAAAGGGCTGTTTCCGCAAAACCCAGTCTCACGAGGTGAGTCCAGAGTGATCAGTGCGCATTAGGAAAATGGTGGTCTGGCTCTGCCTGTTCAGCTTGTTGATGTCGTCTGCCCACGAGCTGCAGCCGCCGTTCTGCTGTTGCCAATCACTTTGTTGCTGTAGTGTCTTGGTTTCTTTACAATAGGTTGTGATCTTGAGTTAGTCTGGCGCCTGCTTTGGCCAGGCTGCCTCCCCATTCCCAGCTACTCCTGGATGTACTGGAATCCACTGCAACACTATTTTTGGACGGCTGGACAGGGCATCCAGTCTATCTTGAAGCTTCCTGGTGAGGAGGTCAGTGGATCAAGCTGCTGCTTTACCCTAGCTAGTGCTCTGCTGCTGTGCGGAGCACCTGCAGATCTGTACGATAGTTGGAGCTGCTGTCGACAGCTTGTAATGAAAGGGAGGTAGTAGTGCGGTCTGCACAAAGGATGCAAATGCCATTTCCTCCGTTCCGCACGGGGTCTTGTGCGGACCCGCCTGTGTAGATGTAAGCACAGCTGCTGTGAGGGTAGCGCTTGTGCATAATCTCCAGCAGGATAACATTGTGCAGTGCCGCGACCTTTGGCAAAGAGTCCTGGAACATCGTTTATGTTGTCTAGAAGTCTCTTTTGAAATGTCCAGATATCTGAAGGGAGCTCTTCACACATCTTTAAGCTTCGTTCCAGGACGTCAGTTTTAGCCCTTTACAGGACCTTCAGTTGGCGGTTCAGACTTGGGCGTTTCTGACGGTTCTTGGTCTGCTCCTGTAGTCTTCAGTGCTGTCGGTGTAAGTCTCTTCATCGTGTGTGCTATTCTGTATTCCAGTGGCTCCAATGTCCGCCATTTCCTAAATTGGGGTGCTCCAGATGGTTCTAAGAATGTCACTGCATCATGAGAATGACCCATGTTCTGCATCCTGTCAAGCCTGGCTTTGTTGCTTTTGGATGCAGTGTTTCATGTTGTCGAAGTATCTTGGTATCGCACTACTGGTCTGACCGAGCTGGTGTTCGCTTGCGCCAGGATGCTGTAATTTGCGCCAGTGTGATCCCCACCAGTTTCTTAATCAGAGACATTTTTATTTCGCAGCTCTAGCTTCCGCCATTTCCTAAATTGTGGTGCTCCAGATGGTTCTAAGAATGTCACTGCATCATGAGAATGACCCATGTTCTGCATCCTGTCAAGCCTGGCTTTGTTGTTTTTGGATGCAGTGTTTCATGTTGTCGAAGTATCTTGGCATCGCACTACTGGTCTGACCAAGCTGGTGTTTGCTTGCGCCAGGATGCTGTAATTTGCGCCAGAGTGTTCCCCATCAGTTTCTTAATCAGAGACATTTTTATTTCGCAGCTCTAGCTTCCATGACTTCGATGTGAGACCTCCACGCGAATTAAGTAATTTATGTGTTGCCAGTAAAGTTGGCCTGTTTGTCTTTGGTACTGAAAAGTCTCCAGTTTTCAAGATGACCTCTTCCATCTGATTGAAAGAGATGGTCTAGCTTAGTTTGAGGGGCCATTTTTCAGTCCAGCTGCTGACTCTGTTGGCAGCACCCTGGAGTCTGCAGGATGCTATTTCTGTATGTTCTGCTGCGCTCCACACTGCAAAGTCATCCTGCATGGAGGATGTTTGAGACGGACCTTGGTACTGATGTACTGATGTCATTAATGTAGAACAAGAACAGCATCAGACACAACACCTTCCTGAGGTACACCTTCCCCGAGTTTGACAAGACTGCTGAATGTGCCGTTTACTTCAGTCTCGCTGTTCTGTTTTTCAGCCAAGGGTACTTTATGCTTCCCACCCCAGACGGTAGAAACTTCAGCAACAGCCCTTGTTTACATACGTTTCCTCCTTTTTATGCCTTAACTTAAAAGAATTACAATTAAATTGATGGGTCACATTGAAATTAATTAAATGAGCACAAGTTTGTATGCTCAGTATACATACTTTGTTAAGAAACCTGGCAACAAAAATATTTAAACAGAGGAGTATGACGTAACAATTTGTATGAGCATTTTGCGTTCCTTTGCGTACTGGTAAGATGGTGGTAGAGCAGCAGATTCAGCCACTGCGGCCCCTAAATGCACCACATCATCATAAAATTAGGTTGGAAGTAACTGTGGAACTCTATCCTAACAAATAAAACATAAAAAAGACCTATCAGTTGTATACACAATTTCTGAGAGCATCGGAATCAAGGTACGTTTCCCAAGTCATCAATTTTAAAGGGGAAAAAGCTATAATTCATCACGAACGTATCGTAAAGGATACCGAATTTCCTCATGTTCTACACTTTATGCTCACGTTATTGAAACTTTGTAGGTAAAGAGATGTCAAAATGAAATGGAATGACTTTAGTAATTTTTTCTAATTAATTTCGTGTATTTTTACAATTTGGGGATAGGGATACAAAATCAACCACTGTGGCACTCACAGCAATCACAGCATCACCTAGTCAAGTTTATAATAATTGTGACATCCTGTTTAAATGATGTAAGCCTGAAAATGGACTGCCAGTGCTATAGAAAATGTCTGAAGGCATCTGACACATTATTTTTGTTTTTGTTTTGCGTTTTCACATAATTGGCCATTTACTGCGTGCACAAATACCTTCACTGTGAGCCAGGGATTCTATATATATATATATATATATATATATATATATATATATATATATATATATATATATATATATATATATATATATATATATATATATATATATATATATATATATATATATATATATATATATATATATATATATATATATATATATATATTATTATATATATATATATATATTTTTTTTTTTTTCGGTGTGTGCAGAAGACACAAAAAGTGTGTCTTAACATAATAGTGATGCCCCTTCTGGTGGAATGCATTCTGATTTATCTAGAGGAAAATGTTTCTCAAGCTCATTTTAGCATCCGCAAAGAGCATAAATGCGCCATCGGCTATATCTCTGGTGTGTTCCTAAGGATTTTACCTGAACATGGCTTAAACATCGCAGGGTATACTTTGAAGCCCATCTTATAGAATACTGGGTGGGGGGCGGGGGGGGGGGGGCTGGGGGGGGGGGGAGGGGTGCACGGTAGCCAGGACTGGCTTATGGAGTAAGCTGATCTGCTGCCTGGGCTGCTGCCAAGTAAGCGAATGTTAGATTTCCCGTAAACATACCCGCACACAGTTAAAGTTTCCCGAACCTAAACCGCCTCGCGCTGGGACCATACGGCGTTAAGGCGCGTCCCCTGAGTTGTGGATAGGGGGTCCCTCTTGAGAGGGGTGCACCGAATGAAATAAAGGTACCGTGAAAAAACATGGTCTAAGGGAAGGAAACCCCGACAGAAAACCCCTGATCCTCCTAGTAAGGGGGTTGTGCGTGAGGGTAGCTTCCCCACCCTGCAAATAAGGAAATAGCTACAGAAACGCCGACGAATAGACTAACAGCAATTTCTTTCCTGGAGGAGGAAGGTTCTTCTACCAGAAGATTTATGACGTGTGGTGAAAGCCGGAAGTCTTCGGAAGCCACAAGACCGAGCCGCCTTTCTCTATCCAGGGACACAATCATGGGCACATGGAATGTCAAGACCATGTACCAGAGCGGGAAGTCCGCCCAGTTAGCAGCGGAAATGCAAAAGTACAACCTTGCCCTGCTAAGTATCAGTGAAGCCAGATGGAGGCAGTCTGGTCAGAAAAGGCTGACAAGTGGGGAGATGATCCTGTATTTCGGACATGCATGAAGAGGAACTCCATACAGAAGGTATAGCATTCATGCTGTCACCAGTGTCACAGACAGCGCTTGGGCCAAGAATTATCACAGCAGCCTTTAGAACCAGGAATTAGATTAAGCTCAACGTCATCCAGTGTTATGCGCCCATTAATGACAGTGACGAGGAAGAGAAACAAGAGTTCTACGACCGACTCCAGAGTGCTGTGGACAAATGTGTGGCGCGAGACATCACCATCGCCATAGGCGATAAAATAGGGGAGGACAACACAACAATACTAAGAGGTGATGGGGAGACATGGACTTGTTGAGTTGAATGAGAACGGGGAGAGTTTCGTAGACGTTTGTGCTCTAAACAGACTTGTCATTGGAGGCAGCATCTTCCCACACAGAAGAATACACAAAGAAACTTGGGTCTCACCCGACCATACTACAGAGGATGGAAATGATCGTCTTATTCTATACCTGCGTATTTCTCTGTGGGCTGGCGATTGGGTGCCTGATAGGCGGGGGCAGGGGATCTAACTGTTGTCTGTCCAGCGCTGTGATTCCCCTTGGTTTGAGTACTGACAATTCTGCCAGCGCTAGCCTCACCTATCTGGTTTGTGAGTATCACGTATAACTCGAGGCAAAATTTGTATCGTTACATTGTTGTGTAATGTTCTGTGCATTTAATGTGGGAAATCAGGGTATTTACCCGACCACATATAGTAGCGCACCTTCATGTTTGTGTATGTATGTTTCTCCTGCCTACTTCCTAAGTTCCGGAGAAAGACATGGGTTATATAAGAGACCTGATCCATTCTTTGGATGGAAATGATCGTCTTATTCTATACCTGCGTATTTCTCTGTGGGCTGGCGATTGGGTGCCTGATAGGCGGGAGCAGGGGATCTAACTGTTGTCTGTCCAGCGCTGTGATTCCCCTTGGTTTGAGTACATACTACAGAGAACCAAATAGACCATATCTGCACTAGCAAGAAATGTAGAAGATCCCTCCAAGATGTTCGAGTGAGGAGGGGCGCGGATGTCGCCTCAGACCACCATTTGCTTATCTTAAGAATAAAGCTCAAGTTAAAGAAAAGCCGCACATAGACAACAAGAAGACAGCGCTATAATGTAGGCCTCCTGTGAGAGACTGGCGTGAGAGAAGAGTTACAACTGGTGCTGTCCAACAGGTTTGAAGCGCTACAGGAGCTAGTAAATGAAGGAGGAGGCCAACACAGAACAGCAGTGGAAGGCAGTTAGAGAGGCGCTGAACTCAACCTGCAAAGACACTGTAACGTTCAGGAAACACCATCACAAGGAATGGCTGTCGGCACTGACCTTGAAGAAGATAGGCGAGGAAGCAGAAAAAAGCAAATGTCAACAACAGCCGCACGAGAGCAGCCAAAGCAAGGGCACAGGAGAAATACTCGGAAGCCAACCGCAAGGTGAAGAGGAGTATCAGGGCAGACAAGAGGGCCTACATAGACAGCCTGGCAGCAGAGGCAGAAAAGGCAGCAGGCAGCGGCAACATGCAACAGTTCTACGACATTACCAGAAGATTGTCGGGCAAGTATGGCCATACAGAAAGACCAGTAAAAGACAGAGAAGGTAAGCCTATTGCGGACAAAGCAGACCAACTCGACAGATGGGCCGAGTATTTTGAAGAGTTACTAACAGACCCACCCCACCCGACCTCCCAGACATCCAGCCAGCAGAGACTGACCCAGCCGGGAAGAGATCAGAAGGGCAGTGCATTTTTGAAGAACGGCAAAGCAGCAGGGCCAGGTGGCATTCCAGCGGAGGCTCTGAAAGCAGACCTAGAGACAACAGTATAGCTGCTGTACCCACTGTTTGAAAAGATCTGGGAGGAAGAGGTGATGCCGGCTGACTGGAAGGAGGGGTACCTAATCAAGCTTCCCAAGAAAGGCGACCCCAGTAAGTGTTCCAACTACAGAGGAATCACCTTGCTGTCAGTACCAGGAAAGGTTTTCAACAGGCTCATCCTGGAGAGAATGAGGTGCTCCCTCGACCCCCAGCTGAGAGACCAGCAAGCAGGATTCAGGAAAAACCGATCATGTACAGACCAGATCGCCACTCTCCGCATCATCGTTGAACGGTCTCTGGAATGGAGCTCCCCGCGATACATCACCTTTGTGGATTACGAGAAAGCATTTGACAGCGTGGACCGAGAGACTTTTTGGAGACTCCTACGGTACTACGGTGTACCCACAAAGCTCGTCTGCCTGATCAAGAGCAGCTACGATGGCATTACACGTCTCGTGATCCACGAAGGGCAGTTCACCAGGGAGCTCCAGGTCAGAACCGGCGTCAGGCAGGGGTGTTTGCTGTCTCCGTTCCTCTTCCTACTAGCCATAGACTGGGTCATGAAGAGGACCACCGAGTAGAGAAGAAGCGGAATACAGTCGACACCGTGGACACAGCTTGACGATCTCTATTTTGCAGACGACTTGGCTTTACTGTCCCACATTCGTCAACAAATGCAGGACAAGACCACGAGGCTTGCTGACATCTCGCCCCAAGTGGGCTTCACCATCCACAGGCAGAAAATGAAGACAATGAGGCTGAACGCAACCAGAGAAGAACCAGTCTTGCTTGCTGGCACCCCGTTAGAGAAGGTGGAGTCCTTCACCTGTCTCGGGAGCATCATCGACAAAAAGGGCGGCACTGATGCAGATGTCACAGCGCTAATCGGTAAAGCAAGAGCAGCCTTTCTCCAGTTGAAAAAAAAGGGGAGTTCCAGAGAGCTGTCACAACACACCAAAGTTCGGATTTTCAACTCAAACGTAAAAGCAGTTCTCCCTATATGGAGCAGAGACTTGAAGATTGACAAAAACAACAGTCAACAGAGTACAGGTCTTCATTAACAGTTGTCAGAATAATCTTGAAAATACATTGGCCAGAGAAGATCAGCAACATCAGACTGATGGAGAGAACAGAGCAGATAACAGCAGATAATGAAATTGTGCGAAGAAGATGGGGATGGATTGGTCACAGTCTGAGAAAGCCAGTTTCCAATATAACTAGACAGGCATTGTCATGGAACCCCCAGGAAAAGAGGAAAATAGACAGCCGAGAAACACCTGGCGTCGAGACCTCCAAGCAGACATCAAGAGACTTGGAACCACCTGGAGTAAAATCGAAGGAGAAGCACAGGACAGGAGTCGCTGGAGGTCTCTCGTCGACGGCCTATACCCTGGGAAGGGTGATAGGCAGGCATAAGTAAAGTAAGTAAGAACCCGAACAGTAAAAGAAGGGGGCGGGGGATTGGGAGGTAGGGAGGGGGGCAGGGGGAGGGGAAGAGAGAGAGAGAGAGAGAGAGAGAGAGAGAGAGAGAGAGAGAGAGAGAGAGAGAGAGAGAGAGAGAGAGCCTCTGTGTGTGTGTGTGTGTGTGTGTGTGTGTGTGTGTGTGTGTGTGTGTGTGTGTGTGTGTGTGTGTGTGTGTGTGTGTGTGTGTGCAGAGCAAACAAACAGCAGACAAATGCTCCAACAAACAAGACACATCACTATGATACACACCTCGACCATTCAGTATAGCGTTTGTGTTAAAACTCTCATGAACCTAACCCACATACTGAAGCACGGTTTTTACCTGTATTAATTGATATTTGTTTTGACATACCTCTTAACCTGTTCAGTGCCGAGAAAATCTGACTACCATCCAACTCCAAGACGTATATATTCTCATAAGCGCGCCATCCACGAGCTAAGATATCATTCAGGCACTACCCTTTAACTATACAGTGGTCGATACATCTGCTGCTGAGCTTCAGTGTACACAGTCGTTCGAGAAAACCTCAGAAATTTAAGCTCAGCTGGCCTTTACTGGCTCAATGAGATGATACATTAATGTTGCGAAGACTTACCCTATCCCGTAAGGCCAGGCTGTCAGTGGTGGAGCAGGTTCAAGCTGGAATCGCGATGGCTCAGTCGGACGGACACCGCTGTTGTATGTGGTATGACCAGTTCCTGGCTTTGCGGACTGAACAAAGGAAACAACACAGATATGGAACTTTAACAGGACTGTAAATATACCGCACTAAACAGTTTGTTTCAGTGTGTTCAGACAATCACTGTCCATTAACCCTTTGCCTGTCGGTCGCGGTGTTTGGCGAGATGGTTCCGGCTGAAAGGACTTTTATTTTACGTCACCTCCTTCAGTTGCCACATTCCTTCTGCAAATGAAGATAAGTAGCGGCTAAACTCTCTGTTTGTTTGTTTGTCTATTTTGACAAAGGGTATTTACCCGAAATATTAATAAATTGTGTTGTACCCGTCTTTTCTAAGCGTGTTTCTTTCTCCGTTGGGTACTTCTTTGCATTTTACACGCTTGGCAGTCACCTTTTTGGTCTGGATTGAAAGGACTCGGAATAATCGCAACAAAATCCGCGACAGACAACCACAGGTTTCAACGTAACTAGGCCAGGTTTGGGTGTGCCGCATTACAGCGAATACGCCCACGAAGATAACAACTTGGGCAACAACACAAACAGCAAAAACACTGAACAACACAAACAGCAGCAACAACAAAAGAGCAACAACATCAACAAACCAAAACAACAAATGCCAAGAGCTATGTAAGCGGCACAAACAAAAACTTGACAACCACTGTCACAATAACTCTCGCAACCAAGAAACCATTCTTCCTTTTTGCCTTTACTGTCTAATTATTTTCAAGTACTGCAATGAAATCCGGCGGTTTAATGCGACCAGCGTTGGAATATACATTTTTTATTTTATTTATTTATTTTAGTGTCAACAGTATGAACTACTCAGTGCGCAAATGCCAAGTTGGGCCGACGCGGCCCGCGTTGGCCCGTGCGCGGCCCAACGGCAGCCAACGTCGCCCCGATAGCCTTTTGCGCATTGGGTACAGACCGCACCCGAGCTATGAGGCAAGTCTGTTGCTACACTATAGATGGTAAAACAGAGTACGTCCAGTTTGAGAAAAGCGAGTTTCATTGTTTAACTATGGACAAAATAGACTCCGGTTTTACCATATACATGCAACGGCAAAAGTGACGCTGAGGTATCAAGTACACTGGCATACCAAGGGGGCCGAACCACTAATGGCTAGGCAAACAACGTCTTCAACAGTTATATCCCTTTACCCCATGGCACGAATTTGCCAGCCTACGACAACGGCCGGCATAGTACAGTCCGTGTGAGCAAAGGTGGCTCGCGCATTTTGGCTGTTACGTGGTAGTCGTAGTCGTAGTATGATGCAATCACACCAGACGCACTCATGTAGGGCTCTTGTAAAGAAACTTCACTCAGCTGCAACCCGTCACACGTGGCACAAGGTTGCCGTAGACCACACTGGAGTAACAGTTCAACAATATTTTCTTCTATCGATGCAATCTCAGCACAGTGCATATACAAATGCATCACACTCGACTGATAATTATGGTACACTGTCTCTCTAGAATGCATCCACAATTCTGATACACTGCGTCTCCCATACAATGCACACACACATCATCAGTAATTAGCTAACACCCCTAGTTTTCAGTATACTATTACAGATTTCCTAGTTTTCAGTATACTATTACAGATTTCCAGAACAATCCCGCAAACTATACAACTCAACCAGTCAGAAAAGAAAACGTAGCCAACATTGATTAATATTCTCGAAAAAGAACACCCTAGATCCGTCTACAATCTTCCACTAA
Organism: Semisulcospira habei; assembly: GCA_036245525.1. Classification (NCBI taxonomy): domain Eukaryota; kingdom Metazoa; phylum Mollusca; class Gastropoda; family Semisulcospiridae; genus Semisulcospira; species Semisulcospira habei. The sequence goes on from BTPG01000006.1 coordinate 189,139,542, forward strand.
CATCTAGGTGTATTCCGTAACTTCCGTGCATTGCGTAAATGTCGCGAAAAGTAGCCAACTATACAACTTTGACGTCGTATCTGAGGTCCCTAGAACGGTCGCGACCCTGCCCGAACCTTCCAGACTAAAGCAGGTCAGATTTTGCAAAATAATAAAAGAAACCGAATCACACTAAAGAGGTACGAGATTCCTATCCAAAATAACCGAACTGAGCATCGGATCTGTTCTATAATTAACTCACAAATGCCCTAAAAAGAATAATACAACCACAAACGTAACATTGGAAAATAACTTTAGAACGCAGATGCGTTCAATACAAATTTAAGAAGAAATGTTGATCCTTGATGCTAATTTACTGCAATTTTCCTGTAATCCTGACAACAATCGTTTAGTCTCTGAACTCGGGACTGAGTTTGTCAACATCAGTGACCTGTCAATATTTATACCTGCTAAAAAAATATCCTGGTTGCGTCGCGCTCACAAAACCTGCCACGGTTCGTGGCGCAGCGGTAAAAGCGCCTGCCGCCAATGCTAGCTGCCAAGGTTCGATGCCCGGTTCCGGCGTCGGACTTTTCTCCTCTAATAAGTGTCACCGTTAATTCGGGCGGACCGTCGGGGGTTCTTTCTCCGGGTACTCCGGCTCTTCCTCCCCCACGACTCTGGTATCGATTCCAGCCCACTTAATCAAATTATAAATATAAACGATTTGAATTTCCAAAATCTCAGTAGCTCGCTTGAGCTTGCCCTTAGCACAACGTGAATGTTCTGTGTTTACGTACAGTGTGTGAATGAACGCGTGATTCACGTGAGCGTGCTTGTTGGGTTGAGTTCGTGGCGGCGCTTTGAGCCGATTTTCAATAAGGATAACGCTCCTATTTAATGCCCTCATTTATTTATTTATTTATTTATGTTTATTCCTGCAAATTTCACACTCTCCAGGTTAAATGTTTAAAAGCGGCTTTATTGGTCTCACAATGCGTCTGATCCGTGAGGCATAACTTGTCATCATGTCAGCATCAGTGGTGCCGGTCAGAGGTCACTCAATGAGATGCGTTGTGTTTGCAATTTGTCAGGTTACGCCGCGCATACCTACCTGACGAACCCCATTCCGCCCCCCCCCCCCTCCCCTTGGGGCAAAACCGGTCGTAGGCGGCAGAATCTAAATCTACTCAGCAGGTCCAATATATGTTCGGGAATAGTTACTAGCAGCCCCTCTCGAGGGGGTGGGGGGTGGGGGTGGGGAGGGGGGGGGGGGGAGGACTGGATATTCTCCAGCGGATTGCGGGTCGCCTTGGGGTAGTCCCTAATGCTTTATGCAGTAGGTGTTCAGTGGAAGGCTCAAAATGATAGGTCTGTCATTCCTTCTCTCCCACTACCCTCTCTTTCTAGATCTAGAGAGCGATGCAGTCACAAAAAGGGCAGCTGATGTCCTGATGACGCAATGATGATGATGAAACGTTTTTATTCAGGATAATGTTTTAGGTATGCGAATGCCTCTCTTACAAACTGTCCTGCTACTCCACACATAAATATACATCGAGCGACACAGTAAAATATTTTTAAAAACAACAAGAAACAAACATAGTGTCAAGCACATTCAAATGTACGAAAAGCATAAAAGGCGGGAAAAAAACCCTAAAAACATTAAAAACAGCGACATTAGCTGAAGGTCATCTTGTAATTAGAACATGTCTCTGCCCAGAGTACAGAATTAATAGAGGCGAATTAAATCGTGGTATTAGTTTAGAAGTAAAAAACGATAAAGATGAGCCTTAAAAATACTAAATTTAGAAATAGAATTAAGATGCTGGGGTATATTATTCCATGCTTTTGCACCTGAAAAGGCCAGGTTAGTTTTATATATAATCTTGTTCCTGGTAGGTGTAGCGACCTGTTTCTCGTGTTTTGTCTATAATTATCTAAAAACAGAGTTCGCAAATGGAGTGCGGCTTTCTCGTGTAAAATCTTGTACATTAATACACACCGATCAAATTCGAATTGTTTGTTTAATGCCAGCACTTTAAGAGATTTGATTTTTTTTTGTCTGTGGGAAGTCCAGGAAATATGAGTTTAATACCTTGACGATACAGAGAATTTACTTTTTTTTCATATGAACTTTACTGCAACCGTCCCAGACAGTGGAACTGTAATTACAGTGCGTTTTGATATGCACGTGGAAAAAAGTTTGCAAACGTCAGGATTAACTATACGGCTAAACTTAGACAAAAGGAAAAATGCATAGGACAACCTATTGCATACGTTATCAACATGAGGTTTAAAGGTTAACTGATTGTCTACTGTTACGCCCAGCAAGCGATGCATAGTTACTTGTTCTATAGGTTAGCCATCTAAAGTAAGTGTTAAAGTTAGTAGGCCGCGCTGGTGTTTCTGGCGTGTTGTAACTAAAATGCTCTTTGTCTTTGGAATGCTAATTATCATGTGATTACTAATGCACCAGTCAGCTACTTCGTCCAGGCTCTGCTGGAGTACCTCATTGATGTTAGCTAGCTCCTTGTTAGATGTGTGTACGGTTGTATCGTCAGCGAACAGATCACATTTAGCCTCTGGGTGAGATATGCACAGCGGCAGATAATTAATAAATAATAGAAACAAAAAAGGCCCTAGAATAGATCCCTGTGCAACACCACAAGTCATTACACCGTCTGATGAACATTTGCCGTTTAGGAAATACTTTCTGTGTTCTGCTTTTGAGATATGAAGACAAGAGGGAAACAGTATTGGAGTTAATGTGATAAAGTGGTAGTTATTTCAGGAGGATGGAATGATTGACAAGATCGAATGCCTTTTTAAGATCTAGAAAAATTGCGCTTATACTTTATTGTCATTAATAATAATAAAAATAATAATAATTACGGTATTTATTATCACAATAATTATAACTCTAAACGCGCACTCACAACTCGCGTACGCATGCGCACGCTTTAGACAACGACTCACGTACCACAAATTGTGACATACATTACGACAGTCAGCTTGGGGTGGGGAGTGTGGTGATATAGTGCTAGAACTGTTGAAAGAGGTGAGTTTTGAGGGCGGACTGGAAGGAGGAGAGAGAGTGTTTCTGACGGAGAGAGAGTGGGAGAGTGTTCCAGGTGGATGGACCGTATACAGAGAAGGAGCGGGGACCGAAAGTGCTGAGTTTGGTGCGGAGGATGTGGAGGCGGAGAGGGTCGGAGGCGGAGCGGAGGGAGCGGGGAGGAGTGTAGGGGTGAAGTAAGTTGAAGAGATAGGCAGGAGCGTAGTTATTCAGGGATTTATTAATGGCAGAGAGCCATTTATCAATAATGTGATTTAGAGTAGTATGGTAGGAATGTAAAGGTCGAAAACCAGATTGTGCAACACTAATCAGATGATTTTTTTCAAGGAAATTTAGGAGATGAGTATATGTGTTTCAAGTGGTTTCGAACTTGATGATAAAATGGATAAAAGTTTGTACTCAGTGGTCAAGACTGCTTAAAAAATCATAAGCAGAGATCTTCCTAGCCTGGACTCACTGTACCAGCAGCGTCTCTTACGTAGAGCAAGTCTTATCTCAAGTGATTCTACCCACCCCGGCAATGAGCTTTCAACTTTTACCATCAGGGCGTAGGTACAGGTCCATCAGTACCAGAGCCAGCAGATTCCGCAACAGTTTTTTCCCTCTGGCTGTTCGCGCTCTCTCTGATCAACCGGACTGATTGGAGAGAGCGCGAGTGGCGAGTGAGGACTTGTCGGAATGTGTACAGTCAGCTTTAACTGAATCAGTGAGGCGTGCCTGTTCGCCGTGTTTAACATCGGTATTTGCTTAGTATTTAGCATGAAAATCATATTTTAGACTGAGGATACTGTGTGTGTGTATGTGTGTGTGTGTGTGTGTGTGTGTGTGTGTGTGTGTGTGATTGGTGTGTGTGTGTGTGTGTGTGTGTGTGCGTGTGTGTGTGTGTGTGATGTTAATCTTAGTAACTGACATCAAGACAAATTCCAATGTTTTTATTGTTTTGTACATGGAAACATATAGCAATATACTATCTTATCTTATCTTATTTAAATTGACTAAAGTGGTGTTCACATGGCCGATTTCTCAACGATTTTTGTCTGGCGATTATTGGCCAACAAGACTTTGTCCATGTGAACGCTCACCAATTTTGCGACGACTTTCCAGCGACACGCCACCAACTTTAGCTACTTCGTGCTGTTCCGTCGACACTCGGCACAACACGGTCAAAGGGGCATCACCCCATGAACACGACAACAGGTTGACTGAAGATTGAAAACAAAATCGTATTTGATTGGCTAGTTCTAACCAATCGTCTATTAGGAAACAACCCGCTTGCTTGGAGTTGGTGGGAAATCGGTGGAAAGTCGAGCATTGCTCTACTCCCTGCCAACACCCCACTGACATCTGACAATTGTCGGTCAACTCCAAAACGACAAAATGTGAACAGGTGGAAACTTTCGTCGGCCAATTGTTGCCAGACGAAAATCGTTGAGAAATCGGCCATGTGAACACCACTTAAGTCTTTGCTTTTGGGAAGAGGAATACCTTAGCTCTTTTTAATTCGTTAGGAAATACATTATGCCTAATGGCTAGATTGTAGATGAATGTCAGTGACTCAACGATGAATGCCAGAGATAATTAAAAAAACTGAGTACTGATGCCGTCTGGACCGCAAGATGATTTTTTTTAAAAACTAGAAATAGATTTACCAACATCCAGAATACTCATAAGAGGCACAGAAAATGTGTGACCCGCTCTCTGCTGACTATAGTGACGCAGTTGATCCGAGCATGTGTAGTTGTCAGGGTCATTGGTAATGGTCTGTGCCAGAGTTTTAGCAACAGTTAGGAAATAAGCGTTAAACGCATCCGCAATGAGATCGGATGGAATATTAGGCGACCGTTTACTGTGACCTTTGGTGAAATTGTTTATCACTTGCCAGACTGAGCGGATGTCCTTTCCGCCGGCAATGACACGTTCAGCATTTTGTCTTTGGGCTTTTTGAACTAAAGATTTGACATGGTTTCTCAGCTTGTTGTACTCATTAAATTTCTTAGTTTTTTTAAAATGTCTCTAACTGCCATCGCTTGTTTAATTTCATCCGAGAGCCATTCTGGCATAATAGGGTGTTTGACACGTTTTGTACGCTTAGGAGCGTGTCTATCCAGACCAGCGAGAAACAGCATATACCAGAGGGCCAGGGCCTCATTAGGGTCACTGAAACGATAAACGTCACCGAATGACGCTTGAGACAGGTCATGTAAAAACGCAGCTTGATCGAATTTTTTTAAAGGATCTATAAATGATAGTAGTGTGTCCTTTAGCTGGTTGTTTCGGTAATCGAGCAGGTAATGAAAAGCAAACTGGAAAGTGATCACTAATGGTAATATTAGGTACATGAACATTTTGTACAACATTGACATTTGTGGTGTATATAAGGTCTATCAGTGTAGAAGATGACGAAGACATGTTACACTATAAGTGTATACGACCAATATCACGGTCGGGTAATTTTATAATTTCCCTTGATATGAAAATAACGAGGGTATAATTAGTACCACGGGCTCACGTGGAGTTGACAAGTGGCCGGCCCTACTAAGCTGGGACTAATGAATAAATAATGAGCCCTCGTTAGTAGTGAGGAACACAGACTCCTGCTGACAAAGAATAATTATGAGAGTCAGTAATAGGTTACTGGTCAGCTAAGATCAGAGGACGCTGGCCACCATAATAGATGTGGAATAATTAGGAGAGACAGTAATGGGTCCCTGGTCAGCTAAGATCAGAGGACGCTGGCCACCATAATAGATGTGGAATAATTAGGAGAGACAGTAATGGGTCCCTGGTCAGCTAAGATCAGAGGACGCTGGCCACCATAATAGATGTGGAATAATTATGAGAGACAGTAATGGGTTCCTTTGATAGCTAGGATCAGAGGACGCTGGCCACCATAATAGATGTGGAATAATTAGGAGAGACAGTAATGAGTTCCTTTGATAGCTAGGATCAGAGGACGCTGACCAGCATAATAGATGTGGAATAAGTATGAGAGACAGTAATGGGTCCCTGGTCAGCTAGGATCAGAGGGCGCTATCCACCAGAGCAGATGGGGGATAGATTATGGGCGACAGTAATAGCTCCTTTGACAGATAGGGTCAGGGGACGCTGGCCACCATGATAGATGTGGAATAATATGGGTGACAGTAATAGCCCCTTTGACTGGTTGAGACAAAGGGGCGATGCCCTCGGCCAGAACGGGTATATATATTGGGGGTAAACACCAGAACGGCAGAGCTCACAACGAAGAAAACGAGATAGAGAGAGAGCTCGCACAATGACCAGAACGAGAGAGCTCACAACGAAGGGAACGAGATAGATAGAGAGTACACAACGAAGAGAGTGAGATAGATAGATAGAGGGAGCTGAGAAGCGAGAGACCGAGCTCCGGTATTTTCGCCATTTTAGTATGCCATGCTAGTAGGTTGGTTGTGCCCAACCTATTAGACCCACGATGACCAAGAAATAAAAGACTCTTCTGGAAACACTCTTGTCTGGCTGCGTCTTCCATCTACAACACCTTGCGTGTGGCTGCGGTAGGGTAACAGACACTCGTGTTGGTTACTGGACAAGCTGTTTCAAACCTAGAAAATTTAACATGGATCTCCATGAAGAATGGCCTTGCTTTTATATATCAACGTTAAAGTCACCCAAAATATGTATATCAGTTTTGCTCCGTAAAACTGTATCCATCATTACAACAAAGTCGTCCTGCCAGGTAGCTGTGGCTGCTGGGTTTCTGTACACAAAACCTATCAAAATAGGGGATGATTTGGTCGACTTTATTTCTAACCACATGCACACATTATTAGGGAGTTCAAAATCACATCGCCTCGTTATAAACATTTCGATAGAATTGTATATGTACACTGCTAGACCAGTATGACGGGTACAGACGCATCTAGTCTAAGAATGGAATAGTTTTGTACGGATACGGCACGCTCACTAATATTTGTCGTTAGGCGAGATTCCGTAAATACAAACATGTGAAATGGTGAAGACTGGTTTAGGAGAACATTTATATCTGGTATTTTGTGACAAAGGTGATATACATTAATATGGGCAATTTTTAATACCTCGGTATTTTTGCTACTTTTTGGCATAGTGAAAGACAACCTTTAAATGGAGGAACAACAAAATAATAATACAATGTAATAAAAAGTATGCAAAAATAAAACAAATGAAAAAAAAAAACCTAAGAAAATAGAAGCGTATGTTGCAAAACAGAAAACTCCTGTATTCTAAACTTGGCGTATTATATATATATATATATATATATATATATATATATATATATATATATATATATATATATATATATATATATATATATATATATATATATATATATATATATATATATATATATATATGTGTGTGTGTGTGTGTGTGTGTGTGTGTGTGTGTGTGTGTGTGTGTGCGTGTGGAGGATTGTACAGTCTTGGCTTGGCGCCTGTAGGCTACACGCTAATCTGGCACAAACCTATGCACGCGGCAATTGCACACCGGCACGCGTGTGTGTGTGGGTAAGAGAGGGATTTTATATACGTTATTTTGTTTTGTAGCGTGTAGCAAGGACAAGAATGAAAACAGGTCTGCGCACCTATTCTTTTATCCTTGGAAAATAAAGTTTCATTTCATTTCATTTCTCTCTCTCTCTCTCTCTCTCTCTCTCTCTCTCTCTCTCTCTCTCTCTCTCTCTCTCTCTCTCTCTCTCTCTCTCTCTCTCTCTCTCTCTCTCTCTCTGTCTCTCTCTCTCTTAATGTCCCCTTCATCGCTGTACATGAAGTGGGCAGATTTATCTCTAGTCTCAAGAACAAAAAGTCAGGTGGCATTGATGGTATCAATGGTTTTATCCTCGAACTTTCTCTTCCATACATTGTGGAAAGCTTAACCTATATTTACAACCTATGTATTCAAAATAATATTTTTTTCCGGCGGCTTTCCAAAAATCTAAAGTGGTACCTATTCCCAAAACAAAAGACACATCTGATCCAAATAATTTTCGGCCCATATCCATATTATCTATTCTGTCGAAGCCTATTAAGAAGCATGTACACAAACATCTTCTCAAATGCCTGTAGCTCGTGATATTGGATGTGTGTTGCTAAATGGTATTAGGTTTATTTAGCTTATTCGACCGGCTGGCGACATACATTCAATATTCTGTTTTTTTTTTTCTTTTTTCTATCAAGCGGTGCAGGCACTTCCTGAGAAAGTCTTGTTGCTGTCGGGACGTTAAGCAATGTACAACCAACCATCTTGAATACAGTTCGTTTGACATCAGAACGCACAAAATTTGTCGCAATATGTCCGCCAAAAGCCACTTTTTATACTAATATTAGAACAAATATCATTCAGTAACAGTTGGCCTAATACTATTTACCTTTAATAATCTCGAACAATGTGTCAGTTTTGCTGTACTGTCGTAATAATTCTGATTATTTTCATTAAATTACTAATTTTACACCCCTAAATGTGCCCCATATATATTAAGCACAGTATAAGAAAGATCCATTTTCACGTGAATTAGCCAAAGTTTTCAAACCTGAAATAGCGCAAGCAAACATAAAGTCTGCATGCTTGACCTCAATATTGAATGCTGACGGGGCTTTATAGGGTATTTAAAATGGCTTGTTTTTGTCTTTTCACCATTTTTTTTACGACTGTAGAGCAAAATGGGCAAATGATAGAAGTTCATTAAAAGGAATATTCTATGTTAGGTCAAATGGCTCTAAATGATATTTGTTAAAATGTTGCACAGAAATGTGTTTGTTTGCGGAGATATTTCGCAAAAACGTTGTCGCGCTCCGATGTCAAAGGCCTTTACTGAACATTTTACTTGTATACTGTTCGCCTCACGTTGCAGGGGCCATAGGTACACAACAGTAAACGATTTGTATTTGACTTAGACTTTCACACACACACACACACACACACACACACACACACACACACACACACACACACACACACACACACACACACACACATACACACACACACACACATACACACACACACACACACATACACACACACACATACAGACACACACACACACACACTCACACATACAGACACACACACACACACATACACACACACACACACAGACACACACACACACACACACACACACTCACACATACAGACACACACACAGACACACACACACACACACAGACACACACATACAGACACACACACACAGAGAGAGTGGCCTCCCCTTGGACAAGCTAGCAGTACCGGTTTGTTAGGTCTCGGAATTTTTCGAGAAATATCCTGAAAATGCCAGTCGTCGGGCTTCCCAACGCTGTTGAGGGATTGCTAAACATCCTGCTAGCTGACCATTCCATTAAATCGTGGAAAATCGCCGGGGAAGGTGAGGACATGACTTTTGTGCTCAGGCTGTGTACGGCAGCAGAGCAGACCGGGACCGCCATCACTACACGCAAGGGACAGTGGCGACGTAAACCCCCAAGCCAGGTGCGGCGTGACAAGAGGAGGGCCGAGCAACATCGGGCGAGAGTGGACAACAACAACACCCAAGCCCAAGGTACACAAGAAACACAGAATGATGACAACAACAACACAGAAACAAAGGCAAGTGACAATGACAAACACTTCAGTTTATTTGTGTCAACACCAGATACTGACCTACATTCCAACACAGACACAGAGGCAACAGAGGACACATCACGCACCCCACGTGCTGTTCACGGTATTGACAATGACCTGACACAGTGGAATGTTGTGCAGGGGGCGTGTGCTACAGATGTATCAAACGTTGAAAACCTGGACAGGACTGTGGACTATTTCAGTTTTTCCACTCCAGCATCTCAACATGATGATGTGTTTGACATCGAAAAAGAAGGAGAAGCAGCTGGTTACGACTTACACACTACTAAACTGTATGTGGCCGGAATCACAGAGAGGCTGACACAAAAACTGCTACGAAAACCATCCAGAAACATAAAGTTCAATAATATTGTGTTTGACAGTGGACCCTCACAAGCTCAGCAGTTACTGCTGGGAGAGAGTGATGACATTATCATTGTGTATGACTGTCACAAGCATAGCGTGTTGAACTGGTTCATCAAGCACGCAAAAACAACACAGACAGAACGTCACTATTTGGACAGGTTACGTCAAGGTGGGTCTGTGGACAGACAGACACACCGTGATGACTTCGACATCATGGAGACAGACCTACATCTCCTGGCGACTTTGGTGCGACATCTCCTTGGATAACACTGCACAGTGCCGCTGCGTGACTGTCGGACTACACGCTGAAGCCCGTACACGAGTGACTATTAAATTGACTGAATCAGTCATGATATAATGAATTGTCGTGAATGACGTCGGTTTCCGCGTCGGTTCATTCGATTGTTTTTTTGTTCTGTGCAAATTGTACTCATTGTTCATATGGGCCTGATGGCCTGCAAAAACTGAAATAAATTTATTATTATTATTATTATTATTATTATTATTATTATTATTATTATTATTATTACACACACACACACACTCACACACACACACACACATACAGACACACACACACACACACACACACACACACACACACACACACACACATACACACACACACACACACACAGACACACACACCACACACACACACACACACATACACACACACACACACACACAAATGGCGAAACAAAACATACATACATACAAAATACAGATACACATGAATTCTCACTACACATGTTTATTAATTCTACTTTGGGAGCCACTAAAATAAACTGCTGACCAGCTGAAAAACCAGAGTCAGAAAAGAGAACGCTTAGTATTGAAAGCAAAATATTACTGATAATGAAAAGAAGCATAATACATTCCATTGAACACTCAAAACATGTGTATTGTCAGATATATAGTAACCCCAAAAATCCACTAATAGCAGAGTATCTGGGACTGACCAGCTCTCCTGCTCTTTTTTCTAACTGAATTGAGGTTCGATACATCCCGCCCAGCATGCCTTGGTTGTGGATTGGTTTTGGAGCGTCTGTTTCAAATGTAGCACGTTCTAAATGTTGTTATCGAGCAATTTACAACCAGTCAACCAGCTCCCGCGTTGTATACACCCAAACAAGTGTACGTGAGGCGGGAGCTAACGCTTACACTGCATGTACTGAATAAAACGGTGACGTCATACCTAATGTAAAGATGCTGCTCAGTAGTGTCCCTTCACTCATAGCTAGGTGCCTTAGCAAGTTGATCGGGACACGCTGGACAAAAGCACCACGAAACTTTGTACTTCATCAGGTCATACAGTTTCATTCTAGAAGGGTTGCCCACGCGTTAGGGCATTCTGGGTCGCGTCACGTAACATGTTCTGTTTCTTGATGGCAACGTTAAAGGGGCAGCCCCACTGACGCGATATGGCCGCATCTAGCTTTGTGACCATCAAACCCAGAATCCTCAAACTCGACAAATTTATTGCCAATTGGGTGGCCTTTCTGGAAATACCTACCTGAATAACCTTTTCTCGAAGGTAAAAGTCGCGAATGGTCAATGACTGTGTAACAATATGCACATTTTGCCTTAATAATAATAATAATTACAGTATTAATTACCACGCATGTGCACGCTTTTAACAATGACTCGCATACCACAAATACGTTACGACAGTCAGCTGGGGGGGGGGGGGGGTGTGGTGGCCTTACTGTGTTTTTGTTTTCATATACCTAAACGGTTACTTTAGTACAAACTTCACCATTTGGTAGTGCAACTGAGGCGCAATATATAACACACATTGTGAAAGTAAATGCGTCATTCACACACCATAAAAGATATTGGTGAAAACGTGCAGTCTATAATGCAAACGTTAATCACACTGACTGACAAACGACCAAGGTCACATATCAAGGTCACACATTAAGACCTCTCATTTCTTACTTTGTGCATTCCATCTGTGAGATGCCCTCAGTAGCATGCTCGGCGTTATACCCCGATAACTAACATGGTGAAATGTTGGTACTTTAACAGAAAGTAATTAACTGAATAAATGAATGAATTTTATCTAAGGTCTGTTCATTTCTTGGTGATTTTAGACACACACACACACACACACACACACACACACACACACACACACACACACACGCACACACACACACACATACACACACACACACCTGAAACTTAATAATCTAAAGTATGTAAAATGCATTACAAAGGTTTTTTCTATAGGAGTTTAACATATTTAATTAACAATAATTGTTGCTATGCTTGTATGCAAAATATCTTTGATGTTTCCTGCTAGACCATTACTATTTATATCATTTGGGCTGAACAAATGAGCTGTGATTGGGCATTCGATATTATTATTAAAAGAGAGAGGTTGTGAACGTTCACAAGTTATATCTTTAGAAAATTTTGTTTTCCAGGAGTTTAAACGTAGTTTATATATTAGATTTGCTAATTTTCTTGAACAAGCTGAAGTATTATTTTTACTGTTTATTGTATCTTTTTTGTTTTATAGAATTGTAAGCGCAGTATAGATTTCATGTGTCGATAAAGGCAGGTTATGATGTATTAGTGAGTGTTCTCCCTTCTCAGCTCCGATTTTTGCTAGCTTTTCACATATTTCATTCCAAAATATCCCACAGTGTGAAGGCAACCAGAGGAAATGTACATATATTCCTCTCACAATAGTACAGGTAATCAGATATTTAATTTCGTATATTAAGTCTTTTCCAGTACTTCAGTCCAGCTTTGCTGGCTGTATAATACCCATCTGGAGTAAAAACAAATTAAAATGTTATATATGTCTAGATGAATGTTATAGATATCGCATATAGTTCCGATGTAAATATGGAGATCCTTGCTCAGATGAAAAGACTTTTAAACTTTAAGATCAGGGATAACAAACCGAAGACCACTGTCTGTTGAATCTAAAAAGGATCCATCAGTAAATATTTTCGAATGTGTGATATATTTACTATTTAATCTTTCTTTTACTAAACGTGAAAGAATATTTCTTAAACACCTCCTTCTTTGCTGCCTTTGAGCGGAAAAGCTGTATGACACACGTGTGATACAGCCGTGTTGCGTGAACGGCCAAGTGTGCACAACATTGTCCTGTAGAAAGTCTGGTCAACAAAAAGGTAAGGGCGCACGCGATATTGAAACTTGACCTACTTTCAGCTTATGCTCAATGACATTTCACAGTGACGACTGGCACTCTGGCGACATGTACTGCGCTATTAGGAACATTTGTCTGGCATCCAAAATATTGACGTCACATTACAAATTAAATTACGTCTAGACCTTTGCCATGACACAACGGCGGCTGTGTTGTGACTAGGTGTGTGTCGAAGACCAGGTGATATTGAATTTATGCCAAGAATAAGAATAGATTCATACATCGGTGTTTACTGAGAATCTCACTCTCCTGGTCTTAAAACCTTACCCTACTCGCCCCCCACCCGGGTCTGCCTTGGGGGACTTGGGTGGGGTTAGCCTTTTTTTAGTTCCCAGGGTCACCCTGGTCAGCCCCACAGGGTGCGTTTTCCCCTCTATTCTGGGGCATGTGTTTCTGTCTACCCTTGGTCCATTCACCTGTATTTTCCTTTTTAAAACTCTCTCTACTGTCTGCGCTTCCTGTAGCTCTTTATACTGGATGTGTGTTGCTAAGTGGTCTTAGGTTTATTTAGTCTATTAGACCGGCTGGCGACATACATTCAATATTCTTTTTTTCCCCCCCACGAAGCAGTGCAGGCACGTCCTGAGAAAATCTTGTTGATGTCGGGACGTAAAGCAATGTACAACCAACTTATCCTACTCGCGTTTGCTCGTAGGAAAATGTTTTAAAACCACCCGAGTGAGATTCTCAGTATCACCTAAACACCGATGTAAGATTGCATATTAACATCCTCAACCCGCCGTGAGATGGCCTTAGTTGCCTGCTCGGCGTTAAACCCAAATAACTAACTAACTAATTAACCAAGATTCTCAACTTTTCTTATATCTGTATAATCAAACATATAGTCAACAATCTTTTTTTCTGACTGGCGTCTCACCAGCACTGGTCTATCCTCAAGGTTGTGTTTTGTCTTTTCTTCTCTACATTATGTACACTAATTGTTTCAGAAGCCGCTATGAAAATCATTTCCTTGTGAAATTTTCAGACGATTCAACATTACTTAGTCTTTTACAGGGTTTCGAACAACGTCACGGGCCTGTTTTCGATGAGTTTATAACATGTTGTGATGAGTCCTTTCTTGATCTGAATGTTACCAAAACGAAAGAGCTCATCGTTGATCTCAGAAAGCAGGCAGCACTCTCTGAGGCTACTGTTTTACATGGACAGGCCGTTGAAATTGTCAGTAGTATTAAGTACCTGGGTACTATCGAAAACGGGTTCCGGCGTCGGACTTTCCTCCTCTAGTAAGTGTCACCGTTAATTCGGGCGGACCGTCGGGGGTTCTTTCTCCGGGTACTCCGGTTCTTCCACCCCCCCCCCCCCCCCCCGCACACACACACACACACTTGGGCCACAAAATTTCAAATACAAGCGATCAAAATTTCTGAAACTTTAGTAGCTGAGCTGACCCTTCGCACCACGCAAATGTCCTGTGTCTGTCTTGTACTGTGTTTGTCTTCAGAGTAAAATCCGTGTGTGCCATGTGAGCGTGCGTGTTGGGTTTCAGTTCGCGGCGCTTTGAGTCGATTCGCAAAAAAAGTTGAAAAAAAGCGCCTATATAATACCGTTATTATTATTATTATTATTATTATTATTATTATTATTATTATTATTATTATCTTTGACAACAAACTCTCATGGAATGAAAATACCGAGGTCATTATGAAGAAAAGTCAGCAGCGGTTATACTTTTCACGTAAACGTAATTCGTTTTCAGTGGACAAGGGAAGTTAGAGCCTGTTCTACAAATCTTTCATTGAAAGTGTGTTGTCTTTAAACCAAAGAAGCTTGCAGTGTTTTGTAGAAGACAAATAGTGAAAAAGGCATTCTTTATTCTGAATAGCAAAGACCATGTTCTGACCGCCGAGTTTGACCGTCTCCCCTCGGGACGTCGGTTCCGCTGTCCAGCGTGTAGGACAAACAGACGTAAATTCTCTTTTGTCTCTATGGCAATTCGTCTCATTAATGACGCCCAAGTGTGAGTGTGTGCGTGTGTGTAGGTGCGTGCGCGCGCGCGCGCACGCTCGTGTATTATTTAGCAGCAAATGGTGCGCTTTTCTGTTTGCGGGTTTTTTCCCCTCTTAAATTTCTAGTTATCAAATTCTTACTTTTTAATTATTTTATATAATATTTTTTTCATTTGTATTATATTATTTTCTGTAATAACTTCCATATATATATATAACCGTCTTTACTGCTGTGCATTATTGTGTTGATATGAGCTGAGATGTGCACGTATGTTGTGCTGTTTGAAAATATATTAGATTTAATTTAATTTATTGGTTGTATCATTATTGTGTGCACATTTTAATGTAAGTTTTGTGTACATCTAAGTCACTGAGCCTGTCGGACCACTTCAATTGCCCCAAACGGGATAAATAAAGTTTATTGTATTGTATTGTACTCTATTGTATTTCATGCAATATGTTTCTTTGTCCAATTCAATCTTATATAGCTTTTGAATATAATCTATGGTTCTTTTTGGAGTAATGCTTTCTCAGATTAGTTTTAAATAATCCATATTGCAATATCATCTGCATATTGAGCCACAGTTTTGTTTTGTGACAAAGATTTTAGAAGGTCGTGAACTAAGATAGTAAATAAAAGCGGTCAAATAATTGATCCGTGAGGAATACCCCTATCTATCCTCTTAACTTACACGCAGGCAGTCAAAAAACCCAGACCTCTAGTAAGCGCACACCAACGTACCCCCTAAGCGCACGCCTATCTGTGGAGCAAGCGTGATCTAAAAACACTCAAAATTACATATTTTAAAGACTGCTTTCTGGACCCTTCCAGCTATAATGTACTTCTTCTACTAAAGCTGAACAGGTTCCATTCACCCTTGAATGAAAATACACGAAAGAACAGTTACATAGGGGACATTTAGCATACTATATGCAAAAAACAGTTCTCCCTTCCGCAAGTATCATTTATCACTACCCAAGTCAGCACTGACAGTTCCAGATAAACCAATTACCCCAATTTATCACACCTGACAAGGTTTATAAACATCTACACACTCTGACACTTTGCAACTTGATCTTTCAACTAAAAAACTCTTTATATGCTTATACATGGATATTGTTATTCCGATAATTTTTTTTTCAATTTGAACAATAGTCTAGCATGCCATACATTGTCATATGCCTTTTTCACATAAACAAAAATATTGCTGAGATACTTTTTCTTTTTGCGAATTGTTTCTGTATGTTACTTCTTAGTTTGAATAGGGCATCGGTGGTGCATCTATCTTTTCTAAAGCCAGCTTGGTTTATCGGAATTATATCATTTTTTTTCTCGCAGTGATGTAATAAGCGATTTAATAACACACTTTTCCATTTCTCTACAAACTTGTGAAGTCAGTAGCTACCAACTGCTGAACGAGTTTTGCCTGGTTTTAGAACTAGAATTACGACTGACTGCTTCCAAATATTGAGAACCACTGAAAGTAGTAAAAGACTGTAATGTTTCTAAGAACTCGTCATATTGAATATTTACATTTAGGTAATGAGAATTATTATGGACAGGATCTTGATATTCGACTTTTTCTTCCTGAAGACTCTTTCTGGTCTGCTCGTTTAGGTTTGAGTCACCGATTAGTAGTGCACTCATTAACTGTACAGGCTATTCAATGTAATGCCAACAGGGCTAATGTATATATTTGTTGTTCATTACGAACTTGTTCGAAAACTAAAGGTCACAAAACAGGGAAAAAAACTGTAAATATTGAACACATAATTCAAGCACGTTTATTGCTATTACCACTGTATGGTAGTAAACATTTCGTTGCAACAACATACAACTGAATATACTATGTTTGTTTGTTTGTTTTTGTGTTTGTTGTTTGCTTTTTATAATGCACTTTGAGTTCTTCGTGCATATATTGTTTATGTCACACCTTCAGCTACGCTTCTCGCCCAAACTTTGGTTTAAAATAGTAAATTGTGTTGTACTTGTCCTGCCTAAGCTTTTTATTTTTCTCTGACGGGATTGTTTAAAGTGGCTGTCACATTTTCACTTGTACAGCTTTGTGCACCACCATCCTGCTTACAAGTACACTTTCCCGCAGCCATTTAGCAGGCATCCTGTGGTTTGTTCCTATGTCCAGATGTGATGACTACCTCCTTTTGATCTGGAAACAGACTGGCGGCTTTTAGGGATGACCATCTTTTCTTTTCGTTCTCCGAGTTGCGTAGGAAATCTAGCTACCTCCCAAAGATTTTGTTTTTCCCGACAAATTTCATTCTCCTGCCCTGGCTGTGAGTATGAGACAGAAATAAAATGTTGCGACACCATTCGTTGGGAGGAGGCATTCAGCTACTGCGCTGCCTTGAACTTTTGTTTCGTATGTGTTTGGATGATCCGCTATGGCTGGTTGTTCAAGAAAGAAGAGCGCTTCAGAAAAGACTTTCCAAATCTCGATGTCTTTGAAGCGTTTGTCTCAATTGCCTTCTCTAGACAAGCAGAGACGTCTGTTTCGTCATCTTGAACGTGTCTTTCAGGGAATGTCATAGATCCTGATACGTGTTCTAGGCAGACCACAATGTCAGATTTATGTCCTGATCCTTGTTCTAGGCATACCAGAATGTCGGATTTATGTCCTGATCCTTGTTCTAGGCATACCAGAATGTCGGATTTATGTCCTGATCCTTGTTCTAGGCATACCAGAATGTCGGATTTATGTCCTAGAGAGGACTAGAGTATGCCTGTGGCTTTCGTGCATGTAAAGTGCTCTCTTCTCCGTTTTCTGTTCTTTTGTAATAAAGTTTCATCATCATCATTATCATCATCATCATCATCATCATCATCTCTCTCTCTCTCTCTCTCTCTCTCTCTCTCTCTCTCTCTCTCTCTCTCTCTCTCTCTCTCTCTCTCTCTCTCTCTCTCTCTCTTTGATTTGAAATAATAACAGAAACGTTCGAATTTCTGTGCATGTGTTTTAACAAGTGCTGCGGCACTTAGACATTTTTATTTAGTTTTTTACCGTGTTACGTAAATAGTGATTACTTTCTGGTAATCGGAACTGCGAAATATTACAGACTGTTTTGACATTGGCTGTGTGTTTGCCTTTGAGGCAGCACACTGAGAACTGTTTGACTACGAAGTCACAGTGACCTTTTGGCCTTTAGCCAGTGAATTGTCTTTGTGGACTCCAAGTTCTCTTGGCTCGAGAGACTTAACCGTACTGTGTGTGTATGTGATTTTATTTTGAGATCATCGTGCATTTTTGTGTATGTGATCCCATTTTGAGATCATAGAGGCTTTTTACAGTGACTTCACGCGAACTGACGAGAAGCGATGCCGAAAGCTTCAATTAGCGTACAATCACTTGGACTGAAAATCGGACACCTTAATATTTTTCACCTGTTTCACAAGGTCCCCGATATTCGTTTATTTTTAAATGAGCCATCGCACTTCCATCTCTTTGGTCTCACGGAATCACGTCTGGGCCCAAACATCAGTGATGCTAGCTTAATTATTCCTAACTTTTCTCTAATCCGGCGTGACCCAAGCTACCCTGGACACACTGGAATAGCTGTCTATGTACATAGCTCTATCCGAAATATGGTGCGCAGACGTGAAGACCTTGAGTCCAGAGAGCTAGAGTGTGTGTGGCTGGAGGTGAAAATACCATATTCCTCTCCCATCCTTGTCGCCTTTATGTACAGAAATCCAGCTGCTACTGCTGACTGGTATGACGACTTTGTACAAGTGATGGATAAAGTGAACGACACCGGTAAAAATGTTCTCATTCTGGGAGACTTTAACATCGATATGCTGAAACCCAAGCCTACATGGCAATCAGCGATCACTCTTTTCGGGCTAAAGCAGATGATTAAATCTCCAACGCGAGTATCACGCTCTGCTGCCACCATCATCGACCACATTTACACTAATAACCCAACAGCAATAGCGGAAACTAATGTTTCTTCATTAGCCGTCAGTGACCACTTTCCCATCGCCTGTACATGGTCGTGCAATCTGCCCGCAAAACTAAGTCGGGACCAGCACTCGTACATAACGTACAGATCGTTTAAAAAGCTCAATACGAATGCTTTCTTACATGATCTAAGCTATGCAGGATTTGATCAAGTGTATAACTGCACTGACCCTGATAATGCGCTCACTATATGGCTTGATCTGTTCCTCGGTGTGCTGAATAAACACGCGCCGCTAAGAAGGAAGCGAGTCCGACGCCGCGAGCCTCCCTCCTGGATAACGGAGGAAATCAAACAAACTATGGAGGCACGAAACACCGCTAAACGAGAAAAGAACTTCGCTGAGTTTAAACGTTTGCGTAACAAAGTTAAGTACTTAGTTCGAGAAGCTCAAAAGTTATTTGTTGAAAAGACAATTGAGAACGAAAAATCTCCTGCTTCTGTTTGGACTGCTTTGAATACTCTAACAAGCAACACGCGCAGGCAGACTCATATCATTCCACACGAATTCTCTGCGGAAAGCATAAACAATTGCTTTCTCTCAGCTCCAGAACAGCTACTTACTTCCAACAGCCCTGATCCGTCAGCGTATGTAATATCGGATCAACTGTCCATGTTTTGCCAGGAACGATTATCGTCCGATGATACGTTTGGTATCCCCTTTATCGCTGTTCACGAAGTCGGGCGTTATATTACGTGCCTTAAGAACAAGACATCTGCTGGTGTGGACGGTATAAATGGTTATATACTCCACATATCACTGCCTTATATTGTTGAACCCCTCACTTACATTTTTAACTTATGCATACAGTACAATACTTTTCCTGTGGCGTTTAAAAAAGCAAAAGTTGTTCCTATACCCAAGACCAAAGATACTACTGATGTAAATGACCTTCGTCCCATTTCTCTTCTGTCTTTTATCAAAGCCACTTGAGAAGCATATTCAAAAGCATCTCCTCCAGTACCTCGAAGAACGGTCCTTGTTAAATAAGTTCCAGTCCGGTTTTAGACCCAAACACTCATGCCACTCAGCATTAGTACGTATGGTTGATTCATGGCTAGATAACATCAACAATAACAAAATGACTGGCACGGTATTCTTGGACCTGAAAAAAGCGTTCGATCTGATAAATCATGAAATCTTGCTGAGGAAACTTAATGTTTATTTCAACAACAACAGCCCGTCAGCCCTTTCATTTTTTAACTCGTATCTTTCTGCGAGAACACAAGCTGTCTATGTAAATGGTAACTATTCCTCAGAGGGTAAGGTAGAGCTTGGTGTTCCTCAGGGTTCGGTTCTGGGCCCATTGTTATTTTGTATCTTTATTAATGATTTACCACTACACATCACATGTGCTAGTGCCGAGTGTGACATGTTTGCTGACGATTCGACGCTACATGCATCCGGTAAAACTGT
>BTPG01000006.1:189165132-189225132 GCA_036245525.1 Semisulcospira habei
GAAGTAGTTTTTATCTTGTTACTTCAATTGTTAGATGATTAGCCTGCCCTCCTTTGACATCATGGACATGCTATTGAATTTGCTCCACTGCGACCCATCCTAAAAAGTCCCTTCTATAAATAGTTTCATTCTGAAAAAAGGTCCCGAGATAATTCTTTTAGGGGCAATATTTTCAAATTTCAAGTTCGTCCGTCCTCAAACGCGGGCTCTAGTCGCTGTCACACACACACACACACACACACACACACACACACACACACACACACCCACACACACACACACACACACACACACACACGCGCGCGCGCGCGCGCGCGCACTCACGCACGCACGCACGCACACACACACACACACACACACACACACGCCGCTTTGGCGCCAAAAAGACGTTTTCTAGCAAGGTTTGCGTAGCTAGACGTGACGCCATTTTTATCTTGTTACTTCTTTGCCAGAATTTCTGCCCCGCATATCAAAAACGTCATGCGTATGCTCCGGAATGCGCTCCGACCAGCCTTATTTCAAAGTCTACCGTATTTTCAATACGGCAGACAAAACATAGCTCAAAATGGCGGATGGAAGTGTGACATGCATTGAGACCCTTTCTCATTTCATGTACCAAATCTGACTGAATTTCAATAAAAAGTCTAAACCTGCTGTTTTCTGCTGATTGTGAACTAAAGTGAGTGTGTGGTTTATTTTTTTCCACAATTTAATTCTGATACCCTGCGTTTTTGGCCAGTGAGAAAAATAGCCGTCCAAGTAACGTGTGTTTCCACCACACATGTCAACCAACAGACATCGCTTCTTTTCACTACGCGTATGAAGACAGAACTATTTTTATCTTGAGACTTGCAAGATATGTTAGAACGCGTAGGTCGTATGTAATTGCGAATGAAACACATTTTTTTCTCCAGCATTTACAATTTAAAAACAGACTACATCATTTTCGCATTTTACGATAGAAAACCTACAGTCCACGAACTATGTTGCAAATGAGTAGCTGCCGGTTTCAGCGGAAGGGTAATAGTGCACGCTGTCAGTCTGAAAGAGGTTCGGAGAGAGAGCGCGAAGCTCGAATGAAGTTGGTTTCCTTCATATTTCCAAATGTTACTTTGGACAAGTTTATACTTTCGCATCTAAATACAAACAACCCAAAAAACAAATAAACAAACAAACAAAACAACATACGTATGCATGAATGCAAATATTCATTTTTTTCTTACATAAATTGATGATTTAAATCTGTATTACAAGAAAACACAGAAATTTTTTTTGGGGGATGTATTTGACTTTTTTTAAGGTTCAATGTCACACTTTTGTTACACAGCTTTAGAGAGTGATCCATACATATATGTTTTCAGCCTTTTGTTGGTGACAAAGTTTGATTTTTGCTATTTTTTCTCTTACGTTTCTTTTTGGCTTTTTAAGCAAACTACAGTGTACTAATATAACATTACATTTTTCTTTTTTTTCGTTTTGCGTTCTTTAAATTATTTCCTGTAAGTAGCTTTTTCACTCCGAACCAAAAGTGAGCACCACCCAATTGCAAGAGACACAGATCCTCATTTGCGGGAGCTCATGAGGATATCTCAGGTGGACCCTATTTTGCGTCTTTGCATTTTGGACCAACGGGATTTTATTTTTTTGAAGTCAATTTCAGCGACACAACTTGCGACCCTAGGCAATGAAGGGGGCAAGATTAGTGAAATATTGACAATGTTAGACCCTAGTTCTTTTGTTTTTCCGTCGTCATATAATTATGTGCCAGTTAATTTTATTTAAATCACACTTCACCTGAATTCTACTAGGCATTAATAACATCTACATATTATTGTGTGATTGCGCGCGCGTTTCTTTTGGCATCAGCATCAGCATCAGCGTGTTCACTCGTGTCTTCGGTTGTTGGTGCAGTAATGCTTGCTTGCTGACCGCCTGTAAGCTGATTGCCGGCTGTCTCATTGCCAGTTATGCTTTTCTGTAAGAGGCTTGTCAACATTCCCTGCTGAAACGTGTTCATTTGACTCATTTGCTCATCACGACGTAGCATCATCTGGAACATCTGGTTTTGTCCGTGCATCATGAAATCTGTCTGGGACTTCATAGTGTTCTTCATAAAGTCAGCTTGCTCTTGTCTATCTCTCTCCATTCTCTGCACTTCATCTTTCCGCTCAGAACTCATTCTCTGCACAACCGCGTCATAATCTTCTCTCATTCTTCCTATCTCTTCTTTTCTTCCGGTTTTCTCGCTCTGCAGTCGCTCGTCGTGTGATTTTTGCAGCTCTTCTTTTTCTTCCTGTTTTTCTTTCTTGAGTGCTTGCAAGCCTTCATTGTGCTCCCTTTTCTCCGTATCGCGTTCTTGTTTAACAAACTCCAGGTGTTCGCTTTGAATTTTATCGCCTCTCTCCCGGTCCTCCTTCATTAACTCCACTGTATCTTTCTGATGCGCTTTCCATCTCTCTCTGTCCGCGTCAAATTCTGCCCGCAACGACCGTATCTCTTCCTGGTGTTGACTTTCAAGCGTTGCCACTTCCTCCTTTCTGGCTTTTTGTTGATCGTTTATTATCTTGTCTTTTTCTGACTCCATTTTATCTCGAAGCTCTTTCATCTCCGTTGCGTGCCCCTTTCGCGTACTCTCTCTTTCGTTTTGGTGTCCTTGATTGATTTGTTCTAGTTGTTTTGCGTGCGTTTCTCGTAGTACACGCATTTCATTTGAGTATTTATCATCTTTCCTTTGAGCTTCTGCCTTTGCTCCCGCCAACAACTTGTTGAACAGTTCCATCATGGCCTCCTTTGTGTGAAGGTTTGCTTTAGCGACCTCAGCTCTCGCTCTCGCGCTTTCTTCGTTTCCCATTATTGTTGTGTCTTGATAAACGATGAGTTGGTTCTATATTTCCGTCAACTGACGTGGCAGTCTGTAACAGCACAAAGATTGGGTCACGTGAGTTATGTCAATCCTTAATAACGTCCACTTTGCTTGTAACTAAAGTTTTGCGAATACAAACGTGGATATAACAACACACTTTTCAGTCTCCGAGATCGGGCACACTTTGCATTTATCAAAATGTATCTGGTGAAAACGGCGACGAAAAGTCTTGCAAATGTGTACAAGTAAAACGGCTTGTATTTTCTGAAGTCTATATAAAATTGGCTACTGTATTATACAGGCTAGCACTGTTCTTGTCTGCATGTTATCTCGTATATGGCGTAGCGTGTGACGACTTAATGATCAAGTGAGCTTAATTTCCTTGCTTCCACAAAGATGATAAGCAACAGTCGTCCAATCCCAATTCGCGATCTAGGTCTCGTGTACTTTCTTGTTACACGAGGTCGACTATAACGGAAGTCGGACATTACATCTGCTCTTTATGTTTGTAAAATTACCCTACTCTTTATGTTTGTAAAATTACCCTACTCTTTATGTTTGTAAAATTACCCTACTCTTTATGTTTGTAAAATTACCCTAAATTACCCTACTCTTTATGTTTGTAAAATTACCCTACTCTTTATGTTTGTAAAATTACCCTGCTTGTGGAAAAGAATGAATGTATGTAACGAACAGTGTTTTCCGTCACCATACCAGATTTTCCTCTACTTTTGTTTGGTATTTTGACAAAGAAGAAAGGCTACTCGCGTGGATTGTTACATTTGCAAGCAATCAAGAGTCCTTGTGCTGTAGGCCGTTTGGCATTTCAGTGCATGCACTGTTTATATATCTCTGTAAATAAAAAGTGTTTTATACCATTCTGACGACAAATATCAGACAGGACACGTGACCGAATATGTTTTTTAAATACTTAAAGCGACTTAAAGCGACTTTCCCTAGGTAATAAGAGTTAACAGTTCTTCTTTATGTATGCTATTTCGCATTTCTTTTGATAATGCTGCACGAAAAGGCTAATTTGACTTTTGTTAAAAAAAATATGAATGTCGTAGAATTCTTCTCTTTCGCTACGCAGGAGAGTTCCCCCATGAGTACTGCGTCGTAACAACACGTCTGTTACGTGTCGCTACTCCCGTGGCTCGTGAAACGATGGGCAGTAACGTCTGAGCTAATAAAAACCAAAAATGGAGAATCCGTTTTCTTTGTGAATTGTAACGCTGAAATCCTGCTTTAACTCCTACGATTTGCTGATTGTGATGCAGTCAGTTATTAAAAAAATGATCAATAATCAGGACCGAGCCATTTTCCAATACTCTATTGGATTTTCGGCGGGAAACAGCCAGATTTCAATATTAAGGTCACGCGTGCAGACTTCGAGCATGTCTGTGACGCTTCAGGTTTGAAAAATTGGTCAGCTTCAACCATGCAAGTGGCAATTTCCAACTCTGGTTTTTGTAGTGCGATGCTGCACATTTTGGTACGTACAATTAGTAATTTCATGAAAACAATTTACACATCAAGAGTTCATTTACTCATTCTACCCCAGACACACCACAGCAAGATATAGACCGACCATGATAGTTCATGGGTGATGCCAGAATAGCTTGGCGCCTAGGAGCGCCGAGCTATTCTGGCATCACCCTTGAACTGTCATGGTCGATCTGTGTCCTGCATTGCAAAGCAGTCTTCAGAGGGCAACGCAACATTTGGGGATGTCGGCGTTGGGGAAGAATGAGTTAAAATCAAAGCATATGAGGTCAAGTGCTAATATATAATATTATTTTTTAGGGTGGTATAGAAACAAATTTCTTTGCGGAGATATATGCGTAATACATTGTGCAATGATATTTTAAACGGCCTTTACGTAAACTGATCCGATAATTTCTCTCTGACCTTGACCCACTCAAATGAGCTAACGCTAAAATTGTCTTGACATGAGCTACTACTGCATCACGTTTGACCTCAGCGATGGAAAATGTTAACTGAAAATTTTTACGGGTTGTGAACACGAGCACTATTTACACCGTGGTTATCCGACGCGTCAGATAAGTGCGTCTAATCACCATGACGTAATGTTCAAGGAACTTTCAGCGTGAGTGTGGAAATCTCTTGATTTTTCTCCTACTGTTACAATGATGCGAACTTTCTCAGTACTTCTCCTGCTACATATAAGTTTACCATACGTACATAAATTTGTGATCATTTCAACCATGTTTCATAATATCAGCTGTATTTTTGTCAAAACTGCAGTAGGAATTCATGCCAACCTATCTTGATGTCTATGCGTGTTTGGGGCGCTGCACCATGGCTACCTGTGGTCGGGGATGTTTCGTCTGTGTTCATACAAGACTTGTTGCAATGGACTACTGTGCGCTGCATAACTGACGTGGCGACGTGTCCCCAACACATAATATAAGGCCTTGTCATCGTGTCACTTGACTGTCGTCTGCTGCTCAGTTCGTGTGTGTCTGTTGTTTATGTGCTCCAAAGTGAATGCTTCTTCGCCCCTCAGCATTTTGCCGATAGGTTCAATCTGGGTTAGCGTGGGAACTGAGTGTGAATCGGGAAGGGTGCAACTGAGGGTGGAAAGTCATGTGACTGCGTAAAAATCAGAAACACAATTTTAATAAAATAATAATCACTCTGGTCATGATTTGTCTGCTGACGCCAAACATTCTCAGACAGAAAATTCAGTCGTTGATGTGATTTGTTTTCTTCTCACTAAGGCATCGAGATGTGGGTGCCGAGAAACTTAAAACAATCAACAATTTTAACATCACTACCATGAACAGTCACTTTTCTGAAATCAATGACCTCTGGTTTTAGGTACATTCAGGTCAAGGTTGTTGTCAGAACACCTGCCATCAAGTTTCATCTACCCTCTCTCTGTACGCTGTTTCATTGTTGTTTGAAATAAAACCTTCAACTTTGAAAATAGCATAGGGGGACAAGACAAAAATCTTAGGGGTACCCGTGCTAAGTAAACTAACTTAAAAAGACGACTAAATGAACAAGATGGGTGTTTAGATCCATCTGCCTGCCGACTCCCTGGGTCTGAATGCTGACTGCACGGACCAAGTCTGATAACCTATGTTTTACCTGACAGAAAGGCATGGATCCACTTACATAGCTATCTGTCAAAACCAATCTGGATCAGTTCTCGGTTTAAATCCCGAACTGTAGTCAATAAACAACATCCATACGCGTTTATCTAATCAAAATGTTTCAGTGCACATTGCAGACCCAGGGATGCGTGTGTCCTCCACTGACCGAAGTGCCCGATAGGCAAACTGGTAAGGATCTAAGGTGGGTGGGAAGACAGTTTAATGTGTTGCATTCGTAAAGGCAACGCGCCTGTAATCGTTAAGGGAGGAAACTGTGGACTGTAATAATACCAATTTTTTTAAAGTTAAGTTAATGAAACTTTACAGATTCTAAGGGACCATTTAAAGATGTCAATGAGAACGTTGTTGACATATTAATATTAATGTGTGAGAGGCAGGTTGGCCGTTACAGTCTTTTTCGGCCTCATATTGTATGTTACCGGACGCGGAAGAAAATGTTTTTCTTAGCTTCTAGTGGACAGCTGCTTCGAAAGTCAATTCTGGTTATTAATGTCACCGTTTATTTGTTTCCAAATGTCATCTGGTTCTGAATTAATAGCTCTGCGATCTTTTCTTGTTCCTGACGAAGTTTGATCACCTCCTGGTCCCGACCTTCCAGCAACTGTTCACCCGTCTTCACAACGGTTTCAAATCTGCTTTGTAGCATCTGTATGTCTTCTTTAGCTTCGTCTTTTGCGAACTGAAGCCTTCCTCTGTAGTAGGTGTGCAGTTCATCTTTATCTTTCTCAAGGGACTTCAGCTGATCATCGTAACGCTTCCGCATTCTCTCTTTTTCTTCTTTGTTTGTATCTGCCATGGCTTTCATCTCCTCGTCGTGTCTCTTATGTATTCGGTCTATTTCGTCTTTCTTGGCCTGTATGGCTGCTTCGTGTTCCCTTCGCAGCTTGTTCTTTTCCTCTTCCCTTTCTTTTGCAACTGACTTAAGGAAGCTTTCTTGACTTGCTTTTATTTCTTCCGATTCTCTTCTGGACTTCTGAATAATTTCCTTCTTTTCTTTGTCAAACTGCTGCCGTTCTTGTTCCAACTTGTCTTTCGTCGATTTCTTCTCTAGGTCATATTGATCCTTCAGTGTCCTACGTTCTCGCATCATTTGTTCCTCCTTCAAAGAAAGTGATTCGTTGTGCTTTTCTGAAAGTCTGGCCTTTTCGCAACGGAACTTCTTTTCGTTTTCGTCTATTTCTTTTTCTAGACTTCTGAGCTGTTTATTTAAGCTGGAGATTTCGTCAGCATCCCTTTTCATTTGTTCATTTTTGCTTTCGATCGTGTTTTCCAAAGCTCTCTTTTCAGCTGAGAGTCTCAGATACATTTGTCGTGTATCATCGTTAATTTCGTTATATATCCTCTCAAACTCTGCTAACATTTCTCCATACATTCTTTCAGATTTTTCTGCATTTTTCTCACGTTGAAATTTGTTTTTGTTTTTTTCAATTATATTTCGTAGACGGCATGTTCCCTCAGCTTCTGCAAAACATCGAAAGACTCTGTCCTGTTCAGAATCCCCGCTGTACGCCATTTTCTCTCACCGCGTGTCTCGAAATATCCTGAAACAGTAGAACAGTCTCTACAAGTCATCTGTTTGAGCACCCGAAAGGAAGTATTCAATTTGCTGACATTTACAATATTTATGTCAGTCTCTTCATCGAAGGATGTTATGTTGGGACGTTTTCTGCACTTATTCGTTTATTTTAGTTAAGATGACAAAGTAAAGTAGGCAAAATCATTGCCAGGGGAGAGAATTGTGCAGTATAGACCAATGATCATAAATCAAGTTTGATCGAAGCACAAAAATATAAAAAAGGAAAGAAGGGTGCGCTAAGTAAGTGACTGGAAGTAGTGAATATGTGAATAGTGAATAGTCAACGTTTTGTGCTTCTATCAAACTTGATCTATTATCATTGGTCGATACTGCACAATTCTCTCCCCTGACAGTGCTTTTACCTACTTTACTTTGTAATCTTCCTAAAATATTAGCACTGGCAGTCTATCTTCCCTTTTCTTTTAATTGTTAAATGCTGACTGTAAGGGCTTTTTTTAGAACCAGTGCCTGTTTGTATTTTGCCAGAGGATGCAGGTATTGTCTTGTCAAAAATTAAATGAAAGATCATGTGTGTGTTTGTTTTTCAAATTTCATTCTGATATTTGCACAAGTTTATATAGTTGTTTATTTCTTCCTATCAGTGATATCGTGAGGGAGATAAATGATATAATATAGATAATGAATATAACAGCTGATTCAACCATATCAATTTTAAGTACACTGTTAATTTATGGCTTGAAGTGACTGATTGATTAAAATATTTACTGTCCCGACTGCAAGGTTCAAATACATGAGTATGTGTATTGGATTCACCCATTTGTGACCGTAATAAAGTCACTACAACGTCAGTTTCTTGCACATTTGCAGTTTGTTTTCTATTAATAATATATCACTTTTTCCCGCAAGAAGCTGCATGAAAGTTTCCTGTAACCACAATATGGACTGTTGATGGAGAGCATCCTGACGCTCGATTACTTGTGACAGATTGTGTGACCTTGACTCCTGATAGTTTGCTATGTTCGTAATCGCACTGCGCGCATTGTCTTCCGCCAGTTTAATCCTAGGTTACACAACCTAGTAACACCTTCCTTGCTTTCTTTTATTTCTTCTTGAAGTAATCGAATCTGGCGATCATGTCCGGTCTTCATTTCCTGTTTTTCATCTTGCATGTCCTTTTTCATCGACTTCAGCTGACTGGCGTAGCGTCTTTCGATCCTGTTTCTTTCTTGTCGGATTTCCGTGGCTGATTGTGGGCTGGATTCCATCATCTCTCTGAGTTCTCTCAATTGCTTCTTCATGGGTCAATGACTTAAACATTTTCTTTCAATGGCAGCTAGGTCTTCACTTACAGTTTTTGTAGTCGCTTCCATTATACGTGTGTATTTCCTCTTTTGTCCGTACCAAGTCTTATAGCCAGCGGACTTTTTCATATTTTGGGCTGCTGTACTGGAAGGAACTCCCCTCCCAGGTCCGCCACAGTGCTTCAAAAGACGTTTTTAAATCTGCGCTAAAAACACACCTTTTCCAACTCCATTACCCCACTGATTAACATTGACTGCTGAGGATTCTGCTTTAGTTTTGCTATAGTGCCTGGTGTGTGTGTGTGTGTGTGTGTGTGTGTGTGTGTGTGTGTGTGTGTGTGTGTGTGTGTGTGAGTGTGTGTGTGTGTGTGTGAGTGTGTGTGTGTGTGTGTGTGTGTGTGTGTGTGTGTGTGTGTGTGTGTGTGTGTGTGTGTGTGTGTGTGTAGACACGAGTATCGCCGGTGTTCCTGTACGTATAGGCCTGAAACTTTTGGAAATGCTTTGATCGAGATGTATTTCGGAGAGCCTCCGAGCATATTCACATTGGGTGACTCGTTCAAGAGAAAAATTGCCGTTTTTTAAAAGTCGGTTGACCCACATTTGAGTCCGTAATTGTCGCTAAATTTTTACATATAACTAGCTTGCAGATAGGCATTGAATAAGTTAGTTAGCCAGCTTTGTACCTTTTCAACTTGTTCAAAAAGTAATTTATTGCAGGGGAAAAAAAAGTAATAATTCTGCTACAGAAGGATCAGACAGTGACGGTGACGTAAAGGCGCCAAACACGATAGTGTCACACAATGTTCCTAAATTGTCGCAAAGCACCAGACGTCAGTGTTGTACAATGTTTCTGAATTGACATCGAATTCGTCACTGTGTACTCGGCGTCGTGGAACTAGCGATGCCATGACATGAAGCTTATATTGACGTCATTTTGTTGCTCGTGCTATTCTTGCTCTTCAGAATTCATGTGGCTACTCCAGCCGACAAGGCGTACTAATAGCGGGAAGCGCCATGTGTCCGTCTTTATTTGTGTGCGCCGGTGTGTTTTGATCAGACTTTGGATTAGAGAGGAGGAGAATGGATCAGAAGGATAAGCATCGTCATGTCATTTTTTGTCTACTGTTTTGAAATTACGGTAGACTTTGAGATGGGGCTGGTCGGAGCATATAGATAGATACTGTTTATTGCCATTTGCCTTATTGTGTTGGTGTCATTACAATTACAAACATCACAGTCAACAATAATATAAAAAAAGAATTAATACTCTATCACACAAATCCAATGCCCTACACACAATGTAAGAGCTTTAAAACTAAACAACTAATCTCACAAACCAATAGGTACCCTCTCACACACCCACGCTCATCACACACACACACACACACACACACACACACACACACACACACACACACACACACACACACACACACACACACAACACATGTCTATTAATCTAGGAAGTCTAAATTAATTAAAGGTATATCGTAGTATGCATGTTCCGTAGTATGCAAATGACGAAGATAGGTGGGCACACATCAGAAGCGCCGTGTATCCGTCTTTATTTGTGTGCGCCGGCATGTGTGTTGATCAGAGTTTGGCTTGCAGAGGAGGGAAATGGATCAGACAGATAGGCTTAAAAATATGAACAACTCTGAACGTTCCTAAAAGAAAAACCCATGTGAACTCCAAACAGTAAGGTAGACTTTGAGATGAAATTTTCATTTTGTTTACATGTGTATGAACTGACGCAATGCTCTCCCTCTCTGATTTGATTTATGATGTTTGTTATGATGCCTCCGAACGTATTGTGGAAAAGGTGGAAAATGCATATAAGCCCATATAGAAAAGGCTTTGTGGGCATGGGTCATCCCATCTTGTTCTTCTTCAGAATGGCTGTGGCTACGCCAGCCTCACGGAACGTATACCTGGTAGGAAGCGCCGGCCGTGTGTCTGTTGGTGTTTGTGTGTGCCATTTTGCTGATCGGGGGTTAGGGTGACTTCAGGTGGAGAGAGATGAACAGGATGAAACTAAAAAACAGGAACTATTTTCTAAAAGAAAAACACATGTGAGTTCAAACAAAATAATAAGGTAGACTTTGGGATAAAATACTCATCTTGTTTCCTTCTTTGACGACATGCTTGTACTGTTTGATTTTCGTCTTCTTCTATTTTTTTGGCTCACTTGCGAAGCAAAAGTGAGTCTATGTTCTGGGCCAGTGGTCGTCCGTTCGTCGTCCGTCCGCCGTCATCCGTGAAAAACTTTAACGTTGGAATTTTCTCGGAGACTATTCAAGCTAGTCTTCAAACTTGGCCCAAGGATACTTTGTGGCAAGACCGTTCTAAACATACCAATTTCAGTGACCTCTCACAAGGTCAAAGTCACAGGGGATCAGGAAATATATCAAAAATAACTATTTTGGGACATAATTTAATTTTTCTCAAATACTATTCACAACTTCAAACCCAAACGTGGTACAAAGATATCTGATGGTAAGACCTTTGTACGCACACTATTTTGGTTGATCCCTTGGAAAGGTCAAGGGTCACAAGAGCTCAAGAAATAGGTCCAAAATGACCATATTTTTATTTTTTAAAAAAGAACGTCTTTTCTCAAAGACTATTCACAACTTCAAACCCAAACTTGCTACAGAGATACCTGATGGTAAGACATATCTTTGCATACTAATTTGGATGACCCGTCGGAAAGGTCAAGGGTAACAAGAGCTCAGGAAATAAGTAAAAAAAAAATAGCCAGTGTGTATCGCGCAATACACGTGAGCCATAAGGTCTTACTTAGGTGACAATAAACAAATGCGGAAAAGGAAATAACACTTCAGCGCAAATGATTTAGGGGAAAAAATGAGTTGCCCAAAAACATATCATAGCAAAAGCAAACAGAGAGAGAGAGAGAGAGAGAGAGAGAGAGAGAGAGAGAGAGAGAGAGAGAGAGAGAGAGAGAGAGAGAGAAGTGAAATGTAATGAAACTTTATTTCCCAAGGATAAATGATTAAGTACTAAGACCTTTTTTCGATCGTGTCCTTGCACGCACACACTCACACGCACATAAGCACGCGTGCGCGTAACAGGTAAGAGCTAATTTAAATGGAAAGGCAAAACATGATCATCAAAAGGCTAATATACAGACTCACGCAGTCACACACACACACACACACACACACACACACACACACACACACACACACACACACACACACACACTCACTTACACACACACACACACACTCACTCACTCACTCACACACACACACACACACACACACACACACACACACACACACACACACACACACACACACACACACAGCATAATAGACTAATACATTGAGAACCTGAAATAAACTTGAACGTTAAAAATGAAGGTTGAGCAATTACAGCATCAACAAAATCGGCAATACAAATCAGGGCGCTCGAGTAACGCTGACTCAATCACGGGCGAGCGAGCGGAAGAGAGAGAATTCAACTTTATAGTGTGTGCCTGTGGGTGACTTTAAAAGCGACCTGTTTCCGACAATGGACGATCAATAGTTGGCAATACTCACTTTGTATTCAAATGTTCTCAGGATGTCATAATAATGCTGAACAAACATGCTGACAGCTTTTGAAGTCTCAATGTAATGAACTGAAAGACTTCTCCGTTCTCCTTTGTAGGTAGGAGAGTTCCAACGACGTTTACCTAGGGCCACTAGAAGACCTCTGTTACGTGTACATGCGCACATGGTTTGTAAAAAGAAGAGTAGGAAAGTCTCCGCTGAGGCAAGACAACATTGAGATCCCGTTTTATCAGAAAAGTTTAGCAATCAAAGCCCACCCTAGAGCAGACCGCTTTAACTCATTCTACCCCAGACACACCACAGCAAGATAAGGATCGACCATGATAGTTCAAGGGTGATGCCAGAATAGCTTGGCGCCTATAGGCGCCAAGCTATTCTGGCATCACCCTTGAACTATCATGGTCGATCTGAGACCTGCACTGCAATGCAGCCTTCAGAGGACAACGGCAAAATTTGGGGATTTTGGTGTTGGGGTAGAATGAGTTAATGCCTCAATGGCTTTATACGTCTTGTGTTTTATTTTTCATTTTTCATTAATATCATAATTATGTTCACAGCCAAACACGTAACAATTGTAAGGCACTGAAGAGAGAATACACGTAACACGGGCCGACCGACTCAAATTGAGTCGGTCGGCCCGTGTTACGTGTATTTTCTTTTCTCTCGTTGTTGATCATTATTGGTGGTATAGAAATAAGGCGTGTACTCATATCTGAAATATCAACATTTGTTTGGACAGAAGGCGTGTTTGACCTTACTAGGATGGACAGATGGAATACAGGTCAAATTCTGAACCTCATGCAATGATTTTTTATTTTTAAATTTGAGTCCTGAAAGCTGTTCATTTAGATGTAAATTCCTTCAGTCGTGGATCTGAGACAATGGCCACGGGGGAAAAAAAACTTCCTGCATTATGGTTGCTTTTAGACGCGTGGTTACAGATGTCGCCGGGAATGTCCCGTGTATTACTTTGTCTGTCTGTCTGTCTGTCAGTCTCTCACCTCGGCGTTTGAGAGATTCATTTAGGTGTCAGTAAATTATGATGTTCTTTTGTCAGGAAACCTTTTTTGGGTTCTTTTTGTCTGTTTCAACGTGACTTTGTACATCCCATTCTTCATTTAGAAGAATGTTGTATGTTATGAACATAATTTTGATCCGGAGAAGAAAACAACGCTTAAGTCGAACAACCCTGTGAACAATTCGTCATACGGATTAGTCGAACGAAAATAATATTCCCCCTAAAGGTTTGACTTAAGCGTCGTCGACTGTATAACCATAACAGCACTGTGCTTTGTAAAAATGTTCAGACTCCTGATGTGTCACTTAGGATAATTGTTTAACTTCTCTTATAGTGAACATGTGCAAAATAATTCATCGCTCATGTGCTGCACAGATTTTTAAATAAGCATTTCATGAGTAAAAGGAACAGACAAAAAAAAAAAAAAAAAAAAAAAAAAAAAACAGCCAGATTATTCCTATATTTTTTCGCCTTTGCAATTCTTACTTTAAAAAAAATGCTGCTATGATTTCAAATTATACAGCTATGACAACTCACTACGGAAATCTACACACATTGCATTTTTCAGGTAGCACTGCAGTCATCATGATATACTGATGCTAAATGTGCGTATAATTTACACTGAAACAAGATAATTTTGCAAAAACTGCACTTGCATGTATTGCCTAGTTCTTTTTGTGGCATTCTGACCACTTCGGATTCCCATACTTTTCACTCTTAAAAAGTAGTCCCAGAGTCGTCCACTGGACACTAAGTGCAGTGCACGTCTAAGAAAATACAGATTTTGTGCATACGATTTTTAGCTATGTACAAGGAAAATTGTGACCCGGGATTGTACCTAAAAATTCACACACATGCAGGTAAAATACGAGGCCTTTAGGTTTTGATTTTATATTTTAATATAACTGCCCCTGAATTCTGCTTTCTTCAAAGATCATAACGATATATCAATCATCAAAATCGGTGTAGATTTGACTAAAAAAAAAATGGATTTAAAAAAATCACAAAAAATTATGACCAGCACATTATCTAAAGACGATTTCACCGTTAATAGTTTGTAAAGCCAATGTCATCTTACCTTGATCAGAAGGCCGAGTCTCCCTTTATGATTTCCTTGACGGCCACTGTTCGCTCAGTCGATCTGTTGGAATCTGCCTACAATGCCGTTTTTTCCAGTTTACTGTCCCACTGGCACTAGGAGTGATCGGGGACTAGCAGTTTTGGCGTGGTCAAGCAGTTTTGGCGTAGTTTTCGTTCAGTTGTAGTTTTGACGTGAGTTTTCCCTCCGGCCTCCTAGTTTGTCATCCGAGCTTGGGACCGGCAACGGCCTACAAAAAAGCGTTTCCTTCTTATATACAGCAATCGGTGTGACGTATACACCTTGAATGCACGCCTCCTGCCCATATATGCGATAAGTTGTGCTGCCATGTGATAAAGATCAGGCATGATTGACTCACACGCTGTCCTGTCTCAAATCTGTTACTGATTTCGTCGAGCTGTCTACTGCAAGGCCCAAGTGAATTTAACAAACGAGCTTAAAAAGAGAATACTAATAAAGAAAATAAACACGTTCACAAAGGGAGTTACGACAACTGTATTGTCAATCGATCTGCTCAGATCCTTCAGAATATATGACATGATGGCATCGGCTGTGCTCAGCATATTGGAGGCGAGAGCTTTCTTCAGCATTTTGAAGGCGAGAGCTTCCATCAGCATTTTGGAGGCGAGAGCTTCCTTCAGCATTTTGGAGGAGTGAGGAGGTGGCAGTGGGCCGGAGGAGAATATTGTAGGTTTACTTGACAGATCGTTGGGTACTTCTTTACTTGATAGAGTTTTACTTTCTCCGTTGGGTACTTGACAGAGTTGTAATCATGAGTTAGTTGAGTTTACACACCGAGCAGGCAGCTAATCCGTCTCACGACGGGTTTAATCACGAGCCCGCTAACTTTGAAATCCCACAGTAGATGCATAAGACAATACACAACTCTCTCTCTCTCTCTCTCTCTCTCTCTCTCTCTCTCTCTCTCTCTCTCTCTCTCTCTCTCTCTCTCCCCCCCCCTCTCTCTCTCTCACTCTCTCTCTCTCTCATACACACACACACAGGCACAAGTGACCTGTGGGTGTAGCCGCTTGTTTTGTGCTCAGTGTTAACATAGTGTTTTAATGGCTTTTAATGTTGTAGTTTAGCAAGGACAAACATGAAAAGAGGCCTGTGCGCCTATTGTTTCCATCCTTGAGAAATAAAGTATCATTCATTCATTCATTCATTCATTCATTCATTCATTCATTCATTCATTCTCTCTCTCTCTCTCTCTCTCTCTCTCTCTCTCTCTCTCTCTCTCTCTCTCTCTCTCTCTCTCTCTCTCTCCCTCCCTCCCTCCCTCCCTCCCTCCCTCCCTCCCCCTCTCTCTCTCTCTCTCTCTCTCTCTCTCTCTCTCTCTCTCTCGCTCTCTCTCTCTCTGAGTGGCTTAAAACTCAAGACGAAAGATCTCCGCATTGGTTATCTCAATATTTACCACCTTTGCAATAAGTTGCCTGACATATGTGTTTATCTGAATGGAACAGACCCGTTTCATATTTTTGGACTGTCCGTAACACGTCTCGATTGAAATGTATCAGATATATCCATCCAAGTTCCTGGATTTACTGTCATGAGACGTGATCCTACGGCCCATGGACAGACAGGATTAGCTGCTTATGTTCACTCGTCTATTCAAGATTTTATACGTAGACGACTTTATTCAGAAACCAAAGATCTTGAGTGTATGTGGCTTGAGCTGAAGGCCCCCCAATCTCCATCATTTCTTGTCGGCTTTCTGTACCGCAACCCTGCTGCGAACTTTGAGTGGTATGATGATTTCCTTAGTATGTGTGATAAAGCTTGTAATCCCAACTTCAATATCATCCTCATGGGAGACTTTAACATAGACACGCTAAAGCCTCACCATGCGTGGGACTCTACGTTAACGTTGTTGGGTCTGCAACAGTTAATCACTTCACCCACACGGATCACACAAACAACATCCACACTCATAGATCATATATACACAACCAAGCCAGAGCGGTCTATTCATAATGTGTCTGGCGGTAACCTTAGTATCAGCGACCACTTTCCCCGATCCGCTGTACGTCTTCTACTAAAATCCCTAAAGCAAAGAAAGGATGCCATACGTATATCACCTATCGCTCCTTTAAAAGTTTTAATGATAGCGAGTTTATGTTTGATCTTAACAGCGCACCATTTGATGAAGTATTTAGTAAATCTGACCCTGACAGCGCTCTGTCTGTCTGGTATACCATCTTTCTTAAGATCTTAAATAAACATGCGCCCCTGCGGAGGAGACGCGTCAAACACGCATCACTCCCGCCGTGGCTTACTCAAGACATCATTCAAGCCATGAGGGTGAGAGATGATCTGAGACAGCAGAAGCGCTTCACTGAATGTAAGCGTGAGCGCAATCGCGTAAAATCTCTTGTGCGACAGGCTAAAAAATCATTCATTGATCGCTTGATTAAACAAGACAAAGACATGCCCACGCTCTGGCGCGCTATGGCCGTAGTGACTGGAGGCAATTGTAACAAATCTCCTTTAATCCCTTCTGATCTGACTGCAGACATGTTTAACGACTATTTCCTCTCAGTTGCCGAGTCTCTTGTCCCTTCAGGAGCAAGTTCTCAGCCCTACTCTTGCTCAGACAGACTGGTTGACTTTTGTAGAACGCGAACTGCAGGATCTGATCCTTTCGTGATTCCACCACTGGCAGTGCACGAAGTCGGTAGGGCAATTAGTTCAATGAAGAATAAGAAATCGTCCGGGCCAGATGAAATCAGCCCCAAAATACTTAAATTAGCTATTCCTTATGTTATTGAAACAATAACCTATATTTATAACTTGTGCATTCAAACGAATATTTTCCCAAAGGAACTTAAAAAAGCCAAGGTTATACCCCTCCCGAAAACAAGAGATATGACTGATGTTAATAACTATCGCCCCATCTCACTTTAAGTTGTCCATCCTTAGTAAACCACTTGAACGGCATATCCATAAACATCTCTTGGAATATTTAGAAAATCATACATTAATCCATCCCCTTCAGTCGGGATTCAGACCAAAGCACAGCTGTCACACGGCCCTAACTGATGTGTGGCTACGCTCAATAAATCAGGGCGAATTTACTGGCGCTGTATTTATTGACTTATGAAAAGCCTTTGATCTTGTGGACCATAAACTTCTACTTTCCAAGTGTACTTCGGTAGTTCGTTTGGCAATAACTGCATTTCTTCCTCAAATAACTATAGCCAGAAATATCTTTACCACCATGGCACAACTCCACTTTTCGCCTCATATCTTAGCGACAGACAGCAGCGCGTCATGTTCAATGGATGATACTCTTCAAGCGGATTAGTAACACGGGGAGTTCCCCATGGTTCAGTTCTAGGGCCTCTTCTGTTTTGCCTCTTTATTAATGACCTGCCGCTACATTTGACTAGCGACAAAATTTCATGTGATTTATTCGCTGATGACAACACAATTCACACCCCGGACAAGAGTATTGATTCTTTAAATGGCCGTTTGCAGCAGGGTTTGATTGAAATTTCCACTTGGTGCTCAAACAATGAAATGATTTTAAATCCTTCCAAAACGGAATGCATGACGATAGCAACCCGTCAGAAGCGCCAGCTCAAGCCACTTACACTCAGCCTGACTATCCATAACGACATCGTTACTCAGGTCACGGAACACCGATTACTTGGTGTAATTGTTGATGACCAGATGAAGTGGCAATCGCACATCTAGTAAATGCTGTATGTAAAACTGTTGCCAGAAATGTTTTTATGCTTTCAAAGTTGAAATACTTTATCGATGTTGATGTCCGCAAGTTATTTTACAATGCACATGTCAAATCCCACATCGATTATGCGTCCACGATATGGGATGGCAGCGGTGACATACACTTGAAGAGGCTTAACTGCCTGCATCGGAGAGCAGCGAAACATATCCTGCCTGATTCAGCCCTGACAACTGACGAAAGACTTGAAAAACTGAAAATGCTACCTCTTAGAAAGCATCACGGCCTCTTAAACAAGGGTGAGGTTATATATACAATCTGGAATGAGATTCACCCAGAATATCTTTGTAAGCTCCTTTCCAAGGCAAGTTCAGGTTATTCTACTTCAAGACGAAACTTTATTACACCTCGCCCCAGGATAGATCTATTTAAAACCAGTGTATCTTTCTCAGGCGCATCTTTCTGGAACAAACTGCCTACATGTATAACACACGCTATCTCCCTCTCCTCTTTCAAGGAATGCCTCCTCAAGTACTTGTCTGCTGATACATAATCTACCACAAGTATCCGTATCAAACATGCGCTTATCGTATAATCAGGGCATGCTGCGTATGGTTTGTCCCTACTAATAATAATCGCCTAATTACATAATTCAAGTTTCTATTATAATCCAAATAAGTTTTGCTGTCTGAAGTGAATTTTCACTATGATCCAAATGATTTGCTTCGCATTAGCGAGTGTCTGTGTGTGCGCGCGAGGTGTATGCGTCGTGTGTACTGTATGTTTTTCGTTTGTTTTTGTATGACCGAATGAATGAATGAATTTTGTTTAATGTCTGTTCATGTTTAATGTCTCCTAAATTTTCTTTGTGTAATTTGGTACTATTAGCATTACAATTATTATCCTGTGTTTGTAGAGTAGCAAACGGCAAGTATGAAAAATGACACACGTGCTAATTACTTCATCCGTCCGAGAAATAAAGTTTCATTTCATTTCATTTTCATTTCATTTCATTTCTCTCTCTCCCTGAATCATTGGCACACGTGCTAATTACTTCATCCGTTAAGAAATAAAGTTTCATTTCATTTCATTGTCCCTCTGACCGACTTGAACACTCAGTGCGATCGCCGCACGCAGTTTATTTCGCTCTGATTGAGCAGTGATTTGTGTACGCTATACACGGCGTACACTGATGTTGGAATTTTATACCAGTGGACTTGTGATGGGATCCTTTACACAATGGTGACGTTATTTTTGTGACTTTCTACGATTCTCGTGAGTTATTTATACTTTTCTCAGATTTCTTTGTTCTTCATAATTTACAACGGCTGTACACGGCGCGCACTGGAAAACCGCGCTTCCTAAATTTCTCTGTTGTAGGTGGTTTATCGCTGCGCGCACTCAGAGCATGAAATTGGGGTCAGAGCCGGTCTGACATACATCCCACCGCCTCTGTATCTGTCAAACATAGCCGAGCCAGAGCTGATAGCGCCACGCAAACGCTACAGAAGAACTCGGCTCCGATAAAATTTAGATCTTGACTCGCCAGTGTTTATCCCCGGCAAACATCGGCCACGATCATGCGGATGCTGCCCCCCACTCTCGTCACGCTTCATGTGGGATGCAACTCTGGCTTATCCGTGATCTGTGAAGCTGAGTGGCATCATGGTTGAGTGACCTTGTATGACTGACGGACGCACTGACTTGTCGGCCAGCTCTGGCTGGCGACTTATCTTTTCAAGTAGGTGTCAAACAGATTAGCGATCAACATGTCGTCACACCTCGTGTAAGTGACTATGGCGACACCACCCACCATCCCCTTACAATGGGCCCCTCCATACGCTCCTCTTCAGCAAACTCTCGCCTTTCCCCTGAAAAGATTATCCGCACGAGAGACGACCCGATCCAAGTAAAGTCTGAATCCGACATAGCAAGAGTTCCCCTATGGCGACGTGTCCTTCATACGCTGAATGTTGAAGAGCTTATGCCCGGGCACAGGTGTGAATCTGCGCTGGGAAGACAGAGACAAGAAACACTAAAGTGAACTGAGTGTACGTTCCCATTGACCCACCGTACACCAACAAACTGTTTGAAACACTTGTGCAACTGTGGAATGGATGGAAGACACTCGTCACAATAACTGTATATTACACCACAGGGACTGTTACTATTCAAGGAAACTCGTCACAATAACTGTATATTACACCACAGGGACTGTTACTATTCAAGGAAACTCGTCACAATAACTGTATATTACACCACAGGGACTGTTACTATTCAAGGAAACTGCTGCCAAGAATGGATGGAAGAAACTCGTCACGATAACTGTATATTACACCACAGGGACTGTTACTATTCAAGGAAACTCGTCACAATAACTGTATATTACACCACAGGGACTGTTACTATTCAAGGAAACTCGTCACAATAACTGTATATTACACCACAGGGACTGTTACTATTCAAGGAAACTGCTGCCAAGAATGGATGGAAGAAACTCGTCACAATAACTGTATATTACACCACAGGGACTGTTACTATTCAAGGAAACTCGTCACAATAACTGTATATTACACCACAGGGACGGTTACTATTCAAGGAAACTCGTCACTCTTGGCTTGACTTCGCGAACGAAGATTCTATAGGGCTTGCCCACGTCGTCTGCAGGCATTTTCGTGGCTGCGGAGGCCAATCCGGGACAGGCAGGTTCGACCGCAGTGGCTGCAGGGGAAGGTCTGGTCAGGGTTCTGAGTTACGACAACTCTGTTTTTTCTTCTGAGCCGCTTGTCCTTGAGATTAGCTCTGCGAGAGTCCTCAAAGGAGACGGCTGCCTTGTGAATGGTGGAGCGCCAGGTGTCACGGTCCGCAGCAAGCGAAGACCACTGGCGGTGGTCGATTTGGCAGGCACTAAGTGACTTCTTGAGACCGTCTTTGTATCTCTTCTTTGGTGCCCCTCTGTCTCAGTGTCCAGTGGCGAGCTCGCCGAACAGGGTGATCTTGGGTAGGCGATGATCCTCCATCCTGGAGACGTGCCCCGCCCAGCGAAGCTGTGTCCGCAGCAGCAAAGCCTCGATGCTAACAGTTTCCGCCTGTTCAAGGACCTCGACGTTGGTGACATAGTCACTCCAGTGAAACTCGTCACAATAACTGTATATTACACAACAGGGACTGTTACTATTCAAGAAAACTCGTCACAATAACTGTATATTACACCACAGGGACTGTTACTATTCAAGGAAACTGCTGCCAAGAATGGATGGAAGACACTCGTCACAATAACTGTATATTACACCACAGGGACTGTTACTATTCAGGGAAACTGCTGCCAAGAATGGATGGAAGAAACTCGTCACAATAACTGTATATTACACCACAGGGACTGTTGCTATTCAAGGAAACTCGTCACAATAACTGTATATTACACCACAGGGACTGTTACTATTCAAGGAAACTCGTCACAATAACTGTATATTACACCACAGGGACTGTTACTATTCAAGGAAACTCGTCACAATAACTGTATATTACACAACAGGGACTGTTACTATTCAAGAAAACTCGTCACAATAACTGTATATTACACCACAGGGACTGTTACTATTCAGGGAAACTGCTGCCAAGAATGGATGGAAGACACTCGTCACAATAACTGTATATTACACCACAGGGACTGTTACTATTCAAGGAAACTGCTGCCAAGAATGGATGGAAGAAACTCGTCCCAATAACTGTATATTACACCACAGAGACTGTTACTATTCAAGCAAACTGCTGCCAAGAATGGATGGAAGACACTCGTCACGATAACTGTATATTACACCACAGGGACTGTTACTATTCAAGGAAACTCGTCACAATAACTGTATATTACACCACAGGGACTGTTGCTATTCAAGGAAACTGCTGCCAAGAATGGATGGAAGACACTCGTCACAATAACTGTATATTACACCACAGGGACTGTTACTATTCAGGGAAACTGCTACTGATGAAGAAGTTCGGATGTTAAAAGACACTGTAGACAAAATGGCCTCCTCTCAATCCCAATCCGCACCCGAAATCCCGTCACCTCAGTCTACCCACTGACACCTCCCGCGATATTGCGGCTGACTGCACTGATGAGATTAGTGCAGTCTCAGTCATCTCTGACCAAAGATGCCGTCAATGACGCTCCGGCTGAATGCACAAAGGAGATTAGTGCAAGCGCTACCCACACCCCGCAGCCACCAGCCCCGGAAGCGAAACACCCTGCATCTGAATCTGACAAGACAAGGCTTCAGTGTAACTTTAGAAGTGCTCGGAGCTATTCTAAACGCGCTAAAACGCTTGTAAAGTGGAATGGACGCTGAATGGGCGCCATTTTGAATCAGCCGCTTCTTTGAATTCGACAACATCAGCGAAGAAAAGAGAAATCGCTGCATCCTTTCGGACGAAATATAACGACGAACAACATCGGTTTCAGCGTTTGAGATTTACAGAGAAGGGCTGAACAGCATTGGGAAGTGAAATATTGTCGGAGAGATCGGCGGAGGTCAGCCCGCGGCGTAACACAACATGACTTTGTATATAATTATAATAAGCTCGAATACCATCAAAAGGCCGAGTCGCCACACTTTTCTGGGGGAGAAACATTAGGAGAATTTTTAATTTTGACTTGTGACCTGCTTTTCTGATCCGGGGTCAATCATGTCAGCTCAGATTGTGACTGGTCTCCAGTGTCCACCACCGAGGCGGCCGAGGTCTAGAGTGTGGCCGCAGACTCAGTGAGAGGAAACCGCCAGTTGCT
The DNA here is from genome assembly GCA_036245525.1 of Semisulcospira habei. NCBI lineage: Eukaryota > Metazoa > Mollusca > Gastropoda > Semisulcospiridae > Semisulcospira > Semisulcospira habei. Next base: position 189,188,149 of record BTPG01000006.1, read on the forward strand.
CCGAACGACACGCTTGGATGTGGTACAGGGTGGCGTCGAAATCACCTATATCTAGATTGGTTGGCAAGGGGCGATTGGGCACCCGTATGTATATGAACCGGCGAACCGTGAGCCACTGCGTCAGACCTCCAGTCTTGTGCCTGTCTTTTTATATAGATTGAGGACTTGGGAACACACCCGAGCTTGAGAACGGCACCTTCAGGATCAATGTTGCTGTAGGATATGGGAATGTTACCAATTATAAGTTTTGTTGTCCGTTTCTGTCCCTCGCCATCTCTCAGCATACCGGGGTTCGTCTCGCAACACAATACAGTGTGTCCCAGCAGAGAGAAACCGTCAATCAGCAGCTTAGCACGGGCGTTTGTACTTTTGGGGTACATTCACCACACTTAGCCTATTTTCTGGGGGCAGAGAATGGTGTCAGACCTGATTTTCTTCTTTGCGTCCTCAGAAAGTTCATGTATAGCGCTTTTGGTTATGTAATGGGTAGTTTTTTTGTCATAGAAGAATACCGGCGGGCAGGCAGTAGGGCCTGTTAGGTATGAGGCCATGTTAAGAGGACACGAAGCTAGGCCGCCCAATATAGGTCGCCACTGTTGGAGGAAGTGTGGAAATGTACTCACAGTCAGGTTCGATGAAATAACAACAAGAAAACAACGTCCACCATGGGGACCACAGTCCTAGAAAGGGTTCCTCTCGACGCCAAGAAGGCTTGGAGATAAACACGACACAGATGGAGGCTGCAGGCTAGGAAGACAATTCAGAAGTTGAAGAAAATATCCCCCCGACAAAATAGCGTGTCAGTCGACCTCGACCGACGACCGGAAGTGTTTTAAAAATCGTTATTTAATATATTTCCTCAAACTGTCCGTTCCTTTTCTTTACTGGGATGACATTTTGATCCATACCAAAACTTGGGGGGATCACCTCAAGGCCCTCCGAGAGCTGTTCCAATGTCTGTCAGATGCAAATTTCACCATCCGACCAAGCAAGTGTATTCTTGGGGCCGACAACATAGACTTCATCGGGCACCGATTAAGCGAAGGCTTAAAAGGTCTACACGACGACAACGTGCGAAAGATCAAAGATGCCCTACGACCTAATAATAATAATAATAATAATAATAATAATAATAATAATAATAATAATAATAATAATACATGGTATTTATATGGCGCATTTCTCATACGCACGCACACACACACACACACACACACACACACACACACACACACACACACGCACACAAACACACACACACGCACACACACACACACACACACACACACACACACACACACACACACACACACACACACACACACACACAGACACACCAGGCACACACACTCAGAGTCTGCAGGGGGAGGGGGGTACAGAAAACCGTAGAGATTACACGTAAGTCTGCGAGAAAAGGTGAGTTTTTAACTTTGCTTTGAAATGCGTAAGGGGGGAGGCATTTCTCAGCTCAGGCGGTAAGGAATTCCAAATTAAAAGATCAGTACATCTGAAAGAGCGTTCACCGGCAGATTTGAGATGGTACTTTGGAACTTTGAGAAGTTTCTCTCCCGATGAACGCAGTGAGCGAGAGGGCTGGTAAGTAATTAGACTGGAGGAAAGGTATGACGGAAGACTGCCATCAAAGTGGTGGTATGCAAGGGTCGCAATCTTAAACTGTGTGCGGGACTGGATTGGAAGCCAGTGAAGGTCTTTCAGTATAGGGGTTACGTGATCTCGTTTTCGCCTGCGCTTCACAAGCCTTGCGGCATTTTTTTGAACTCGCTGAAGGCGGCTAATCTGCTCAGATGGAAAACCAAAAAGCAGAGAATTACACTAGTCAAGACGGCTCGTGACCAATGCAGTCACTAACTTTGCAGTGGCAGATTCAGAAAGACTATGTCGGACAGATGCGATGCGTCTCAGAGAGTATGAAGCACCACGACGGATTTCACCGACGTGATCCTGCATACTCAAAGACTTATCGAGCTTGACACCAAGATATTTGACCGAAGACAGTGTCATCTATGCGTAAAGACTCGGTGTGAATTTGTTGAAGCCGGGATGCTGCGTCAACGGGCAGTAACTCTCATTCACGTCCTGGCGAACTACTACCGGGAGTTCATCCCAAACTTCGCAGCTGTCACAGGACCCCTGACTGACTTGCTGAGGAAAGGACAACCTAATGTGGTGAAGTGAGAGGAGGCCCAAGAGCGAGCATTCCAGGCAGTTTGTGACATCCTAACCGAGAAGCCAGTTCTACACCTCCTCGACCCATTGAAGAATTTCGTCCTGAGGACCGACGCCTCCAAAGACGGGGTGGGTGCCGTCTTAATGCAAGAGCATAATGGGAAACTCCACCCAGTGAGCTACGACAGCAAAACGTTGACCAGAGCTGATCGGAACTACTCTACGATCGAGAAGGAGTGCCTAGCCATCATCTGGGGAGTGAGGCGGTTCGAGCTGTACCTTCAAGGTGTACCATTTGTGCTGCAAACGGACCATCAGCCCTTGAACTATCTAAACTCTGCAAAGTTTACAAATTCTCGTATCATGAGATGGGCGATGTTCTTGCAGCATTTTGACATTAAATTACATCAAGGGTTCGCAGAACTTCGGAGCGGATTACCTGAGCAGAGCAGTTTAAAGGAACATTTCACTGTCCAGAACAGTCGAACATTTATTTGTCCAGTACAGTTTAAAGGAACATATCTTTGTTCAGGACAGTTTAAAGGAACTGTGAGACGATCATTTTAGAGCAGTTGATTTGATTTGATTTTGATGTAAAAGTGTTAGTATTTAGGGTTCTGTGTAGTTTAACTCGGCCACAACCGTATTTTAAGATTTGAGGTGAAATTTTGTGAAATTTTGTTCTAAAAGGGGGGTAATGTTACGTTGTATTGTTATTCTTTGAGAGCATGTGTGTAATAATCATAGGAAAGATCCGATATTTATTTGATTTATTTTGGATAAGATTTTTAGTAGGATTCATTTTTTTTTTCGCATGGAGAACTGCGATCGATTTTTGTTATGACGCTTAGTGCGTTACAGTGTTGTACAGTTTGACCTACATTAGATGGAATGTTCCAGCAGGGTCGCGATCTTTCTAGTGACCTCACATGTGACGTCAAAGTGTCGGCAACATTTTGCAAGACTGTATAAAAGGCGTTTACAATAATAGTGGAACCTGGTAGTTCATTCTAGTAAATTCTTTTTCATTAATATTAATAAGTTTTGATTACGTTTTCCTTTCTGATTGGTTGTGTTGTGCGAATTTGCTGGATTATTCTGGAAAGCTATAATACTATAAAAGACCATGTTAGGAAGCGTGTGTGTACATTGTGAGTGACGGAGTGACGCGGTGTATAGTGTGTACATTGTATGTGAGACGCAGTGTAACAGTGTTGGTACATTGTATGAGAGACGCAGTGTGTCAAACGTGTTGATGCATTGTAGATGAGACAGTGTATCACTGTGGATGCATTTGTGGATGCATTGTGTGGAGATCGCATCGCTGCAATAACATATTTTTGGAACTGTTACTCCAGTGTTGTCTACATCCTTAAGCCACGTGTGACGAGTTGCAGCTGAGTGAAGTTTCTTTACAAAAACTCTACATGCTTGCGTCTGGAGTGATTATAATACTACGACTACGACAACCAAGTAACAACGTTATATCAAAGGTTTTTTTCCCCTGGTGTGTGAAACCATCCTTTCTCAACCCACACCAACCCCACCATTAAAACATTACTTGACTTGTCCTCACAAGCCTGAGATTAAAGGTCCCAAACAAAAAATCGAGACAAAATGATATTAATATAATGGTGTGTGTGTGTGTGTGTGTGTGTGCGCGCGCGCGCGTGTGTGTGTATGTGTGTGTATGTGTGTGTGTATGTGTGTGTGTGTGTGTGTGTGTGTGTGTGTGTGTGTGTGTGTGTGTGTGTGTGTGTGTGTGTAAACCTCAGTACAATATAACAGACCATTATCCAGCTTTCATGGATCTGCAAACGGCGTAGATTTACACTGGCCCCTGAATTTACCACGAATGTAAGCCCCTTGGTAGTGTAGACCGGCTTTAGCAGTTCCTACCTCAAATTGAGGACGTTATCAGGGTTATATTTACAGCCGTTACTGTGGGTCTTTCACTCGTGTCAAGTTTGACTTTCATATTTTTTTTTTAAATTTCAAAACGTTGCTTTTTCTGGTAGCCTACTTTGTGTTCAATGGTTTGAACAGAGTCGCCCCGGATCCGGTTTGAAGCGGAAATGGAATTTAACCTCTATCATACTGAGGCTAAAAGCTTCAAATTTGTACACTGCCATAAGCAAGCTACATCATAGTACTTAAGATAAGGATATAGACTAATGGCTTAAGTTCAAGGGTAGTGCCAGAATAGCTTGCTGGCACTACACTCGAACTATTTTAGTCAAACTTATTTCACACACTGGTGTATTCCGAATGATAAGGTTAACATGTGAACTAGAGTTGTACTTGGTTTATCGGCCTGCAGCCATGGGATCCCGTCCAAAACGCACCACGATAATCAGACAGAATGGGATATTTTCGTATGTCCTGGATTTTGGCTAAAGTAATCAAGGCTAGTAGAAAGAAGAAGATAGAATGACAGTTCAAATTTTGCACAAAAACACGCTTCGACAACTAACAGTGCCATTGATATGATACGTCTCACGCGATGGCATGAAATACAGTTTTTTTTTTAATAGCATAAATTGAAAGCCATTAATAGTTGAGAACTGTACGTATAATCGTTCACGGTTGAGAACACAGACATAAGTTTAAAAAAGCAAGAGGTATTGATCGTCATGAGCCCCCGCGTCCTGCATATGTGAGGGGTTTGCAGAAACGTATTTATATTTGTTTTAAATTGTGACCTCGGTGTCAAACGCTTAAGAACTGTCGTAAATCGCAATGTTAGATGTTACAAAATAAAAGCAGCTTAGGTGTAGATTTTTGGGAAAGAGGGGTTGTGGGGAGTACCTGTCAACCCCAAATCCTCCATGACTGAACGACAAAGTTGAATGGTGTCAAACCATTCATTAAAAAAATCCGTTTTAAGCTATCACGGTCGATCCATGTCCACACGTCATTGTGTCATACCTGCATGCAAAATGCTAAAGACCAGTACTAATATAGTACGTTCATGTACCCCTGCGGTTTTTTTTTTTTTAACAAAGTGACCGTTAAATATTTTGAAGGACAAATGTGGTGGCATGAGGGTGCATTAAGTGGGACGGTGTATAATCAAAACCCACGAGCGCGGATCAGATAATAACAAATAGTAGGAGAGCTTGGGCAGGGTAGGCATTGTGTCTAGTGAAGGATAAGGACCCTAGGGAATTCAAAGAAGTCATTACTAAAGCATTTTCATGAATTTGTAAACAGTGCATGTGAGTACTATGACCTTAAGGACTGCCTCAAAACAGTTACACAGCTCTGAACCATATAATTCAGCAAATCTATGAGCGACTGTTCTTGTGACAAACGCACACACAGATACATATACACGCTTACACACACACTGACACTCTCACACTGACACGCACGTAGGCACGAATACACACACACAAAGCTAGCATACCTTTCCATCCTAGAGAAATAAATAAATAAAGTATCATTCAAACGCTGTGTTCCTGACCTTGGTGTTCTTTTTAAACGTTACTTTGTCTTTACATGACCGTATCACTTCCATCTGTAGAGCAGCCTATTTCCAGCTGAAGAAAATCAGCTCTGTAAGATCTTTCCTGAGTCAGTCTGCCACCACTCAGCTTGTGTCTTTACTGATTTGGAGCCGCATTGACTATTGTAATGTTTGTTTTCGCCTGTCATCTGAAGAATTGGCTCGACTTCAGAGAATATTAAACAGTGCAAAGAAGTACCCAACGGAGAAAGAAACACGCTTAGAAAAAACGGTACAACACAATTTATTAATATTTCGGGTAAATACCCTTTGTCAAAATAGACAAACAAACAGAGACATTATTTGCTACTTATCTTCAGATGCAGAAGGAATGTGGCAACTGAAGGTGACGTAAAAAGAAAAAGAAAAGAAAAGGAAAGGAAGAACAAAAGTAAAAATGACGTCAAAGAAAAAAATCGTAAGAGAAAGACTCCGAGAGGAACTAAACACGAGAGACAAGAGTGTGTGTAAGCGCGCGCAGGAGCGAGCAAAAGTAAATGCGCGTGTGTGAGGCCGGGGAGAGAGAGAGAGAGAAGAGAGACAGCGAGAGAGAGAGAGAGAGAGAGGGAGAGAGAAAGAGAGAGAGAGAGAGAGAGAGAGAGAGAGAGAGAGAGAGAGAGAGAGAGAGAGAGAGAGAGAGAGAGAGAGAGAGAGAGAGAGAGAGAGAGAGAGAGAGAGAGAGAGAGAAGACGAACGGGGAGTACCCTTGGGCACGAAGTAGGCTGAGTGTCTAATACACAAAGCCAGCTAAACACCAACCCGAAGGCAAACCTTATATCACCATCGAGTTGAGGACTACCTCGGGGAAAAACGGGAGGACCCCGGGAAAAAAAACCCCAGCATTTAGCATGGTACACAACAAGGAATATCGATGAAACAAAGCAAATAATCAAATTCAGTAAGAGAATAATGGTATAATAGGAGAGTAGGTAGTTGTGAAACCATCTTCAAGGGTAACTCAAAAAAAAAAAAAAAAAAAAAAAAATTAAAAAAAAAAATAAAAACCGGGTGTGGGGGGAGAGAAAGACAAAAGGGGCGGGGAAAGGGGAGGGGGAAAGGGAAGAGAGAGAGAAAGGGGGAAGAGAGAAAGAGAGAGAGAGAGAGAGAGAGAGAGAGAGAGAGAGAGAGAGAGAGAGAGAGAGAGAGAGAGAGAGAGAGAGAGAGAGAGAGAGAGAGAGGAGAGAGAGAAAAAAACAAAAACAAAAAGGGAGGGGGGGGGGGGAAGGCAAACAAACAGAGCCACCAGCCCCACCCAACAGGCACCCTCCAGCCCACGGACGAACGCACAGGCATGCGAACAAGACGACCACATACATCCCCAAGGGAATGCACATGATCGCCCCCCACACCCGCGCATAAATCCAAGGACCGGCGACCAGGCGCCCGACAGGGAAGGGCAAGGGATCTATAGGTCTCTTCGATGGATGGCTGTCCTGGGCCATCGACCACGAACTCAGAAGGTTGGTGACATCTTCGTTGATCGTTTTGCCACGCCTGTCCGCAGAGAACCATTGCTACATTAAGAAAACCATGTCTGACATTGGAAAACTCAAGTTCAATTCCATTCCTCGCTCCAATCTCACAAAAGCTGAACTCGACGCTCTCACAAATCTTCGTAACAGAAGCGACATCGTCATCAAACCAGCCGATAAAGGTGGCGCCGTCGTTGTATGGGACAGAGATCTGTACATCAAAGAGGCCTACAGACAGTTAGAGAACCCGGAACACTACCAACACCTTGACGAAAGCTCCCTCCAAGCTGATCAAAAGCGCATCTCCAAGACAGTCAAAGAGATGATTCTTCAAGGAGAGCTTCCTTCAACAGCTAATCTCCTCATCAAAAAGCGGCCTAAGCAACCTAACTTTTACCTTCTCCCCAAATTCACAAACTCAACAATCCCGGCCGCCCCATAGTGTCAGCTTGCAGCTGTCCCACTGAACACATCTCCGAATACCTGGACATCATCTTCCAACCCTTTGTCCAGTCTCTACCTACCTACATTAAAGACACCAACCATGCTCTAGAGATCATAGACCAAGTCAACCAGAAACAACTTTTCAAACCTGAACTGTTGTTTACACTTGATGTCACTTCACTATATACTGTCATACCGCACAATGACGGCCTCAATGCACTTTCGTACTTCCTCAACCAAAGAAGTCATAAACAACCTCCTACTCATACTCTTATACGTCTGGCTGAATTGGTTCTCTCTCTTAACAGTTTCTCCTTTGATGGCGTCACCTTCGCTCAGTGCAGTGGCGTAGCGATGGGCACTAAAATGGGACCCAGCTATGCCTGCCTCTTCATGGGTTTCCTTGAGAACCAAATACTTCAGACATACACCGGGCCTGTCCCTGAGATGTATAAACGCTACATCGATGATAGTATCGGAGCTACACACATGACCCACGCTGCACTTTTAGACTTCATTCACTTCGTGCAGGATTTCCACCCATCCATCAAGTTCACATACAATATATCAGCTACTTCAGTCGACTTTCTGGACATGAGCATCAGTATTGACTGCGGAATGTTGAAAACTTCAATACATTACAAGCCTACCGATTCACATTCATACCTCGACTACCGCTCTTCGCACAACCCCAAATGTAAGAATAGCATCCCATTTTCTCAGTTTCTTCGGCTTAAAAGAATCTGTTCCGAAAAATCAGATTTTGATGTTCAATCCAAAGAAATGGCTGGATTTTTCATCGACAGACATTACCCACATACTGTTGTTCAAGGTTCTCTCCAAACAGTACAAAAACTTAGTCGCGCGAGTATACTGCAGACTAAGCCTACCGCTGAGAGTGACAGGCCCATCGTAACCATGGTTTACCATCCGCACACCAATCCGGTTCGTAAAATACTTCTTTCTAACTGGGGTCTTTTGTCATCCAGTAAAGAGTCCGCTGCTATCTTTTCTGAACCTCCGTTGGTGGCTTTCAAGAGGGATATTAATTTACGAGACATGCTTGTTCGCTCTACTCTTAAGCCTCGTTCTACCACCAGACCCTCCGGCTCCACACCGTGCAATGTTCCAAATTGCAAGACATGTCCTTTTATTTGCCCTTCTACAGTGGTGAATGGTCCACGCTACAAATTCAACATAGACAGATACTTCACATGTCAAACTACCAACGTGATTTATGTCATCTCCTGTGTGAAATGCGGCCAACTCTATGTTGGAGAGACGGAAAGAACCATCAACGACCGTTTTAAAGAACATCTTCAGTCGGTCAAGTACCATTACAATAGACCGGTCGGGCGACATTTCAACCAGGCCGATCACTCCGTCTCGGACATTCGTGTTAAAGGCCTCTGGCTTATGCAAGCCAATAATGTCTGGGCCAGGAAAGACCGAGAAAAAATTTTGATTAATAAACTGGGCACTGTGGCGCCACTCGGGATGAATATGAAAGATTAACTTTTTGGACCTTACCTGTGTCTTCTGCTAACTGTCATTTACCTTACCGAGTCGCTTCTGTCTGACTACTCACTAACCAGATAGTTGTGGCTGGCGCTGATTGATATGTACTTTGTGCCTCCCATGGGGACTTTTTCAGCGCTGGCCATACGTTAAGTTGGATCCCTTGCCCTTCCCTGTCGGGCGCCTGGTCGCCGGTCCTTGGATTTATGCGCGGGTGTGGGGGGCGATCATGTGCATTCCCTTGGGGATGTATGTGGTCGTCTTGTTCGCATGCCTGTGCGTTCGTCCGTGGGCTGGAGGGTGCCTGTTGGGTGGGGCTGGTGGCTCTGTTTGTTTGCCTTCCCCCCCCCCCTCCCTTTTTTTTTTCTTTTCTCTCTCTCTCTCTCTCTCTCTCTCTCTCTCTCTCTCTCTCTCTCTCTCTCTCTCTCTCTCTTTCTCTCTTCCCCCTTTCTCTCTCTCTTCCCTTTCCCCCTCCCCTTTCCCCGCCCCTTTTGTCTTTCTCTCCCCCCACACCCGGTTTTTTTTTTTTTTTTTTTTTTCTTTTTTTTTTTTTTTTTTTTTTTTTTTTTTGAGTTACCCTTGAAGATGGTTTCACAACTACCTACTCTCCTCTTATACCATTATTCTCTTACTGAATTTGCCACATTCCTTCTGCCATTGAAGATAAGTAGCGGCTAATCTCTATGTTTGTTTGTTTGTCTATTTTGACAAAGGGTATTTACCCGAAATATTAATAAATTGTGTTGTACCCGTCTTTTCTAAGCGTGTTTCTTTCTCCGTTGGGTACTTCTTTGCATATTACACGCTTGGCAGTCACCTTTTTGGTCTGGATTGATTTTTTCTTACTGAATTTGATTATTTGCTTTGTTTCATCGATATTCCTTGTTGTGTACCATGCTAAATGCTGGGGTTTTTTTTCCCGGGGTCCTCCCGTTTTTCCCCGAGGTAGTCCTCAACTCGATGGTGATATAAGGTTTGCCTTCGGGTTGGTGTTTAGCTGGCTTTGTGTATTAGACACTCAGCCTACTTCGTGCCCAAGGGTACTCCCCGTTCGTCTTCTCTCTCTCTCTCTCTCTCTCTCTCTCTCTCTCTCTCTCTCTCTCTCTCTCTCTCTCTCTCTCTCTCTCTCTCTCTCTCTCTCTCTTTCTCTTTCTCTCTCCCTCTCTCTCTCTCTCTCTCGCTGTCTCTCTTCTCTCTCTCTCTCCCCGGCCTCACACACGCGCATTTACTTTTGCTCGCTCCTGCGCGCGCTTACACACACTCTTGTCTCTCGTGTTTAGTTCCTCTCGGAGTCTTTCTCTTACGATTTTTTTCTTTGACGTCATTTTTACTTTTGTTCTTCCTTTCCTTTTCTTTTCTTTTTCTTTTTACGTCACCTTCAGTTGCCACATTCCTTCTGCATCTGAAGATAAGTAGCAAATAATGTCTGTTTGTTTGTCTATTTTGACAAAGGGTATTTACCCGAAATATTAATAAATTGTGTTGTACCGTTTTTTCTAAGCGTGTTTCTTTCTCCGTTGGGTACTTCTTTGCATTTCACACGCTTGGCAGTCACCTTTTTGGTCTGGATTGATTTATTAAACAGTGCAGCTCGCGTCATTTTTCAGAAATCCAAAAAGATCATGTGTCATCCTTGTTGTACCAACTTCAATGGCTTCGCATCAAAGCTAGGATTGAGTACAAGGTAGCTACATTCGCTTTCCGTTATTTCGATGGTACACTGCCTCCCTACCTTTCCACTATGTTAAGTACTTATCAAGCTTCCCGCACCCTACGTTCTAGCAGTGAAATTTTTTTGAAAGTACCGAAAATAAATACAAAGTCCTTTGGTCAAAGGTCTTTTTGTTTCCAGGCCCCAGTCATTTTGGAATTCGCTTCCGAAGCATATTCGTGATGCCCCGACAGTAATTTCTTTCAAAAGTCAGCTTAAAACACATCTTTTCCAGTCTTACTATTCTGTCTTACCAAATTCCAGTCTCTTTTCTGTTTCACAATAACATCATGATCCTGTGCCAGTCCTTGTTGCGATGGTTGTTTGTGCTTTGGGTGTGTTTATGTGCTGTTAATTTTAGAATTTGTATTGTAATATTTGTATTTTGTGTTGTTGCTGTCTATTGATTTGTGTTTAGGTTTTAACTTTGATTTGCATTGTACAGCGCTAAGAGCCTGCACTGCTGGGAGTTTGCGCTTTATAAGTATAATTATTATTACATCTCTCTCTCTCTCTTCTCTTCTCTCTCTCTCTCTCTTGGCTTGACTTCGCGAACGAAGATTCTATAGGGCTTGCCCACGTCGTCTGCAGGCATTTTCGTGGCTGCGGAGGCCAATCCGGGACAGGCAGGTTCGACCACAGTGGCTGCAGGGGAAAGTCTGGTCAGGGTTCTGAGTTACGACAGCTCTGTTTTTTCTTCTGAGCCGCTTGTCCTTAAGGTTAGCTCTGCGAGAGTCCTCAAAGGAGACGGCTGCCTTGTGAATGGTGGAGCGTTACATACTAACACACAAACACACACTGACACGCTCACGCTTACACTCACACACACACGCACGCACACACACACACACACACACACACACACACGCACAAGTGGGCAAACACAAACAGAAATAGGGAGCCAAAGTCAAAAGGAATCGAGCAAGGTCGCGTTCTTGTCATTTTTTTCGTCTATCAGACTATCCGCGGACTGATAAAGGAGCGTTAGGAACTGAGGTGAACCCCGTTTCAGAATTTCTACTATCTGACAACGGACAATCCACAGGCTTAAACAACAATAATTCTAAACAATCAGCCTTTTCCTGACGTATCTGGAACGGATATCTGCGGATGTCGATGCGTCTCAGACATAATAATAATAATAATAATAATAATAATAATAATAATAATAATAATAATAGAATATTATTATAGAAAGAAAGGAAAATACAGAAAAGTCCACACAAATTAAATACCTGTTAACACGACTATTATTCTTCTACTTAATTTGACAAAATGTTTAAATGTTTTTATGTTATTTTAGCTTTTTGTCCGAATTCAATTGTTTGTTTGTTTCTTTGTTTGTTTGTTCTGTCTGATTCATTTCTATGGATTGGCTGTGTCGTTTATACATTTGTTCGTTCGTTTCTTTGTTCTGCAAGTGTGATGATGTTTGCATTGTATGCCAGTGTGTGTGTGTGTCTGTGTGTGTGTGCGCGCGCGCGTGTGTGTGCGTGTGTGTTTGTGTATGTCGTTCCTTTGTTCTGGAAATGTGCTAATTTTTGCAGTATATGCGAATGTGAGTGTGTGTGTGTGTGTGTGTGTGTGTGTGTGTGCATGTCTGTGTGTGTGTGCGTGTGTGTGTATGTCTGTGTGTATGTGTGTGTATGTATGTGTGTGTGTGTGTGTGTGTGTGTGTGTATGTGTGTGCGTACACTAAATCACTGAAATGGGTTACTTTCTTTACCATCCTTATGCAATCTGGGTGTGTGTAAAATTCTGGGTGGCCAACTCAGACACCCATTTTTTCTGAGGGTTGTTTCATTAAAAAGTCAGAAAAAAATATCAAAATACGATGTCCACATTTTGACAGATTCACTTCATGGTTGTGTTTCGGCGATGCCCTGGGCCTGTGTGTTGACACGGAAACGGCCGGAGTGTTTTCAGATCAATTTGATGATCACTGATTGGTTAACCCAACACCGATGAACGGAGTTGTTTCCCTTGCTAAAACGTCTTTCGTCTCCAACCTGACCGGCCATTCTTTCGCGTTTGCAGAGGTACTTTATGCAATATTTCTTAGTTAAGAGCACGCCCAAATGTACTTGTTCAGTGCAGTTATTTAACTGAGAGATGCCTCCAATCCCCGATACCCGTTTGGCCCAGAAAATTAAGGCGTCTGATTCAGCCGTGGCTCGGTCCGTGTCGTCCTCTCTCTGACCGTTGAGTCTTGTAGTAAATGATAATAGAACCCCACGATTTTAACAAAAGCTTTCTTCTTCAATGAAAGGAATTCGTTCAATAACCCCATTACAAGGTCAATCTGCCACGCGATTTTGTTTCTTCTTTTTTTTTTCCTGACATGTGTTAACTTGCCACATGCATGCACAGTATCAGTTGACTTTAAAAAAAAAAAAAAATGGCGCCAGATTTCAATCCTCGTTAGCAAAACTGCCTCGCGATTCGAAGAACAAACGTCCACAAACAGGTCTTTCGGAATGTGCAACTGAAGTGTCGCTTTTTACTGTATTACCAGTTTTTAGTTCTCAGGGTCACCCTGGTCAGCCCCACAGGGTGGGTTTTTCTCTCTATTCTGGGGCATGTGTTTCTGTCTACCCTTTGTCCATTCACCTGTATTTGCCTTTTTAAAACTCTCCCTACTGTCTGCACTGCCTGCTGTAGCTCTTCATATTGGATGTGTGTTGCTAAATGGTCTTAGCTTTATTTAGGCCCCATGTGTTAGGTTTATTTAACATATTTGACCGGCAGGCGACATACATGGCAATGTTCTGTTTAGGTGGGTTTTTTTTACACAAGCAGTGCAGGCACGTCCTGAAAAAGCCTTGTTGCTGTCGGGACGTTAAGCAATGTACAATTAATCTGATTCAAAATGTCAGTTGGTTTACATGGTTGTATTGGACATGTTTGCAGCAACACCGTTTTGGTCACACCGGCTCAGGACTTTCTGCACACACCCAGCGCCGGATGGCAGCAGGATGTCCAAACCCATCGGGATCTATGCTGCAGAATCATGGCCCCCCCCCAGTCTCTGCCACAGGTAGGAGGGTGCATGGACGGCAGCGGAATGCTCCCAATTACAAACTGGTAAGTAAAGTGATTCTATGATCATCTTCATTTTATTGGCTGGCGTGCGTGCGAAGCAAAAGTGAGTTTATGTTCTGGGCCACTGGTCGTCCGTCCGTCGTCCATGGTAAACTTTAACTCATTCTACCCCAACACCAAAATCCTTAAATTTTGCCCCTGTCCTCTCAAGACCGCATTGCAGCGCAGGACACAGATCGACCATGACAGTTCAAGGGTGATGCCAGAATAGCTTGGCGCCCGTAGGCGCCAAGCTGTTCTGGCATCACCTTTGAACTATCATGGTCGATCCTTATCCTGCTGTGGTGTGTCTGGGGGTAGAATGAGTTAACGGTGGCATTTTCTCGGAGACTATTCAAGCCACATTCTTCAAGCTTGGCCCAAGGATACTTTGTGGCAAGACCTTTTTAAAATGCCAATTTGAGTGACCTCTCTCAAAGGGTCACGCAGGGTTGACAAATGTGTGAAAACTGCTTGCATTTTCAGAAAACCTGGATTTTGCTGCTGCAGTGCAGAAGCCAGCCCTCGTCACCGAGGTCACACGTATGTAAATCGGTCATACACGGGATTACTCTTTTTATTCTTGTGCAAGGCCCCTTAAACCAAAATTATTGGGCTGTTTCTGTCCTAATGCAGCTTTGGTTTCAATCTTTCTTTTCTTTCTCCAGTTGGCAAATGGTGCCTGGGATGGACCCGAGACTGAGAGTAGTGCCAGCGCATCGCAATACGACGGCAGTGATGACGAGGAGTTTGTTCCTGGCTCGAGCTCACCGGATTCAGAGGGTGTGTCGGCATCAATTGCTGGGATCTCTGACATAGACAGTATTGTATCGACTATGTTATATTTCATCAAAGTGGCAGGTTCGGGGTGGCCAGGTGTTGGTGACGCTAGTACCAGCAAGGTGCAGTGTGCGTTAGGGGGTGGCAATGAGAATGTGGATAGGCAGGAGGAACATGATGCTGGAAAGAGTGGGGAAAGAGCACTTACAGAAGAAACAGGTGTGCACGTGTCGCAGAGAGGGAAAGGAAAGTACAAATGGGACAAAAAACATGCATGCAAATTGTGTGGCAAGCTTGTCTTGAAAATGAGCACGCACTTACAAGATGTCCATGCAGATGAGGCAGACGTTGCTAAAATTTTGTCGATGAAAAAAGGGACCAAGCAGAGACGGCGAGCATGGATCAGACTACAAGATGAGGGTGATTACATGCATAACGTTGCTGTTCTTGAAAACAAATCAGGATGTTTGATTCCTAAGTATCGCACCAAAACTAGTAAGGTAGACGACCTTCTCGCCTGTAGCCATTGCAAAGGGCTCTATCAAAAAAAAAAGCTGATCTCTGTACACTCAAAACGTTGCTGTCAGAAGCCAGGAGGGTTTCAGATCACTCGGCGAGGGGACGCGGCGCGCCGTGGTCGGCTCATGCTTCCAATACCCTTAGACGTTGAATTTTCCTTCTACCACAAGGTCTTGGCTACCCAGAGAGATGATGAGATAAGCCGTCTCATCAGAACTGACCCCTTGCTTCTTGAGTATGGAAAGAGATTATTTGACCGCAGGGACATTGAAGAACACACGGCTGGACAAATCAGCTCCAGGATGCGGGAGTTAGGGAGACTATTAAAGATTATCAGAGTGAGGTCAGAAATGAAAATCGCAAGTTTAAATGCTGTGATCAATTCAGCTAGCTTTGATCATGTTGTCCTGGCTGTAAAAGAGCTAGCAGATTTTGATGAGGACACACATCAGTTCAAAAAAGGCAATCTCGCAATGCGCATAGGCCATGCTTTGAAAAAGTGTTCACAGATCAAACAGTCACAGGCATCCAAACAGCTTGGGCAGGGTTCAGACGACAGGTGGCGACAGGAGCTCTCTGAGGCGCAGCGGTTTGACTCTGTCTTCAACGGGGACTGGTATGATTGTGTGTCCGCTACAGCAGCCCAGTCGGTCGGGAAAATGACCATGAACAAACCCAAGCTGATCCCATCATGTGAAGATGTGAGGAAGGTCCAACAGCTTCTTGAGACAAGGATGGTTTCGGAAGATTATCCGACAGTGGTTAAAGCAACTCTTTGTGCTGTATCGCTTTTCAACCAAAAACGAGGGGGAGAAGTTCAGAGAATGAAGGTGTCAGACTTCCAGAATGCTAAGATTGGATCGATCACCAATCAAGATATCTTGAAAGGTCTCACAGAGGTTGAGAATAAAATGGTGAATCATTTTCAGCGAGTGGAAATCAGAGGCAAGTTTAATAGGAGTGTTCCCGTTTTGCTGACGAAGAAGATGATGACAACTGTGGACAGAATCCTTCAAATGAGGCAATCAGTGCCAGCTCTCGCTGATTCCCAGTACATCTTTGCCACACCTTCTGGTCAGAGGCCTTACAGAGGCCATGATGTTCTGAAGGCCCATGCCCTAGAAGCAGGGGTGTCATACCCAGCCATGTTCACATTTACTCAGTTGCGGAAGCAGGTTGCAACTTTGGCTCAGTCAATGGCCATCTCGGAGTTAGACCAGGATCAGCTGGCAGATTTCCTTGGCCATGATATTCGGATACATCGCCATATCTACCGCCAACCTCAAGACGTCCTTCAAAAGGCAAAAGTGGCAAAGATTCTTCTGTCAGTTAACAATGGGATGACAGATTTTGAGAGTTGCATTAGAGCTGAGCTGGGCGATGATGAAGAGATTGACTTTGACAATGAAGACACATCAGAAACTGGCAGAGAGGTCTCGGGGGGAACAGCACCTGTGAATGAAGCAAGTAGCAAGTCAACAACACAGGAATCGATGAGCATGACGGAGAAAAGACGTCCAGAGCCTGATGACAATCTAGATAGTTTTGATGATGACAGTACTGCGTCAGCTCCTGTTCGAAAGAAAGCTAGATTTACAAGGAAACCATGGGGGGGAAGCTGAAGAGAAAGCTGTTCAAACTAGTTTCAAGACACACCTCGTCATGAACAAACTTCCTGGAAAGGCCGAGACACAGTATGCAATGGCACAGGAGCCTGTACTTAGACATAGGCGCTGGACAAACATTAAGGATTACGTCCGCAACAGACTGAAAAAGTTACAAAAGAAATGAATTGAGGTTCCCTGCCACTCGTGGCATTTTCGATTTCATACAGATTTATTACAAGAGTGTTGTTATTATTGGGGTGGTTTCAGCATGTATAGCCTGCTTTTCTTTTTATCTGATGGACGCCTGGATCATTTTGTATACTGTATAACCTTTGGATTTGCAAAACGAAACAGCCGGCTGGGGACAAAAGAAAATAATAAGATAAGAAAACCATTGACAATGTAAAGATTGATTACAAGAGTGTTATTGGGGGGGTGGGGGGGGGGGCGGATCATTTTGTAATATTATACTGAATACCATTTTAAAAACTCTGCAAATAAAAGAATGGTTGGTTGTACTGCATACCATTTTAAAAACTCTGCAAATGAAAGAATGGTTGGTTGTTGGAGACGAAAGACGTTAAATAAAGGCTGAAGTTTCAAGTGATTTCTTATGTTGTCAGTTAATTAATTAATGTCAGTGTTCTGTTCTGTCATTTTAACTCGTTCTACCCCAAGACCGGAATCCCCAAATGTTGAAGTCGTCTTCAGAAGACTGCGTTGCAGTGCAGGAGACACAGATCCACCATGATAGTTCAAGGGTGATGCCAGAATAGCTTGGCGCCCATAGGCGCCAAGCTATTCTGGCATCACCCTTGAACTATCGTGGTGGATCTTTTATTTTGCTGTGATGTGTCTGGGGTAGAATAAGTTAAGCCCAAATGTTGAAGTCGTCTTCAGAAGACTGCGTTGCAGTGCAGGAGACACAGATCTACCATGATAGTTCAAGGGTGATGCCAGAATAGCTTGGCGCCCACAGGCGCCAAGCTATTCTGGCATCACCCTTGAACTATCGTGGTGGATCTTTTATTTTGCTGTGGTGTGTCTGGGGTAGAATAAGTTAAGCCCAAATGTTGAAGTCGTCTTCAGAAGACTGCGTTGCAGTGCAGGACACAGATCCACCGCGATAGTTCAAGGGTGATGCCAGAATAGCTTGGCGCCCATAGGCGCCAAGCTATTCTGGCATCACCCTTGAACTATCGTGGTGGATCTTTTATTTTGCTGTGGTGTGTCTGGGGTAGAATAAGTTAAGCCCAAATGTTGAAGTCGTCTTCAGAAGACTGCGTTGCAGTGCAGGACACAGATCCACCGCGATAGTTTAAGGGTGATGCCAGAATAGCTTGGCGCCCATAGGCGCCAAGCTATTCTGGCATCACCCTTGAACTATCGTGGTGGATCTTTTATTTTGCTGGGGTAGAATAAGGTAAGTGTTAGTTTCTTCATCTGGGTCTTTTTCTATCTTTCATATTTTTCCACACTTTTTGACCCGCATCATAGTGATACTGAGGCTAATAGCTTCAAATTTGTTCACTGCCATAATTCTATGCAAGCTACATTACAGTACTTACAGATGAGGACATAGACCAATGGCTTTAGTTCAAGGGTGGTGCCACAATAGCTTGGCGCCTAGAGGCACCAAGCTATTCTGGCACTAACCCTTGGACTATTTCAGTCACACTTGTTGCACACACTGGTGTATTTCGAATGATAAGGGTTAATATTCAAAATGGTCTGTTGCTGTTTGTCTGAAACTCCAGAGTACCCAAAACCAAAAAAAAAAGTCCTTTAATTTCCAGAATACATTATGTTGATTCTCACATCAATGCCATGATAAACTGTTTTGCTTCAGAAGGACAAAACGCAGCAATGTTTAAAAGATTTCCTCTGTAAAAATCATAATCGAAAGGTTTCGGGCCAGTGTTTATTGAATTTTGCACCATACAATGTAAAAAATGTTAAAGCACACATACACACTAAGTTGGGGGAAAAAAAATTCATGTGAAAAAGAAGTATTCCATGAATTTGACCTTATTACAGACGCCTACTGTTGTGAAGACACCCATTTTGACTGTAATACCAGTTTTGGTGTGAGAGAGACACCCACCCACTTTATTGGCAAAAACCCATTTTTTCGGCATCTAGTGGCTCTGTTTCTAGAAAATGTCTATTTTATTTTAAGTTATAGAGCTTAGTTATAAGGTGAGTTCTAAACATTCGCATCAATTCCAGAGCCCTAGAATAAATAGAAATATGGAAACCCATTTTCACATGAAATGGTAGGTAACCCACTCTGATGGTTTTGTCTCCCTGTGTGTGTGTGTGTGTGTGTGTGTGTGTGTGTGTGCGTGTGTGTGTATGTGTGTGTGTGTATGTGTGGGTGTATGTATGTGTGTATGTGTGTGTGTGTGTATGTGTGTGTGTGTGTGTGTGCGTGTGTGTGTATGTCTGTGTGTGTATGTGTGTGTGTATGTATGTGTGTGTGTGTGTATGTGTGTGTGTATGTCTGTGTGTGTATGTGTGTGTGTATGTATGTGTGTGTGTATATATATGTGTGTGTGTGTGTGTGTGTGTGTGTGTGTGTGTGTGTGTGTGTGTGTGTGTGTGTGTGTGTGTGTGTGTGTGTGTGTGTGTGGGTGGGTGGGTGTGGGACACAAGGCCAGAGTATCTGCCACAGTAATAACGCTCAGCACACTGAAGACCAAGTTATTGAGAGGGTACAGTTTTCTAACTCTCTGTGTACACTCATTGCATCGTATACTAATGGTCAATAATTAAGGGCCGCCCACTTGTTATCGCAGATGCACCGATAATACCACACAAATAATGTAACAATACTTGGAGTCAGTACTTTGCTAATTTATTCAGTAACAGTTTCATTTAAGTTTTGAATAAATCAAGCAATTGTAACAACAGCAGTATGTCAGAATGTTCACCCACCCCTCATTTGAAAAGTCACACAAGACTGGTCCAGTCAGGTAGCGAGTGTACCCACCGTGTGCAGCCAAGCATTCAATGCAGCGTTGACGCATGGAGTTCACCAGGGTTCAGAGAACATGCTGTGGGATCGCTTCCCACTCTTGATGCAGGAACTGAGTCAGCTGGGGGACGCCTTGAGGTGGGGGGGGGGGGGGAGGTGTTGCTGACTACACGTTTCCCCAGCACGTCCCAGAGGTGCTCGATGGGAGCCAGATCAGGTGAACGAGCTGGCCACTCCCTCCTCATGATGTCCTGTTGCTCAAGGTACTCATCCCTCATCCACCACACAGGCGCGGGGGGGGGGGGGGGCTGGGCACTCCATCCTCATGATGTCCTGATGCTCAAAGTACTCATCCCTCATCCACCACACGGGCGCGGGGGGGCTGGGCACTCCATCCTCATGATGTCCTGATGCTCAAAGTACTCATCCCTCATCCACCACACGGGCGCGGGGGGGGGGGGGGGGGGGGAGGGGCTGGGCACTCCATCCTCATGATGTCCTGATGCTCAAAGTACTCATCCCTCATCCACCACACGGGCGCGGGGGGGGGGGGGGGAGGGGCTGGGCACTCCATCCTCATGATGTCCTGATGCTCAAAGTACTCATCCCTCATCCACCACACGGGCGCGGGGGGGGGGGGGGGGAGGGGCTGGGCACTCCATCCTCATGATGTCCTGATGCTCAAAGTACTCATCCCTCATCCACCACACGGGCGCGGGGGGGCTGGGCACTCCATCCTCATGATGTCCTGATGCTCAAAGTACTCATCCCTCATCCACCACACGGGCGCGGGGGGGGGGGGGGAGGGGCTGGGCACTCCATCCTCATGATGTCCTGATGCTCAAAGTACTCATCCCTCATCCACCACACGGGCGCGGGGGGGGGGGGGGGGGGAGGGGCTGGGCACTCCATCCTCATGATGTCCTGATGCTCAAAGTACTCATCCCTCATCCACCACACGGGCGCGGGGGGGGGGGGGGGAGGGGCTGGGCACTCCATCCTCATGATGTCCTGATGCTCAAAGTACTCATCCCTCATCCACCACACGGGCGCGGGGGGGGGGGGGGGGGAGGGGCTGGGCACTCCATCCTCATGATGTCCTGATGCTCAAAGTACTCATCCCTCATCCACCACACGGGCGCGGGGGGGGGGGGGGGAGGGGCTGGGCACTCCATCCTCATGATGTCCTGATGCTCAAAGTACTCATCCCTCATCCACCACACGGGCGCGGGGGGGCTGGGCACTCCATCCTCATGATGTCCTGATGCTCAAAGTACTCATCCCTCATCCACCACACGGGCGCGGGGGGGGGGGGGGGAGGGGCTGGGCACTCCATCCTCATGATGTCCTGATGCTCAAAGTACTCATCCACCACACGGGCGCGGGGGGCTGGGGAGCTCAGTTAGTAGAGCGTTCGACTCTCGTCCGAAATGTCGTGGGTGCAAACCCAGCCGGGGTAAAAATTTGTTCAGATCTCTTTTCGGTGCCCCGTCTTTGAAATCTTCTTCGTGGTGAACAAAAGACGTTAAACCCTAACGTTTAACGTTTCGTTTTAACCACACGGGCGCGATGAGGTCGAGCGTTGTCGTCCTGCAGCACAGCATTGTCGCCTATGGCTTGGATAGCTGACTGGATGAGGGGCTGCACAATCTCGTCCCGACAGCGCAGTCCAGTCAGGGTGCCTCGGATGACGTGGACGGGGGTCCTGCCTTCCCTGCTAAAGCCTGCCCAGGCCATGACTGAGCCTCCTCCACCTCTTAGACGCATCCATCCGTGAATCGCTCGCCCTGACGTCGCCAGACCCTCACCCTGCCGTCGTTGATGGACACAGTGAATCGTGACTGATCATTAAAGGTCCGGGTTCAGCAATTAGTCAGTAGAGGACATCGAAAAAAAAATTTCAAAGTCCCTACCTGACACAGAAAGTGCAACCCTGATAGGGCCCCGTGTGATAGGATCCCCGAGCACGCACGTTACTATAGCTGCTGTAGAGTGTCAGACGTCCTTGACGGCTGTCACAGTTCACGAAAACAGGTATACACCATCCAGCTGCCTAAGGTCACTTCCAGTTGCATCTGTCCGTGCGCGGTAACATCCAATTCCCGTGCAACTACGACTGAAAAATATCCAACTTTCATTTTGCCGCACTGGTGAAGCCTGCACCGAGCCGCGACGTCCAGAGCGTCCAAAAAAGGTCCAGCGAATGGTGGCGGTAAGTCCAACATGATATGGTGTGGTCTTTTCACTTTTTGTGGTACAAATATTACTTTTGTTGGTAAGTATATTTCCAACAACAACAAACACCTATGCGCGTGTAGCTGACGTCGTGTTTACAAAGGGAAGGTACTCGTAAATATGTATTATCAGGGGACACCACTCTAATGACCACTTCCTTGTCAACAACAAGAAGCCCTAGCGATCGTAATGTTATGTGTGTTCTGGTGTACAGGACACTAATTTCGGGGGAAATGATGATTGAGGAAATAACAGCAGACGACAGTGGTGAGAAGTATGCAGAATACATCGATGAACAAGACGAAGAATAGATTGGAAATCTTAGCCTCACTGTTCGTCTCTTCTGTAGTTACTATATATACGTCACTATAGTAACAGCCTGAAACTTTGTTTTTAAATTTCTCTCCTTTATAAATAAGTGTAATAGTTTCTGGGCAATTTTCTATTACACATATTTGTGTTATATACATAATGAAATATGCGATATATTCTGAGCTCTGGTCTGATGTACATTTAGAAGTTTCCACTTTTAGTTGCGATTTGTTTTGGGGGTTCGTGGTGGTTGTCAAGTTTTTGTGTAAATATCTTCAGAACGCCACGCCATTTTCTAGTACAAGACCCGTGTGTGCATTACATAACTATACAAATACCAGTCATTTGATTCTTTTTCAGTGCCACACCAAATGAGCTCACAGAGCAGCAAGCAGCTAATGTGTTATTTCTGTGGATACATTTGTGAAGCTAGTACAAAGTGAAGGTGCATCAGTAATGGAACAACGCCCAATCTCATCACAATACATAACAGATAATCGCAGTGGCAAGGTAAGTTGTGAACCTAAAATGTGTGTGTGTGTGTGTGTGTGTGTGTGTGTGTGTGTGTGTGTGTGTGTGTGTGTGTATGCTTGGGACAAAATGTACAGCTGGCTTATATTTAGAACAAAATATACAGCTGTCTGAATAGAATTAAATATACAGCTGTCTGAATAAAAAACAAAATATATCTGCAGTTGTCTGAACACAGACAAAATGTTCAGCTGTCTGAATGAAAACAAATGTACAGCTGCTCGCTGTATGAAAACAACATCAGCAATTGTCTGGATGAGAATATAATCAACAGGTCTAGGTAAGGATAAAATAATTATACCACTATAATCAACCTAAAATATATTTGTTCACAAAATAACAGCACATTTCAGTGTGATGAAATAGAGCAATACATGTATGTGCATAATTCATTATGAAACTCACAATCAGGTATATAAGTGGTCTATTGTAAGTTGGCTTGCCACTGATACAATGTATTTCTCATATTTTCCTGAAACCACAAGCTTATGAACAGGAGAAATATGAGTGACAAAAACTTATAATATCATTCTTGTATACCAAAATATTTTATTGCTAGTTTTTCTGTGAATCATGTAAATACATGTATGTATATATTGCTCCATATCATAACACTCAAATGTGCTGCTATTTTGTGACTAAGCCATTTTTAGAAAGCCACACGTACATGCGTATGTGCACACTAATTTTCTGTATTTATTTCTTTTTCAACAGGTTTTGTCCATCCATGACTGTGTTTATGGTTTGTTTCTAGACAGCAGGGCTGTCACAAGGTCAGGTGACTTGAAACTGGTGAATGCACAGCATGGCATCGAGTTTCTGAAGACAGCAAGACCTGTCCGATAAGTTGTCACCGACAGAGTTCTACTGTAATCTCCTGCTACTTTCAGGTAATTATCAGTTTGGTGGCATTTGATTTTGAAGTATGGTACAGGCCGTGCGCTTGCACAAAATCATTTTTGTTTGTAAAAGTGTTATCACATCACACATAAAGTAGCTTATAGTGTCCTGGAAATATTGCTGTCACAACACTAAGTTATGATTTACATATGACTGCTACCTCCACACTGTAAGTATATTTACAAGTTGACAGTAAACATTATTATCATGGTGCCATGGTGGTTTTTCTCCCAAGTCTTCATAACAGCTAGTGCTAGCTACCGGTCAGTTTGCCACTCTGTAATGCATGTATCTTTTTTCCAGTATGAAATAGATTTGTATATTATTACTGACTTGATCGCAGCCACTGAAACATCTGGATCATTACTTTGATGTGTGGCACAAAGGCAAGTGAATTGCATAAAAGGTTTGAGTTGAGCTGTGTGTTTACATGGAAGATTATATCCTTGAGTGTATGCAGAACAAAAACACACGAAACTGTCCTGTCATCGAAATAACCTACTCAGTATAAACTGCTGCTGGTACATTTTCACTTTTGTGCTTTTTTTACTTTCAGGTTTTGCTTTATCTATTATATTGGCCATCTGTTTTCAGTTTCTTTGCTGCTGCCAAAGGCTAAACACCACTTGAAACAAGGGATAAAGCCTGTTATCAACCATCACCACACATTACGAGTGTCCTTGCCAGGCATGATCAAGGTATCATGTCTTATTTATGCACTTATTTTGACTTAGAGTTTAGATATGTTTCAGTCTCATCATTGAGTGTTTTGAGTGTTAGTCAAGGGGATGTATCTATGTGGCTGAAAATGAAATGGCCCCCCCAAAAACTTTCATTGGCTACAAAGGCTACACAATGCGCAACAGGCTTACCATCCTTGACTTCAACCACCAAGTATGCAAGCAGTATACCAAGATTAGCAACAGGCACTCTGTGGCATACCAGGTAGCACAGCAGAAATATGCATAGTACATGTATGTTACACACTTGTGCAATTTCTGGTACAAGTGCAGTATTGTACATGTCATTTTCAGTATCATTACAGTACATGTATTTGTAGAAATATACTATTTAGGATTGTGACACTGACCATGAAAACTAATTCTTTCTTATGGCAAGTCAGGTGCAGAATTCCTGTTCATGTGCACTGTTTACAGTATGTAGTTATAACAAGGATGAAAAATGAAAGCAGACATGTATGCAATTTATGAAGAAGAATGTCCAAATGTATTGAAAACAAAAAATGTCCAACATTTTGCTTTTACATTCAACTTTAATACTTTCTTGTATAGAGAGTACAAAGTGCACAATATGGAGTATATATTACATGCATGTGTCCATTTATTCATGTCCCAACTACTTGTACAAACAGATGTAAACAATCTCCATGACAGAAAGTAAATTTTAAAAGTTAATGAAAATGTTCTCTTCATTCTGTTTTTTCTCATCAAGGAATGTGCTCCGTGGCCTTGTATCCCCAATGCCTCACTGATGAGAAGCTCTCCAGTTTGTTACATTACCTACGCAGTACAGATGACAAGATTGAGCGACGAGTGGATGTGGTTTTTCAGCAGAAGTAAAGACTTGGAGGTTGGTTTCACACACATACACAACCAGATAGTGCCCTCAGGTAGTTTAGATTGGGGCTTAGAAACTGCCATCTGATTATGGCCACCTGACAAGAGCAACACTGTTTGCTGTTGCCAAGCCCCATATGGCTCTCATGCCACAACTGAAAAAAATCTGTATGTAGAGTGTTGGTGATGTTTGATTGCTATTATAATGTGGGAATTTTATTTGCAAATGTGATGCTATAATTTTTGACGCTGCAAAATTTGACTTCGGTCTGCTTCTTACAAATATCTAGAAAAGTTGGTTCTTCTGTTAACTCGATCAGCTGGATCAAATTCAGTAGTTCTTGTTGTCCATTATTATTAGATGATTCCCACACAAACAGTAGGCCAGATTGTCTTCACTGGTCACGCGCTGATAAGGTGTCGCCTCTACTCCCACATTCGATATGGTCACCAGGGGCTGCTCATCGGTTGAGTGCATCTTTAGTCTCCCCCAGGGAAAAGTTGGTTATGTTGGCCTGAAAACATATTCATATAATATCATGTTACCAAGCAGCATTGCAAAGCTACAATGTCTTTTATTATTAGAACAAAACTGTATAAATCGTTTGACCATCACCGAGACAAAGAAATTGTTTGTAAAAGTTATTTTGCAAATCTGTCTTGTATGGAGTTTATTGATTACACTGGCTGTGATTGATTCATTACGGTTGGTTTCATGTTGAGTAGATTATACTGGCTGATACCCGGTAGCCAAGTAAACTCATCTAGAACAGTGTTTGCAGTACATCTTCACATGTACTAACTGACCTTTGTTCTTGTCTTGCAGCTGCCTGCTGAGAGCAAGTTGGGGCACACTGCACTGCATCAGGCTGTTTGCTGTTCCAAAGTTTCTGTGTGACATTGCTGCTAACGCCCCTGCAGTTTGGTGACATGTTTGACACTGGCCAGTCTGTTGTCTCTTCACTGGTTGGACCTGTCCATGAAGGCTGTCTGTCTGCTGTGGAATCATGGCAATATTAGCATTTTGGTGGATAGCAAAATTTAGCATATGATGATAGAACTATATTGCCATATGTAACATTACATTAGGAAATCGTTGCGGTATATATATATATATATATATATATATATATATATATATATATATATATATATATATATATATATATATATATATGCCTGCATGTGTACCCGCCCCCTCCAGCCCCCCCCCCCCCCTCTCCCTCACTTACCAAAACACAGTGACCAAGTTTGAATGACAGCATCATAAGCAAAATATACCATGCATATAATTCAATGACATCACTGAAATTGTTTCTTTATAATTAAAATGGTTGTCTCTGTTCTGTTTGTGTTTTTGCCTCATGTATTATTACAGTTATATATGGTGCAGGAAGTAAAAGTGCACATGTATGTTGTTCTGTAGAGAAGAACCCTATGAGGAAAGAACGTCGCTTAGAAATGACAGTTACAACACAATTTATTACTAGATAATATGAATAAAATTGTGTTGTAGCTGTCTTTTCTAAGCGTCTTTCTTTTTTTCGTTGAGTTCGTCTCTGCATTACACACGCTTCGCAGTCACCATTTTGATCTGGACTATGTGGTTCTGTAGGGTACATAGACTACTTGGTCTTGTTGAGGATAGACATACTCATTTCATAAAAAAAATCAGCTGTATTTTTAGGAATTATGACAATCATGGTAATTGTGTTTTATTTATGTATACACTTATTGATGTAAACCTGCCTGTCCCGGATTGGCCTCCGCAGCCACGAAAATGCCTGCAGACGACGTGGGCAAGCCCTATAGAATCTTCGTTCGTGAAGTCAAGCCAAGAGACACTTATTGATGTACTTGACGATTTTGGTAAACTCATAAGAGAAGCCTCACAATGAAAGGCATTTTTAACAGTTTCACTCAGTACAGATATAAACAAATAAACCATACGTTGAAGTGTATTTGAAAACAATGTTTTTGTCACAAAATGAAGATCAAGTGAGATATACCTCTTGCTGTTGTGAACTGATATATTTCCTTGATATTTATTTTTGCGGGTTGAGTCATTTCAGTTTTCTGATAGAGAACATTGCTATATGGAGTAATCAGAAATAAATCCCACATGGTTTGCTGTCAGTGCAAACATAGATAAACTATATGTAGTAAAACTGTTGCCGCTAGGGTTTCACGTGAAAGAAAAACAGAAGATAGTGGTAGAAAACCCTTTAAAAGGGTTTTCTACCACTATCTTCTGTTTTTCTTTTATGAATGAAATATATTGTGGTTAGAATACCAATTACATAATATATATATATCTGTTTCCTAACATTTATTTCATATCTCATAACCATAGCACGAGGTGAAAGAAACCTAATGCTCCAGCCGAAGGGGTGCATGCCTGCATGATGCCAGCTTGCTTTCATCTGCTTCCTAAAGTCAATCGGGCAGGTGGGGGGGGGGGGGGGGGGGGGGAAGAATTCGCACAACCCCCCAAAAATGGAAAAATTAGTAACATTTAAATTAATTTGGGTCGAGGGCATAAACAGACATAATTATATGGTCTTGTCAAAATAATGTATACATTATTGGTATGGCGAAGGCCGGAACCATCTGCTGCGGCCCTGTATCTAATTATTTTGAAACTTGCCTCTCGTTTGCTCGTGCACCCTTTAGCTTGTAGTTGGTGTATCGGTGTTTGCTGTCAGGCACCTGCATGAGGTATGCATTGGGCAGGGTGCATTGCGTGTGCATAGACAGCAGTTGGTCTGGGGAGAAAATATTATCACTGAACTCATCAAGTTTGCAGACGGTAATTATCTTTTGTGATACAAAAAAAAACAAAAAAAAACAAGATGAGAAGTAAACGACAAAGCAAAATATTACCTAGTGCTTAGATTCTTATAATGGAATCAAATTTTATGTCCGTGTAACACACACGAACAGGCACAATCACATCAATGGGTGACCGTCTTCACTCCTAGAAGCTGATTCAGCTTTTCAAAATCCCGAAAAGCTGAATTTCAGCTGTTTGGTTCAGACAGAACAGGCCTTCAGCCAGCCTGTTCCAAATGCAAAAGTCATACATTCTCATGAGCCCCTGCATCCGCAGGAGCTCATGGGAATGTATATCGCTTGCTGGCCATGGATTTATGGGGCATATTTATGTCCCGTTTACATTCATTTCATATTCTCGCACTGTCACCCATGCACATCACATTGTTGCATGATGACCTGTAAATTATCTCCCAGGCTTTTGTGAAAAATAAAATCGTTTTGAGGTGGGCGTTTGCGCGTTGCTTAGCACGGGAGTGCTGTCCCTTACACAAACATTATCTAGTAGCTTCCCTTCGTAAAAATTGCGACTACCATAAAGACTTGTTGTTTGCAAACGCTTTCGAGGAAACCTTGTTTTGGATAAATGCGAGGACATAAGAAATGAGAAGACCACGATATAGCATGTTCGACGTACCGTCACCATTCCCTGGGCCATTTTTGGACGCTGTGGACGTCGCTCAGTGCTTCCCAGTACCGGCCCAGAAGTGAAAGTTGGATAGTCATCTTTCGTTGTTGTTGCACGAGAATTGTGGGTGTTACCGTGTACGGACAGATGCAACTGGAAGTGACCTTTGGCAGCTGAGTGGCGTATACCTGTTTGCATGAACTGTGACAGCCGTCAAGGACGTCTGACACTCTACAGCAGCTATAGTAACGTGAATGTTCGGGGATCCCATCTGATGAGGCCCTGTCAGGGTTGCACTTCAAGTCAGGTAGGGACTTCGAATTTTTTTTTCGCTGTCCTCAACTGACTAATTGC
This sequence comes from Semisulcospira habei, assembly GCA_036245525.1. Lineage (NCBI taxonomy): Eukaryota > Metazoa > Mollusca > Gastropoda > Semisulcospiridae > Semisulcospira > Semisulcospira habei. The sequence goes on from BTPG01000006.1 coordinate 189,217,322, forward strand.
TGAACCAGGACCTTTAAACAGAACCTGAGGACACTGGAGTCTGTTCCACCTCACATGTTGACACCAGGTAACCCGGGCTCTGCGATGAGCTGGAGTGAGAGGTATTCTCACTGCTGCTCTGCATGAAGCCAGGCCAGTTTCGCGCAGACGTCGGCAGACTGTGCTTCTGCTGACGTTAACGTTTGCAGCTTGCATCAGTTGACGTCGCAGAGTGGTTGACATGACAGTTCGGTCGCGCAGAGCCGCCACACAGAGGTATCTGTCCTCCCTTCTGCTGGTGCAGCGTCCTGAGCAGGGTCGTCGTTCTGCCCTTTCAGTTTCTTGGAATCGTGCCAGCAGCCTCTGGGTCACTGAATGGGACAACCCAAGACGACTCCCAACTTCTCGTTCAAAAATTCCATCCTGCAGCTACTGGCGATAGGTATTTGTAGCGAAACAGAAGTGCTCAGTGTTCACGACTGACCCCTTTAGTACGTGCATCAGGACTTTACCGATTTTTTCCACCTGCCTGCCTTTCCACAAAAACTGACGATGTTTCACGTGCATTTGACACGTTCGTGGAAATCGATGAATTGTTGTCTATTGTTCTTTGTACTGTGGACTATCTAAGGTCAACTTTTAACCCATTTGGATCGAAAGAACATTGCTTTTTATTAGCGTACTTGCGACGATAAACAATGACACAAAAAAGTGGGGTGGACCTTAAGTTTTGACCATCATTATATATTACTCCAAAACTACATCAATTTTACACGGACACAAAATGCAGAGGTCTGTGATCTGCTGTTAATCCTAAAACAAACAACAAAGAGATGCCAGAAAATACGAACGAATCCGTGTCAGGCTAACATCACGCATGTTGGCAGATGAAAGTATTTGTGAACTGTGAACACCCATAAGCTAATAAAGCAGTCAATTGAGAACTATTTGCTGAGGAAATGGAAGCGTTAACCCCTAAACTGCCAGGGTCAAGGCGAACTCTAGCCAGCTGCAAGAGACATAAACCCTCATGAGCCCCCGCAGTCGCGGGGGCTCATGAGGGTTTATGTCTCTTGTTAGACAACTGTGTTGTTTATTCCTAAGTTTGTCCCATTTACATCTGTGTTCTTCACGCAAATGTTGGTCAATATTTTATAAGCGGCGATCGTTTTTTTACGCGTAAAACGTGATCACTGGTAGCGAAGGGGTTAAACGAGTGCTTGGCGCTGAGGGTCTTTGATTAAACAAATCCAACTCACCAAAATTGTATTTTTGCTCGGAAGTACACTCACGAAAACAGAGTTCTCCTGTGTTGTCTACCTAAACAAAAATGGAATCATCGATGCGGATGACCTGCGAAATGTAATGGCCGAGGCGCGTATCAATTTTGGTGTGTACCATTCTTCTTCTTGTTCTTGTTGCGATTATGGGGCCAGTTGCATGAATGAGCTTGGTCCTGCTACAGCCACTAAGCAACGTACTCTGCTATAGCGAAGCACCTTGCTTAGTGACTGCGCAGGAGGTAGGTCAGTCATGCAACGGACCCCTGGACTGAACACTCCCGGGTTCATCCAGCAGGGTGAGAAAACTGAGAGTGTGCGAATCTGAATAACAGCGTAACATATGGACGGCAATGCTTGAATGATGACGTGACTGACTGTCTTTCCAGTGAGTCCGGCAATGGCCCCCATGCTGGCCAACCTGTCAGTCGAACGTATAGTCACCCTGGCAACCACCCTTGGAGCCGACAACGCCATTTCCAAACACGAGTTCACTCACGCGTGGCACTCGCGATTCCACGACAGCCTGGCCTTCATTGAGTATGCCTTTGATTTGCTCATCGACCACAACCACAACGGCTTGATAGACACTGATGAAATATTCAAACTCATAAATAAAAAAGAAGTACCCAACGGAGAAAGAAACACGCTTAAAAAAGACGGGTACAACACAATTTATTAATATTTCGGGTAAATACCCTTTGTCAAAATAGACAAACAAACAAACATAGACATTAGCCGCTACTTATCTTCAATGGCAGAAGGAATGTGGCAACTCAAGGAGGTGACGTAAAATAAAAGAAAAGGAAGAACAAAAGTGCGGAAAAAGTAAAAATGATGTCAACGAAAAATCGCGTAAGAGAGAGACTCGGAAAGAACCTGAACACGAGAGACAAGAGTGTGTGCAAGCACGTGCAGGAGCGAGCGAAAGAAAAGGCGAGTAGATGAGGCCAGAGAAAGAGAGAGAGAGAGAGAGAGAGAGAGAGAGAGAGAGAGAGAGAGAGAGAGAGAGAGAGAGAGAGAGAGAGAGAGAGAGAGAGAGAGAGAGAGAGAGAGAGAGAGAGAGAGAGAGAGAGAAAGAGAGAGAGAACGAATGGGGAGTACCCTTGGGCACGAAGTAGGCTGAGTGTCTAATACACAAAGCCTGCTAAACACCAACCCGAAGGCAAACTTTATATCACCTTCAAGTTGAGTACTACCTCGGGGAAAAACGGGAGGACCCCGGGAAAAAAACCCCAGCATTTAGCACGGTACACAACAAGTAATAAGTCATGAAAACAAAGCAAAGAATCAAAGTCAGTAAGAGAATATTGGTATAAGTGGAGAGTAGGTAGTTGTGAAACCGTCTTCAATCTCTATGTTTGTTTGTTTGTCTATTTTGACAAAGGGTATTTACCCGAAATATTAATAAATTGTGTTGTACCCGTCTTTTCTAAGCGTGTTTCTTTCTCCGTTGGGTACTTCTTTGCATATTACACGCTTGGCAGTCACCTTTTTGGTCTGGATTAACTCTTACCAGTTCGCTCCCTTGGCCATCGTATGTATACATACGAAGCCATGCCCATGGAAAATTCCATCGTGTTTACTGAATTAAAACCAATTAATTTTTACTCTCAATATTATTGTAATAACTTATTGACATTAGAAAGTCACTTTCATATGATAGAATGAAAAAAATATTAATTTTGAGTTTGTTCGTGACCTTTGTTATCGATCGAGTCACTACATCCACCATCTTGCTTTCCCTAATGCGTTATTTTCACTGCTTGCGATTTCTCTCTGCGAAGTCCGTCAAAATGAGTTCATCTGAGTCCGAAAGTGAAGAGTATCTCACTGAAGGGGAATCTTCCAGCAACCAGGCCACTGAACATGATTCCAGCACCAGCGATGTGGAAAAAACGAAAGAAAACCATCGCAGGTCATTGTGACACTTTCTATTTTGGTTTGACCATGTGCTATCCATGTGAGTCTTTGTTTACCTATTGTCTGGTTCAGAATCGTGAAACTTTATGAAGTACATAAACAAGTTTTATTACTTGCTGTGTATTGCCTCAGTGATATTTTCAGCAAGTCAGAGATTTTCAGAGAAGCACATGTTTGTTGTCTCAGTCATGCCAGGTGTTGACACGCCCACTTTTTCCTGCCCTTGACCGGTGTAGATTATGTTGCGTAACTCTTAGAAATTCAAACACATTTTCTTGAAACTTCACAAAAATGTGTAGAAATAATTTGTCCACACACTGGATTCACATTTTAAACAAAGGGGCAAGAAACAAAAAAACATTTTTTCTTAGTGACTTTCGTGAAAACTGTTTTTGGAAACCGGACACCATTTTTTCTTCGTCGCTAAATAAACAACAACTTCTAAACTACGTTAAGTACAGACTTTTTACTTATCCTGACTGAATGCTGACTCAATGCACTTTAATATGATGTATAATAAGCCAACATTTGACCACTAGAAGAGCTTTCAGCAGCATTTTTGCTTGGTCATGTGTGAGGGTAAAAGTCATTTTGTTCACTGGCCTCAAATAGAGCGAACTGGTAAGAGTTAAACTCATAAATGACGCCCGAACATTTTACGTTTTGTGGCCAGATACAAATACTAGAATAAGCCTACCATGCGCAGCATAGCGGGAGCCTCGTGGAGACGAGCCACGTACTGATACGAGGCGAATAGCCGCCTATCGGTATAGGTCACGTGTCGAATGAGTTCAGGGCAATCTTTAACCCATAACACCCTGACTTACTACAACAGGCTGTCGATCGACCATGATAGTTCAAGGGTGGTGTCAGAATAGCTTGGTGCCTGTAGGCGTCAGCTGTTCGAAATGTCTGTTTGAGCTGTCATGGTCGATCTGTCGTCAGAACTATGACATAAACATTAAATCATTTTTTTTTTAAATTTCATCTTCAAGATGTTATGAAGTAAGACAGTGTAAAACGGAAGGTATGGAACATTGATCTTATAATGACGTTGATACAGGTACCCTCCTTTGTATCGGCTGTCTTCAAACACAACGGTCACTCGGCTTACAGCCTGTCGTGCTGGTTTCATATATTGGCTGCATGACTGCTGGAGGTCAGGGGTTAAAAAATCGATATTTTTTGTTCCAGATGCAAACCATGATAGTGTCGTACAAAACTCAGAAATGGAGGCTTTCTTTGAGAGCGTAAGTATAACTAGCATTCGGCGGCCCGTGGCGCAGTGGTAAAGCGTCTTCCACCGATTCTAAAGGAGGGAAGTTGGATACCCAGTTCCGGCGTCGGACTTTTCTCTTCTAGTAAGTGTCACCATTAATTCGGGTGATCCGTCGAGGATTCTTTCTCCGGGTACTCCGGCTCTTTCTCCCCCTCCACTTTGGTACAGATTTGAGGCCACTTATAACTTTCAAATAGAAGCAATCAAAATTTTCGACAAATCAGGAGCTGAGCTGACCCTTCACGCCACGTGAATGTCCCGTATTTGTCTTGTACTGTGTTTGTCTTCAGAGTGGAATGCGTGTGTTTCACGTCAACGTGCGTGTTGGGCTCAGTTTGCGGCGCTTTGAGCCGAGTCACAGAACTGCGCCTATAAAATGATCATTATTGTTATTATTATTATTATTATTATTATTATTATTATTATTATTATTAGTAGTAGTAGTAGTAGTATCATCATCTCATCATCATCATCATCATCTAAGCACAAAATAATAAGTTGCATCACAAAACTGGGAAGACTTTCACTGCGATAATGTGTTAAACATCCAGCATGCATACTCTGAACACAGTGCACGCGCCTAGAACGTCGTGTACGTGTCACATAGCGCGATACAATAACATATTATATTGAGCAACATTTTTCTTGATATAGTGCCGATAACAGGAAGATGTGATTAAGAATCAAAATGTCCGAGTCGTAAGACGAGGACATTTTGATTCGAGTCAAGTAATCACATCTGTTTCTCGAACAAATCAAACAAAACTGTTGCTCAATATAATTTATGTACCTTGTCCAAAACAAAACTCTGCTTCGCGTCATGCATTATGCGGGTGATTGCGGTGATTAGACAAAACGCATGAATAGCAGACGACTGCATATCGCTGTCGACTCGGTGCGTAGATTTCGTCTGACTATGAAGACATCAGTGCGTGTTACTGAGTAAATTCTACTTGTAACGAGATCACGCATAATTTCGAAAAATTGCAGCAGGTTTGTTTATATAGTTCTTTTCTCAGGTTGTCGATATCGCCAGCTGACATCTCGTCAATTTCACTTGTCAGTCCAGCGACTCACACGTTTCCTGGCGTCCTTCTCCGTGTGTGTGTGAGTAGGATATAAATTTCAAGGGTTCATACACACTAAGAAGTATTTCATTACTACTACACATAAGGAGCTTGTTAATGGTGCAGTGTGAGCATGTTTCGCATTTCCGCCGTTTTAAAAATGCAAGTATCATCAAGATCGAGTCTTCTTGGCGCGCAAGGGTTTTTTTTTTTTTTTTTTTTTTTTTTTTTTTTTTTTTTGGGGGGGGGGGGGGAGGAAAGCATATCAAGCAAATTCATTAATATTAATTTACTTGTTATACAATAATTATACCAATACATGTGGCAAAGAAGGGAAAACTTTATGGAGTGGGTACGCCGCAACTCAGAATCCTGACCAGACCTCCCCCTGCAGACACTGCGGTCAAACCTGCCCGTCCCGGATTGGCCTTCTCAGCCACGAGCATGCCTGCAGACGACGTGGACAACCCCTATAGAATCTTCGTTAGCGAAGTCAAGCTAAGAGACATGTGTCAAAGGAAGGGGAAAAACTTTTTGAAGTGGGTACATACATGTATATCAGTGGTAGCAGTTTTCACGCGTATTTCGGGCACATGTATCTCGACTTTCTTCTTTCTGTTTTAGAGCTGTTCTTAATTGGACGAACTTTTGATCAGCAAACCTAGATCGGAGAAGATCGGCGATCTTTTGGTTTGTTTCTTAATTGAGGTTGAACGAACCTAGGCGAACTTCAGCAAACCAGGTTTGCCATGGTTCTCTTTCTTAACTGAAGTGCTTGATTCGGCGTACTTACTGTCTGCGAAGGTGTTCAAAATGGCTGCCGCTACGCCGCTTCTCGATTTGAACGATGTTTGTTTTTGTACTCCTTGCAGTAGCGACCCCACAAACAGCGTTGCGCCTCCCACAAATCAATAAAAATAGGTCTTGTTCTTCGCACGAGTGAAATATCGGCCGTCCGCCATATTTGTTTGTATCGGTGACTGTCTTCTTATCTCCAACGCAGAAGAGGGTAAAAGTTTTGACCAATCAGAGAAAAGGTTCGCCTTGGTTTGCTCAACACGTTTAGCGAACCTTTTCCGACAGCGAACTATGGTTTGCCAAGGTTCGTGAACTACTTCGAACTAAGTTCGCCGTATCTTTAGATCGTCCAATTAAGAACCAACCTGGTTCGTCCGAGATCGTGAACTGTAGTTCGTCAGAGTTCGCGAACTAAAGTTCGTTTAATTAAGAACATGCTTAACAGATTTACAAGCGCGCTGACTGCCTGGTGGGTTCAAGAGTGTCACCACGTGCTGTTTGAAAGACGCCCAGTGATACAGGTGTCATTAATAACTCATTATAACTGAATGGTGAACGTGTCTGCTTTGTGCATAAAAGACGTGTACCAAAATCCCCAATGTGAAAATCGTGCGAAAATAAGACGTATACAATTATGGTGTCTAAGCACACACACACATATGCACACACGCACGCACGCACGCACGCACGCACGCACGCACGCACGCACACACACACACACACACATACACACAGAGAGAGTTCTGTTGAAAGGATCGGCTACAATGAGCTGTAAAGTGACAAACATCGCGCAGTCTCATACAATGCAGAGCATGTATTGAAGAGAATTAAACCTGTCTTGGCACGCTTTCAGCCTCTGGTTGAACCTGCTGACTGTGTGTAACTCAGGCTCAACGGCACCGGGTCGGTCAGACGTGCCCCAAACCGCGACACTTTCTTCAAAGTATCATTGCAGATCGTCGCACTCTCGGCAAGTAAAGCATGTTCTTAATCAAACAAACTTTTGATCGGCAAACCTAGATCGGAGAAGAGCGGCGATCTTTTGGTTTGTTTCTTAATTGAGGTTGAACGAACCTAGGCGAACTTCAGCAAACCAGGTTTGCCATGGTTCTCTTTCTTAACTGAAGTGCTTGATTTGGCGTACTTACTGTCTGCGAAGGTGTTCAAAATGGCTGCCGCTATGCCGCTTCGCGATTTGAACGATGTTTGTTTTTGTACTCCTTGCAGTAGCGACCCCACAAACAGTGTTGCGCCTCCCACAAATCAATAAAAATAGGTCGTGTTCTTCGCACGAGTGAAATATCGCCGTCCGCCATATTTGTTTGTATCGGTGACTGTCTTCTTATCTCCAACGCAGAAGAGGGTAAAAGTTTTGACCAATCAGAGAAAAGGTTCGCCTTTGTTTGCTCAACACGCTGAGCGAACCTTTTCCGACAGCGAACTATGGTTTGCCGAGGTTCGTGAACTACTTCGAACTAGGTTCGC
>BTPG01000006.1:189230132-189232632 GCA_036245525.1 Semisulcospira habei
CACACGTTCTGATATCTACCAGTTAACACACACACACGAACACACACACACACGCGCGCACACACACACACACACACACTTACACACACACACACGCACGCACGCACGCACGCACACACACACACACACATACACACACACACACACACACATACACACACACACACACACACACACACACACACACACACACACAAAACGGCACTTATCGAGCAAAATATTGAACATTAAACATTAAAAAGTTATGATGTTATGCTGCACTTACAAATATGCTAGATCATATTAGAAGACCTAAAGAAGGCATGTCTTCTTTTCAGCTGAGGTTTTAAAAAAAGGAAATGACAAACAACACCTCAGCGTGTCTAAAGTATTATGATACATGATTATGAATAAGGGAATGCCTCTGCAGTCAAATGACAATATATGAAAGAGAAATATGAACAATATGTTTTCACGTGTTCTTAACCCATTCAGCCATGACGCTCTACAGTAGAGATGGGTCGATCATGATAATTCAAGGGTAGAGCCAGATTAGCTTGGCGCTTGTCGGAGCCTAGCTAATCTGGCACTGCCTTTGAATGATCATGTCGATCCATCTCCTGCAACTGGTGCATAATCATTAGATGACACCTCCAAAATTTGGGAAATACGGCCGGCGGGCTGAATGAGTTAAAATATTTGTGAAGTTGGTTCTTGCAATTTTGTAAAGACGGTGCTGCTTTAATGTCTGCAGGAACTGAGTTCCATAATTTTACACCAGAATATGAGAAGGTCGTCTTTTAAATATCTAAGCAATAACAATAGTGAGTCTATATTCTGGGCCAGTGATCATCTGTCCGTCGTCCGTCCGGCGTCTGCCGTCGCCCGTCATTTTTAAGGTATAATTTCAGACGTTGACCTCACCTTAAGGTCAAACACATTCATGTGTATATAAACAGTAATCGTGTATAGTCACCAACACAGGAAACTAACAAAATACGCTGGAACACTCAAATTATGAAAACTCATTTTCATTTTGACAATCTGTTGATCTGTGACCTTGGCCTGCACGTGGGGTCAAATCCATCGATATGCAAAGAAAACCCCTTTTATGAACAAAGAGTGTGTCGTATTAAGCTGCATCAGGCCACGGAGCATTTTAGAAATGCAGTCACAGACAAACTATAACTTCTTTTCGCACATTGCTTGACCTTTGTGATCTTCAGCTGAATGTCAACCAGATTAGAACATACAGAAATGCATAAAAGCTCCAAGCTGAATTAATATGCATGGCAGGCGATGTAACTATGTAGTCTCAAACTTTGACACACATTGATCAGTTTTCATGCATTGGATGACCTCCGGTGACCTTGATCATTGTAAAATGTTAGCAACGGTTTGATTTGAGGAAAGATGTTGTTTCACTGAAAAGCATCCACGTAAAGCACCCAAATGAGTGTTAAAATCTTGAGGAAAACCTATCTTTTATTATATATTTTGACCTTATTTGGCCTTGTCCTTCTGACAGGTCACACAAACTTTCATGTACAGAGATGTTTTCGTATATACTGTAGTGCGGCCAAATTTGAAGTGAGAGGGTTAAGTAGTCTTGGAGATATTAGCTTTTGAAGATTGCCACGCAGCGCTCAAGCTAAAAGGACCTTGGTCTTTTTATTTAATCGGCCTTTTAACGGCCTGCCATAGAATGTGTGTTTTAGCACAAGCCCAGAAAAAAGTAATCCTAATCTGTTTAGTGGTCACCTATAGTCTGAGTCACACGGGAGCCTAAAGTTGCTATTTTTCCCAATTTGACGATTTTGAGTCAACACGTTGACATTTTAAAGGGCACGAGTTAAGTTATATCTCGAGAACGGATCATTAGATCACCGTAATTCTTTTTGTGTTTTGCTTCAATTACCATCAGCTACGTAACTGTACAAGTTTTGTACCGTTTAAATTGATGCACATATTATTTCCCATGTATTACATATGTCAAATGTGTAACGTAATGTCTGTCGTTGAACTGGAAGGCAAAGGCATATTTTGGCAGATTTCTGGAAAATTCTGCAGGTATTTACCTTGTAAAATATTTCCAATTTATACAGTTGTTATTTGTTTCCTATTTTTGGCGACATTTTTCTTTTTCTGTTGGTGCAGAAAAAGCAGGCTTAACATGAAATGTCTCTACAGAAGCTGAAAATCCAAAGATCGGTTCCTCTTTCAATTGTCTTTTCCAAACATATTGTACAAAAGTCGTTATGTATTTTTTCTATGAAGTTACTTTACTACAATGTTGTTTGCGACGGTAACGTACATATACTTTTTCCGCCGTGAGATGGCCTTAGTCGCCTGCTCGGCGTTAAACCCAGAGTATTATCCTTTTCAGGCCTTTTGTTGCATTACCTGGAAACAAAATAATATCTTGTGTCTCATATACTTCCAGCCTCTCCCCCCTCCCCGCCCCCCATCAAACCATAATACAAAAGATATTGTAAGTTTTGATTCTTCCGTTTAAAGAGCA
>BTPG01000006.1:189235132-189237632 GCA_036245525.1 Semisulcospira habei
GATAGCAAAATTCAGAGAAAAATCTTAAAATCAAAGTACTTGTAAAAAAAAGTATATATTTTTTTAATTGAAAAAGAATCGGTCCTCTGCAATACACGCACATAGCACATGTATATGCTGAGTTCCCATTCAGAAAACTAGCAACCCAACACGAGTAAGCAAAGGGGACTGAACCCGTACACTGACCTCGCTTTTTTCAGTAAGCCTTATGAAGGATTTGCGCGGGCCAACGTCAGCCGACGTCGTCCCGATGGCCTTTTGCGCATTGGGTAAAGACCGCACCCGAGCTATGAGGCAAGTCTACTACTACACTACACTACGAATCCCATTTTTTTTTTTACAACGTTTTGGAGACGATATCTTTTTAATGTCTGATGATTTTAAACTTCGGACTTCACCACGAAAATAATTACGAACTGCATCTTTTTTTCTGTTGCGTTGCCTTTAACTCATTCTACCCCAGACACACCACAGGAAGATAAGGATCGACCATGATCGTTCAAGGGTGATGCCAAAATAGCTTGGCGCCTATGGGCGCCAAGCTATTCTGGCATCACCCTTGAACTATCATGGTCGATCTGTGTCCTGCACTGCAATGCAGTCTTCAGAGGACAACGGCAACATTTGGGGATTTCGGTCTTGGGGTACAATGAGTTAAATTACAACGTTTTGAATGCGACACCCCCAAAATCGAAAGTTGCACGGTAACATTTTCATATGAGACGGGTTGTTTATCACGCACTGCTCGCGCTTCATCCAGAGCTTCGTAAATCTGATTGCCCCATTTACAAGGGCATGCATTTATCTCTAAATGCGGGAAAAGATTTTTATTTTGAAAGACAACTGTTGCTGTTGTGGTCTGAATAAGACATGTACCCCCTAAAATATCACTTGTACCCGTTTCAGACGCATGTCTTCCGTTTGCCAGCCAGTGATTTAAAATCCGAGTAGTATCGTAAAAAGGCGAAGCATGTCTCTTTCAGGTGCAACCAAGAACGTTAATTTTGAGCGAGAATTGTAGATTTTATTTCAGGAAAAGATTATCTACCCCCGATTCCAAACATTTCAACTGATTGAGCAATTTTCATTTGTTTCATTTGTTTGTCTATTCTAAGAAGAGAATGCAAACGCTTTTTAAGTAATTCAAATGATCAGATGGTTTGCGGTGCGTTTCATGAGGTGTTACAGCTCCAGTAATGCTGATTTACGCAACATATGTAGTACCGCAAGGACGAATGGGGAGGAAGGGGGGCGGAGGGGGGGTGGGGGGAAGGGGGGGGGAGGTGTCGAGGGTGAGATGTAGTGAATTGCTTATGATATCAAAACGTTTACTTTTCAACAAGTAACTTGAAATAACACAAATTTTCACCGGTTTTTCAGTTTTAGTGCGTGTATGTGTTTGTGTGTGTGCGCGTGTTTGTTTGTGTGTGTCTGTGTGTGTGCTAGTGTGTGCGGTTGCTAACGTGTGTGTTACTAAAACAAAAACAGTAAAGCAACACACGCACACGGACTCGAAGAGACGGGAAAAAAATGTGTGTTATTTCAATTTACACACAGAGAAGTAAAAGTTCTGAGATCATAAGCGATGCACTACGTCTCATGACCCTCCCTCCCCCCTTCTCCCTCCCCTACCCCTCCACCCCCCCCCCTCCCCTTTTTGCGGTTGAAGTGAATATCATTTTCGGCATCGATATTGACTCGACGCACTGTTTTACAGAATGTGAGACTTCATAAGAGTTATTCCTTCTCTAATTTCCCGTTTTAGCTTCAGTTGTCCTTTCTCCTGCTGTTTTGATGGTGGTTATGTTGTCCTTTCTCCTGCTGTTTTGATGGTGGTTATGTTGTCTTTTCTCCTGCTGTTTTGATGGTGGTTATGTTGTCCTTTCTCCTGCTGTTTTGATGGTGGTTATGTTGTCTTTTCTCCTGCTGTTTTGATGGTGGTTATATTGATAAGTGTAATGGTGGTTTACAATAAAAAGAAACCAACACAAACAAACAAGTAGCCCGTCGACTAATCACGCTACCATGAAGCAATAAAGCAGTTACACACACGTTTGCACATGCGCACTGAAACACACGCATACACACGCACGCACACACGTAGGCCTACGTACGCACGCACGCACCTACACACACACACACACATACACACACACACACACATACACACAGAGAGAGACTTAGTGCAAATGTGTGTTATTGATGAGAAAAGTAAATGTTTCGACGTCATACGCTACATCTCACTCTCGACACAACCGGCCCCCCCCCCCCACCCCCCTTCCACCTAGCTCCCCCCCCCCCCCCCGCCTTCTCCCCTGCATCTATGATACAACTTATTATGCTGTGTCAGGAGCATGACTAGAATAAAAACGCCTCAAGAAACGCTCTAAGCCATTTGATAATTTGAATTCCTTAGAAACAAAATGTTTGCATTTTTCTCTTAGAAGAGACCAATGAAATGTTTTGATTCGGGGGGTAGGTCGGTTTTGCTGCGATAAAA
>BTPG01000006.1:189242632-189445132 GCA_036245525.1 Semisulcospira habei
AACTGTAATTTGAGCACATCGGTCTACCCTTCAGTTATAGGCCTGATCATATTCAATACAATACAATACAATAATACTTTATTAATTGCATTTTATTGTATATGCAAGGGTTAACCCCTTGGCTGCCAGTGATCACGGATTTCGCGTCTGAAACCACTGCACATTCACCGGCATTCGCGTCAGCGATAAACACAAATAAAATGGGACCTGATGGACGGGCAAGACATACGATTAACGAGAGACGTAAATTCTCATGAGCCCCCGTGACTGCGGTAAGTTAGTGCGACTGCGGGGCTTCATGAAGATTGTTGTCTCTTGCAGCTGCGTAGCGTTCGCATTGCCCCGGCAGTTAAGAGGTTAAGTTGTTCGGCTTACAGTACAAGCGTACTCCTCAAGCTGTCGCCGTAACATGCTGGTTCTGCTGCCTACCTCTAATCTTTCCATACTTGATCATAGTAATTACGGTATTTATAATGCGTTTATCTTATAATAATTATAACTCTAAGCGCGCACTCACAATTCGCGCACACACGCGCGCGCTTTTGACAATGACTCACGTACCACCAATACATTACGACAGTCAGCTTGGGGTGGGGAGTGTGGTGATGTTATAGTGCTAGAACTGTTGAAAGAGGTGAGTTTTGAGGGCGGACTGGAAGGAGAAGAGAGAGTGTTTCTGACGGAGAGAGAGTGGGAGGGTGTTCCAGGTGGATGGAACGTAGACGGAGGAGCGGGGACCGAAAGTGCTGAGTTTGGTGCGAGGGATGTGGAGGCGGAGTGGGTCGGAGGCGGAGCGGAGGGAGCGGGAATGAGTGTAGGGGTGAAGTAAGTTGGAGAGATAGGCAGGAGCGTAGTTGTTGAGGGATTTGTAGCAGATAGACATAATCTTGTATTGGATGCATTAAGGGATGGGTAGCCAGTGAAGGAGTTTGAGCAGGGGAGTGATGTGGTCGGATTTCTTCTTTCTGAGGACGAGGTGGGCAGCACTGTTCTGGACGCGCTGGAGAGAGAAAGTGGTGGAGTGAGGGAGGCTAGAAAGGAGAGAGTTGCATTAGTCGATGCGAGATAAGATGAGAGAGACAGAAAGTTTGGTGGCAGCTTCGGTGGTGAGCTATTTTCTGATCTGACTGATGCGACGGAGGTGGAAATAGCATGCCTGGGCCGTCGCTTCCCTTGTCCTTGGCCTGGAAATGTGTTATGTCTGACTCGATCGAGTGCAGATCCCCCTCCATCTGCAAGCGGCATAGACTCTCATGAGCCCCTGCAGTCACAGAAGCTCAAGAGATTATATGCCTCTTGCTTAATAAGATTTACTCCATCTGTTATTGGCCTACGCGTTAGACTTGTTTTTCAGAAATCACAGCCCTCGCCAAAGGACGTATTTTCCGACCGGGGATCCCCCTTCCCCCCCCCCCCCCCACACACACACACACAAAACACAACACAACACAGAACCCAGTGATCCTCACACTGACTGACTATTAGTTCAGAATTTAGTGAGTCCCCAGAATTCACGCCCCCCCCCCCCCCCCCCCCAAATAATACCACAACATTTACGATAGGCAATGTGAATATTTCGTGTTCGACTCTCTAGTATGGCAGCTTAGAGCTGTGTCAGTACGGCAAGGAGCGTTGAAATAAGCAAGCAAGCGTGAAGCAAACGCCAGGCCGATTCAAAACAGAGTTGGAGCAAAACCAGCAACATAAAAACAACAAATCATTCTGCTACGTGTATATATTTTTCAAATCTTGTAGTAACACAAACTGTCTGTTGGCGCATCCATTTAAATTTACTCTGAGTGGGTTAGCTTTTGCATCACTGACACTAAAGCTTGAGATGACTGGTAGACGTAAAAATCATCGAAATAGCATCTTTAAGCGTCAGAGTATAGCGTCTCTCAAAAAAAAAAAAAAAAATGTACTGCCCCGGTCCGATGTCTGCAAAACATCGTTTAGAACGAGAGAACTCAGTTTATTTCTGAAAAAGAAAGGCGAGCCAGACTGCGACATCTGTAGAACGAGAGAACTCAGTTTATTTCTGAAAAAGAAAGCCGAGCCAGACTGCGACATCTGTAGAACGAGAGAACTCAGTTTATTTCTGAAAAAGAAAGCCGAGCCAGACTGCGACATATGTAGAACATGAGAACTCAGTTTATTTCTGAAAAAGAAAGCCGAGCCAGATTGCGACATCTGTAGAACGAGAGAACTCAGTTTATTTCTGAAAAAGAAAGCCGAGCCAGACTGCGACATCTGTAGAACATGAGAACTCAGTTTATTTCTGAAAAAGAAAGGCGAGCCAGACTGCGACATCTGTAGAACGAGAGAACTCAGTTTATTTCTGAAAAAGAAAGCCGAGCCAGACTGCGACATCTGTAGAACATGAGAACTCAGTTTATTTCTGAAAAAGAAAGGCGAGCCAGACTGCGACATCTGTAGAACGAGAGAACTCAGTTTATTTCTGAAAAAGAAAGCCGAGCCAGACTGCGACATCTGTAGAACATGAGAACTCAGTTTATTTCTGAAAAAGAAAGCCGAGCCAGACTGCGACATCTGTAGAACATGAGAACTCAGTTTATTTCTGAAAAAGAAAGGCGAGCCAGACTGCGACATCTGTAGAACATGAGAACTCAGTTTATTTCTGAAAAAGAAAGGCGAGCCAGATTGCGACATCTGTAGAACAAGAGAACTCAGTTTATTTCTGAAAAAAGAAAGCCGAGCCAGACTGCGACATCTGTAGAACATGAGAACTCAGTTTATTTCTGAAAAAGAAAGGCGAGCCAGATTGCGACATCTGTAGAACATGAGAACTCAGTTTATTTCTGAAAAAGAAAGGCGAGCCAGATTGCGACATCTGTAGAACAAGAGAACTCAGTTTATTTCTGAAAAAGAAAGCCGAGCCAGACTGCGACATCTGTAGAACATGAGAACTCAGTTTATTTCTGAAAAAGAAAGGCGAGCCAGATTGCGACATCTGTAGAACATGAGAACTCAGTTTATTTCTGAAAAAGAAAGGCGAGCCAGATTGCGACATCTGTAGAACATGAGAACTCAGTTTATTTCTGAAAAAGAAAGGCGAGCCAGACTGCGACATCATATCATAAGAGCGATTATACATCCTAGTACGCTAAATGCCTTCAGCCCTACGTCGGTCCGAGGACCTTGGGGTATACAAACTATCAATCTCACCCAGTCTCTTCTCCCATTCCCCCCCCCCCCCAGCCCCCAGCCCCCTGCCCATATTTACTGTCTGCCTCAAGGTGACCTCACGCGTCTGAGAAACAGAACTGCATAATATGTTAATGGCGTCGATCTTGCCAACAAGAGGAACATAATAATAATAATAATAATAATAATAATAATAATAATAATAATAATAATAATAATAATAATAATAATAATAATAATAATAATAACGGTATTTATAATGCGCTTATCTTATAATAATTATAACTCTAAGCGCGCACTCACAACTCGCGTACGCATGCGCACGCTTTAGACGACTCACGTACCACAGGTAGTGAAAATACATTACGACGGTCAGCTTGGGGTGGGGAGTGTGGTGATATAGTGCTTGAACTGTTGAAAGAGATGAGTTTTGAGGGCGGACTGGAAGGAGGAGAGAGAGAGTGTTTCTGACGGAGAGAGAGTGGGAGAGTGTTCCAGGTGGATGGGCCGTAGACGGAGGAGCGGGGGCCGAAAGTGCTGAGTTTGGTGCGGGGGACGTGGAGGCGGAGAGGGGCGGAGGTGGAGCGGAGGGAGCGGGGAGGAGTGTAGGGGTGGAGTAAGTTGGAGAGATAGGCAGAAGCGTAGTTGTTCAGGGATTTGTAGCAGAGAGACAAAATCTTGTATTGGATGCGTTGGGGGGATGGGTAGCCAGTGAAGGAGTTTGAGCAGGGGAGTGATGTGGTCGGATTTTTTCTTTCTGAGGACGAGGCGGGCAGCATTGTTCTGGACGCGCTGGAGAGTGAAAGTGGTGGAGTGAGGGAGGCCGGAAAGGAGAGAGTTGCAATAGTCGATGCGAGATAGGATGAGAGTCTCAGTCTCAACAGCCTGTTACGATTGTGGTTGTGTTGTCCTGTGAGAGCATGCATGTGTTAATCGTAGGAAACGATCCGATATTTATTTGAGCTATCATGGTTACGTATCACGTATCTTTTTAGCGAGATTCTCTATCGTTCGTACATGATAGCGGAATTGGCTTTGTTATGATACGCTAAGTTTAGTCCTCAAGCTTCTAGCAAATTCACACGGAGAATAGCGGTAGTAGAGCTGCTCTATTTTTTGCCATAGTTGTTCTCTGTGCGCGTGAATTCAGCAGCCGTTCTTTGAGTGTTATGAAAGGTCGTGGACGGTCTGCCATACTTTTATGTGACGTCATTATATATTAGGATTTGGGGCTGAAATTAGCAGTCCAATTTTTGTAGACTAGTTTGCTTATTCTAGAAAATTCTTTTTTTAAAAAATTGATATTTATGAGTTTCAGTTACGTATTCCGTTCTGATTGGTTGCGTTGTGTGAATTTCTTATATTTTTCTGGAAAGTTGTTTTACTATAAAGGCTGGTGCTAGGAAGCACGTGTGTACATTGTCATGCATTGTCAGTTGTAGGGACACACAGTTTATTGTAGGTACGTGGCCCGTATAGGGTGTACATTGTGAGAGACGCAGCGTAACGGTGGTGTACGTTGAATGAGAAACGCATTGTATCGCCAGGGTTGACATTTGCAGAAGAGACACTGTATCAGTGTTTGGTGCATTTTGGAATGCATCGTGTGGAGATCGCATCGCTGAAATAAAATATCGTTGGAACTGTTACTCCAGTGTAGTCTACATCCTTAAGCCACGTGTGACGGGTTGCAGCTGAATGAAGTTTATTTAAAAGAACCTTACGTGCGGGCGTCTGGTGTGATATCATACTACGACCACGACTTCAACCACGTAACACAGCCCATGCAGCAAAGGTCCTCGAGCCGACGTCGGCCGCAGTGGGCCCGCGCACGACAGTGGACTACACTAACACGACAGTGGACTACACTAACACGACTGTGGACTACACTAACACGACTGTGGACTACACTAACACGACAGTGGACTACACTAACACGATAGTGGACTACACTAACACGACTGTGGACTACACTAACACGACTGTGGACTACACTAACACGACTGTGGACTACACTAACACGACAGTGGACTACACTAACACGACAGTGGACTACACTAACACGACTGTGGACTACACTAACACGACTATGGACTACACTAACACGACTGTGGACTACACTAACACGACTGAGGACTACACTAACACGACTGTGGACTACACTAACACGACTGTGGACTACACTAACACGACAGTGGACTACACTAACACGACTGTGGACTACACTAACACGACTGTGGACTACACTAACACGACTGTGGACTACACTAACACGACTGTGGACTACACTAACACGACTGTGAACTACACTAACACGACTGTGGACTACACTAACACGACTGTGGACTACACTAACACGACTGTGGACTACACTAACACGACTGTGGACTACACTAACACGACAGTGGACTACACTAACACGACAGTGCACTACACTAACACGACTGTGGACTACACTAACACGACTGTGGACTACACTAACACGACTGTGGACTACACTAACACGACTGTGGACTACACTAACACGACTGTGGACTACACTAACACGACTGTGGACTACACTAACACGACTGTGGACTACACTAACACGACAGTGGACTACACTAACACGACTGTGGACTACACTAACACGACAGTGGACTACACTAACACGACTGTGGACTACACTAACACGACTGTGGACTACACTAACACGACTGTGGACTACACTAACACGACAGTGGACTACACTAACACGACTGTGGACTACACTAACACAACAGTGGACTACACTAACACGACAGTGGACTACACTAACACGACAGTGGACTACACTAACACGACAGTGGACTACACTAACACGACTGTGGACTACACTAACACGACTGTGGACTACACTAACACGACTGTGGACTACACTAACACGACAGTGGACTACACTAACACGACAGTGGACTACACTAACACGACAGTGGACTACACTAACACGAGTGTGGACTACACTAACACGAGTGTGGACTACACTAACACGACAGTGGACTACACTAACACGACAGTGGACTACACTAACACGACAGTGGACTACACTAACACGACAGTGGACTACACTAACACGACTGTGGACTACACTAACTAACACGACTGTGGACTACACTAACACGACTGTGGACTACACTAACATGACTGTGGACTACACTAACACGACAGTGGACTACACTAACACGACAGTGGACTACACTAACACGACAGTGGACTACACTAACACGACTGTGGACTACACTAACACGACTGTGGACTACACTAACACGACAGTGGACTACACTAACACGACAGTGGACTGCACTAACGTGACTGTGGACTACACTAACACGACTGTAAACTACACTAACACGACAGTGGACTACACTAACAT
Organism: Semisulcospira habei; assembly: GCA_036245525.1. Taxonomy (NCBI): domain Eukaryota; kingdom Metazoa; phylum Mollusca; class Gastropoda; family Semisulcospiridae; genus Semisulcospira; species Semisulcospira habei. Next base: position 189,249,189 of record BTPG01000006.1, read on the forward strand.
GACTGTGGACTACACTAACACGACTGTGGACTACACTAACATGACTTTGGACTACACTAACACGACTGTGAACTACACTAACACGACTGTGGACTACACTAACACGACTGTGGACTACACTAACACGACTGTGGACTACACTAACACGACAGTGGATTACACTAACACGACAGTGGACTACACTAACACGACAGTGGACTACACTAACACGACAGTGGACTACACTAACACGACAGTGGACTACACTAACACGACAGTGGACTACACTAACACGACTGTAGACTACACTAACACGACAGTGGACTACACTAACACGACTGTGGACTACACTAACACGACAGTGGACTACACTAACACGACTGTGGACTACACTAACTAACATGACTGTGGACTACACTAACACGACTGTGGACTACACTAACACGACAGTGGACTACACTAACACGACAGTGGACTACACTAACACGACAGTGGACTACACTAACACGAGAGTGGACTACACTAACACGACTGTGGACTACACTAACACGACTGTGGACTACACTAACACGACTGTGGACTACACTAACACGACTGTGGACTACACTAACACGACAGTGGACTACACTAACACGACAGTGGACTACACTAACACGACTGTGGACTACACTAACACGACAGTGGACTACACTAACACGACTGTGGACTACACTAACTAACACGACTGTGGACTACACAAACACGACTGTGGACTACACTAACACGACAGTGGACTACACTAACACGACAGTGGACTACACTAACACGACAGTGGACTACACTAACACGACAGTGGACTACACTAACACGACTGTGGACTACACTAACACGACTGTGGACTACACTAACACGACTGTGGACTACACTAACACGACAGTGGACTACACTAACACGACAGTGGACTACACTAACACGACAGTGGACTACACTAACACGACAGTGGACTACACTAACACGACTGTGGACTACACTAACACAACAGTGGACTACACTAACACGACAGTGGACTACACTAACACGACAGTGGACTACACTAACACGACAGTGGACTACACTAACACAACAGTGGACTACACTAACACGACAGTGGACTACACTAACACGACAGTGGACTACACTAACGCGACAGTGGACTACACTAACGCGACAGTGGACTACACTAACGCGACAGTGGACTACACTAACGCGACAGTGGACTACACTAACACGACAGTGGACTACACTAACACGACTGTGGACTACACTAACACGACAGTGGACTACACTAACACGACTGTGGACTACACTAACACGACTGTGGACTACACTAACACGACTGTGGACTACACTAACACGACAGTGGACTACACTAACACGACTGTCGACTACACTAACACGACTGTGGACTACACTAACACGACTGTGGACTACACTAACACGACTGTGGACTACACTAACACGACTGTGGACTAAACTAACACGACTGTGAACTACACTAACACGACTGTGGACTACACTAACACGACAGTGGATTACACTAACACGACAGTGGACTACACTAACACGACAGTGGACTACACTAACACGACAGTGGACTACACTAACACGACAGTGGACTACACTAACACGACTGTGGACTACACTAACACGACAGTGGACTACACTAACACGACAATGGACTACACTAACACGACAGTGGACTACACTAACACGACAGTGGATTACACTAACACGACTGTAGACTACACTAACACGACAGTGGACTACACTAACACGACTGTGGACTACACTAACACGACAGTGGACTACACTAACACGACTGTGGACTACACTAACTAACACGACTGTGGACTACACTAACACGACTGTGGACTACACTAACACGACAGTGGACTACACTAACACGACAGTGGACTACACTAACACGACTGTGGACTACACTAACACGACAGTGGACTACACTAACACGACAGTGGACTACACTAACACGACAGTGGACTACACTAACACGACTGTAGATTACACTAACACGACAGTGGACTACACTAACACGACTGTGGACTACACTAACACGACAGTGGACTACACTAACACGACTGTGGACTACACTAACTAACACGACTGTGGACTAAACTAACACGACTGTGGACTACACTAACACGACTGTGGACTACACTAACACGACAGTGGATTACACTAACACGACAGTGGACTACACTAACACGACAGTGGACTACACTAACACGAAAGTGGACTACACTAACACGACAGTAGACTACACTAACACGACAGTGGACTACACTAACACGACTGTGGACTACACTAACACGACTGTGGACTACACTAACACGACAGTGGACTACACTAACACGACTGTGGACTACACTAACACGACAGTGGACTACACTAACACGACAGTGGACTACACTAACACGACAGTGGACTACACTAACACGACTGTGGACTACACTAACACGACTGTGGACTACACTAACACGACAGTGGACTACACTAACACGACAGTGGACTACACTAACACGACAGTGGACTACACTAACACGACAGTGGACTACACTAACACGACAGTGGACTACACTAACACAACAGTGGACTACACTAACACGACACTAACACGACAGTGGACTACACTAACACGACAGTGGACTACACTAACACGACAGTGGACTACACTAACACGACAGTGGACTACACTAACACGACAGTGGACTACACTAACACGACAGTGGACTACACTAACACGACAGTGGACTACACTAACACGACAGTGGACTACACTAACACGACAGTGGACTACACTAACACGACAGTGGACTACACTAACACGACAGTGGACTACACTAACACGACAGTGGACTACACTAACACGACTGTGGACTACACTAACACGACTGTGGACTACACTAACACGACTGTGGACTACACTAACACGACTGTGGACTACACTAACACGACAGTGGACTACACTAACACGACTGTGGACTACACTAACACGACTGTGGACTACACTAACACGACAGTGGACTACACTAACACGACTGTGGACTACACTAACACGACTGTGGACTACACTAACACGACTGTGGACTACACTTACACGACTGTGGACTACACTTACACGACTGTGGACTACACTAACATGACAGTGGACTACACTAACACGACTGTGGACTACACTAACACGACTGTGGACTACACTAACACGACTGTGGACTACACTAACACGACTGTGGACTACACTAACTCGACTGTGGACTACACTAACACGACTGTGGACTACACTAACACGACTGTGGACTACACTAACACGACTGTGGACTACACTAACACGACTGTGGACTACACTAACACGACTGTGGACTACACTAACACGACAGTGGACTACACTAACACGACAGTGGACTACACTAACACGACAGTGGACTACACTAACACGACAGTGGACTACACTAACACGACTGTGGACTACACTAACACGACAGTGGACTACACTAACACGACAGTGGACTACACTAACACGACAGTGGACTACACTAACACGACTGTGGACTACACTAACACGACTGTGGACTACACTAACACGACAGTGGACTACACTAACACGACAGTGGACTACACTAACACGACTGTGGACTACACTAACACGACTGTGGACTACACTAACACGACAGTGGACTACACTAACACGACAGTGGACTACACTAACACGACAGTGGACTACACTAACACGACAGTGGACTACACTAACACGACAGTGGACTACACTAACACGACAGTGGACTACACTAACACGACTGTGGACTACACTAACACGACTGTGGACTACACTAACACGACTGTGGACTACACTAACACGACTGTGGACTACACTAACACGACTGTGGACTACACTAACACGACTGTGGACTACACTAACACGACAGTGGACTACACTAACACGACAGTGGACTACACTAACACGACTGTGGACTACACTAACACGACTGTGGACTACACTAACACGACTGTGGACTACACTAACACGACTGTGGACTACACTAACACGACTGTGGACTACACTAACACGACAGTGGACTACACTAACACGACAGTGGACTACACTAACACGACTGTGGACTACACTAACACGACAGTGGACTACACTAACACGACAGTGGACTACACTAACACGACAGTGGACTACACTAACACGACTGTGGACTACACTAACACGACAGTGCGCGGACCCTCTGCGGCCGACGTCGGCACGAAAACCTTTTGCTTTGGGTGAGAACTCATGCAAATCTATGTCTCGTGCAGAACTAATGGTGGCTGAGGTCGGGCTGTTTTCCAGAAATCCCGCGTTCTGACGAAGGAGTCATTTTCGGAAACCGCTGTCGACGTAAGTCTGTGACTGAGCTAACTGGTTATAGGTCCACAGGCCGCTTACAGTTAGAGCAATGCAGGGGAAGAAAACACGCGCTTGCTCAATAGCATGTCTGTTAAAGGTCCTGGTAAATCACAGTGGCACCGCTGCAGTTCACCTGAATTGATCAGTGTCTAGGTCGTAGTCCATAGGCGATAGCTTTCCTTGCCTCACATTACACGCCCGTTAGGGCCGTCCATTATCACTTCGGTGCCGAGGACGTTAAACCCCGAACTAACCAACCACCTAACAGAGCAGGGAGATGACGCGCCGCTGTCACATACGTGTTAAATCCCGATAGCCCTAGTCATTTAAATAAGCACAAAGACATTCATTATTGCGAAACTGAATTGTCAGTCGGCATTATTTCCGATAATCATGACACGAGGGCGAGGGCGAGGGCGAGGGAGGAGAGGGTAGTGGTGGTGAGGGGGAGGGGGGGGGCGAGATGACGATTAATAGTGCGTGTGTGTGTGTGTGTGTGTATGTGTGTGTGATTGTGTGTGTGTGTGTGTGTGTGAGTGTGTGCGTGTATGTATGTGTGTGTTTGTGTGTGTGCGTGTGTGTGTGCGTGTGCGTGTGTGTGCGTGTGTGCGTGTGCGTGTGTGTGTGCGTGTGTGTGTGTGTGTGTGTGTGTGTGTGTGCAGAACTATAAATCACTAAGCAAGAATCACGACACACTCCACAAGAAACAAACTACGTCCATTTTATCGACGACATTCGACAGCAAACATCTGTATTTATCACATGGACCTGCTCCAGAAAATAAAGGCTTGAATAGTTCATAATATCTTCTTTGTCTCTATTCTGTCTTGCAGTACGTAATGCTGGACGAAAGGGTTAACCCATTCAGCCCTGACGCACTACAGCAGGAGATGGGTCGACCATGATAATTCAAAGGCAACGCCAGATTAGCTTGGCGCCTATCGGCGCCAAGCTAATCGGGCACTGACCTTGAATTATCATGGTCGACCCATCTCCTGCAACTGGTGCATAGTCATTAGATTACGCCTCCAAAATTAGGGAAATATGTACGCCGGGCTGAATGAGTTAACGTAACTAATACAGTTTGAGTATCGCTAAATGAAAGACCTTTCTGCTCATCTTCTCCTTTCCTAACACACACGGGGCAGTGGAAAAGCTCTGCTATATCTGTGTGCCTACTCTCACGGACTGTGAATAAAGGGCAGACAAGTCTTAGTTACATTGAGAACCCTTGGTATCTGCAAATTGTCAGTAGCGATCAAAGCCTGCCATGGAGCAGATCGCTCTACAACAACATTATATTATATTGAGCAGCATTGTGCTTGATATAGTGCTGATTACAGGCAGATGTGATTACGAGACCCGAATCAAAATGTCTGAGTTGTGAGAAGAGGACATTTTGATCAGGTCAAGTAATCACATCTGTCTGTTTATCGGCACTATATCAAGCAAAATGTTGCTCAATATAATGTATGTACCAAAACAAAACTTTATCAGAGTCCTTGTATTACCGCCATTGGTGCTGAAGTGGTCAGTTTTGCTATAATTATTTAGACATAAAACTTCCCCGCTTGACTCTACTAACCGAAATGTACTCAACGCAAATCTACCCAGGCGTACATCTACCCAGTGCAAATGTGTTTCTCTGATTTTCATTTATTTTTAGAATTAAATAAACTCAATGTGAATCTTCACAGCATGATTGCACCAAGCATAAATCGACAAAGGCTTGAATTTACTCAAATAAAAATATCACAATGCAATAGCGACAGCACACATTTACACTGGGTAGATTTACGCCCAGGTTTATTCAGGCTGTGTAGACTTTCGCTTGATATTATCGGTTTAGATTTGCACTAAAACATAACGAACTTTACCCCTTCAGCGCAACTGAGAGTGGCACTAAGTGTACTATGCGTACTAGAAAAATCACGTCACCAAAAACTCTTTAACGTCACAATCTATGGCCAGCATAGTCTAGAGTTCACGTCAGACTTTCTAAAATGTTGCAAAGGAGGTGACATGACGTAAATTTTACATGCAAATAGGCTGAAGGGAACTTTACCGTCTAATACCAAATGTATGCTTCAACATACAGAACCCAGCAAATCTGACACTGCTGAACACGTTTCCTCGCGCAAATTCTCTCTCGCACGCCTCCGATGTTGGAGATAACAGGCGGATAAACTGCATTAAGTGCGACCTCAGACATTAATATCTATGTCTATTTATGAACCTGGGTGTGATACTTCCGATGTGTGTTTGTCTCTGTCCAAATGGTGACCTGTTGTGTGTCCCGTTTTGGACTGCCAACTGAATCAGCGCGGAGATTTCGTTTGACTGCGTGGACATCAATGCTTTATATAATCGCGCGTGTTGTTGAGTAGTCTATTTGTAATTAGAACACGATTAATGACGCCGGAAAATGCCAGCATGTTTGTTTATTTAGTTCTTTTCTACGGTTGTCACTATTACTAGCGGACATCAGTGTCGTCAATCTCAATAGCATGGCGATTCGATTCGTATGTTGGCTGCTGTCTGTTGTCCGTTATGTGTGTGTATGGGAAAGAAATTTCGAGCCTGCGTACACACTAAGAAGTATTTCATTACTAGTGAGCATAAGGAGCTTGCTAATGTGACAGTATGCGCATAGTTAGCGTTTTTGCATTGCGGACAGAGGCAAGCACCAAGATTGAGTCTTTCTGGTCTGCAAGGGATTATGAGAAGAAAAGTATATTGAGCAAGTTCATGAATATTAGGGGAGGAGATATGAAACACTTAAGCAAAAACATCTCGCGTGACCGTCCAAAGAAAGGTAGAATCAACCCGAAGCCAGGGTTTGATAGAGATTATATTGATGCATCTTAGGACAAAGTAAAATTTCAAAACTCGAATTGATGCAGAAGCAGTTCCAGTTTGAAAAAAGTGACACATTGTTTCATATTAGGCACCATGTGCCTAATATGAAACACTAGGTCTCCTATTATGAAACAATGTGATTATGTCATTTTTACAAGTTTCACTTGCATTTTGTTGAACAAGGCATGAGAGATGGTTAGCAGACATTATAGGTTCATCTAATATTAAAAGTAAGTTAAATATAATGAGTCATCCGCCGCTGGTCCACTATTGGTCCATCCATCCCGTAAAATTCCGCTTACTTAGTTACTTACTTAAGCCTGTCACCCCTACCCGGGTATAGGCCGTCGACGAGAGACCTCCAGCGACTCCTGTCCTGTGCTTCTCCTTCGATTTTACTCCATTTTCCGTTCCCATTCTCTTGATGTCTGCTTGGAGGTCTCGACGCCAGGAGTTTCTCGGCCTACCTCTTTTCCTCTTTCCCTGGGGATTCCATGACAATGCCTGCCTAGTGATACTGGAAGCTGGCTTTCTCAGACTGTGACCAATCCATCCCCATCTTCTTCGCCCAATTTCATTCTCTGCTGTTATCTGCTCTGTTCTCTTCCAGAGTCTGATGTTGCTGTTCTTCTCTGGCAAGTGGATTTTCAAATTCTTCTAAGGCAACTGTTTATGAAGATCTGTACTCTGTTGACAGTGGTTTTTGTCAATCTCCAAGTCTCTGCTCCATATAGGAGAACTGCTTTTACGTTGGAGTTGAAAATCCGGACTTTGGTGTTTTGTGACAGCTCTCTGAATATGAAACACTAGGTCTCCTATTATGAAACAATGTGATTATGTCATTTTTACAATTTTCACTTGCATTTTTGTTGAAAAATTATGGCATGAGAGATGGTTAGCAGACATTATAGGTTCATCTAATATTAAAAGTGAGTTAAATATAATGAGTCATCCGCCGCTGGTCCACTATTGGTCCATCCATCCCGTAAAATTCCGCTGCCAGTACAAAATTGCAATTTTCGCCTATCGGCATTTTGACGGATCTCTCCCGCCGTACCTTTCTGCCAAGCTGTCTGTTTATCAGCCATCACGCACCCTCCGTTCCTCTAGTGTAAAACTTTAAAAATCCCTAAGCTTAACATGAAAACTGTCGGGGAGCGTTCTTTCACCTTTTTAGCCCCAAGTGTGTGGAACTCACTGCCAACTGAAATGCGGAATCTGCCCACATTGTCACAGTTCGAAGCTCACTTAAAGACTTTTCTTTTCTGTCGGGCATTTAACACTTAGCTCATCTCTAGCTAACTGTTGACCGCCTTTTATTCTGATCCTAGAGGAAGTGAATGTAAGGTGTGGAGAAGAGATGGGGTGGTTTAACTTGAAGTAGTGTATAATCGTGCGTGTGCCTGAGAGAGAGGGTGTGCTGTTGTGCATGCGCAGCGAGTCCAGTGTTTTCCTGGAGAACAGCGCTATACAAGAACTATGTATTATTATTATTATTATTATTATTATTATTATTATTATTATTATTATTATTATCCTGTGTATATCCAATTGTGACAGATGTTATCATTTTGAATTTCTGAGAACCATCAGAGCCACAGACTTCTAATTTGGCACAGTGATCATATTTGATAATAGCTTTCATTGTCACTTGCGCTGACCTCCATGAAAGGTCATGGTTACAAGGTCAATAACGGGCGATTTTTTTTTAAAGAAAATAGTTATAATCTTACTTTAAAACTTGCCCAAGAGAATCCCGATGATACACCTTTTGTCTGCAGCTCTACTAAGTTAACCTCTCATTAAGGTCAAAGGTCAGACGTAAGAAGGCTTTTATTTTAGGTTTTTGTTATTACTGGTAGTTTGTATGTGAACTTCGCAATAAGACCCCAGTGGAAATGTTTTGCTAGGGATTAAACTGTCTATGCATATTAAGTTTATTGGCTCCTTCCAAAGGTCAAAGGGCAGGCATGTCAGCAAGTGTGTTGAAAATGTTCTATGTATGGGGGAATAAAAGCTACTGTATTTATTTTTTCCACCTCAGAAGTAAAACTTGATACAAGCTAGCATTGTCGACACAGAAAAGAAAAGGGGAGACTGCCAGTGCTAATATTTTAGGAAGTTTACAAGGTAAAGTAGGTAAAAGAACTGCCAGGGGAGAGAATTGTGCTGTATCGACCAATTATCATAGATCTAGTTTGATCGAAGCACCCCCCCCCCCCTAACCCCCCCCTCCAAAAAAAAAAAAAAAAAAAAAAAAAAATAGGAAAGAGGGGGTGCGCTAAGTAAGTGACTGGAAGCAATGCATATGGAAGCCCCCCTCCCCCGAAGGGTGGCGTATCACACATCCCACTGTTCCAGCCCCTTGGTGCATGGAAATTTAAATCTAGGTCCCCCAAGGAGAGGGGGGGGCTGGAACAGTGGGATATGTGATACCCCCCCCCCCCTTCGTGGGGGGGGGGGGGGTGTCCATATGCATTGCTTCCAGTCACTTACTTAGCGCACCCCCTCTTTCCTATCTTTTTTTTTTTTTTTTTTTTTTTTTGGGGGGGGGGGGGAGGAGGGGGGGGGGGTAAGTGCTTCGATCAAACTAGATCTATAAGCGCAGGTTTAAAGAGTCAATCAGTTGCACGCGAAAGGGTACAGAGACGAGCAACAAAGCTGGTCAAAGAATGTAGAAATATGACTTATTTAGACAGACTCAGATACTTTGGACTACACTCCTTACGTGGACGTAGAATACGTGGAGACTTAATCCAAGTTTTTAAAATTTATAATGGCATCGACGACCTAATTTGGAACGACGTTTTTGCAGCACCATTTTGTGACACAACCCGAAACTCTGAAGGGAAAATCTTTGTACAGCACTGCAACACTAACCTGCGGAAGTTTTGTTTTTCTAACAGAGTTGCCATTGTTTGGAATGAGTTATTATATTATATATGGTATTTATATGGCGCATTTCTCACATTTATAATATAACTCAATGCGCAGAATGTAGCCGCGAACTGAACCCAACAAGCACGCTCACGTGAATCACGCGCATTCACGTAAACACAGAACATTCACGTGGTGCTAAGGGCAAGCTCAAGCGAGCTACTGGAGTTGTTCTTGGAAATCGTTTGTATTTGAAATTTTATTAAGTTGGCTGAAACTGATACCAAAGTGGAGTTACCAGTTTCATTAAAACAGCGCATATTCTTTTAAAAACCTGCTGGACGAATTACCAAAATTTAAAGAGATTTTCTATTCCTATGATGAATGATTTATAGCAAAATTTGCATGCATAGCAGACCCATAAAGTAATTAAATGAAAGAAATGACATTTGCAAAATTCTCTCCCCTGACAGTGCTTTTACAGATTTTACTTCGTAAACTTCCTAAAATATTAGCACTGGCAGTCTCCTATTTTCTTTTCATTTATTACGACAATATCGACTGCAACCCTTTCCCCCCGTTTTAATAGGTTTTCTCTTAAGGTGCATGGAAATTTAGCTCTGTGGAGGCATGGAGTATATGCCCCTGCAGACTGCACAGTAAAATGTTTCCATATACATTGCTTTCAGTCACTTACTTACCGCGATCCCTCTCTCCTATTGTTTTATTTTTGTGCTTCGATCAAACTAGATCAAAGATCATTGGTCGAATTATCGACACATATTTAAAAAGCAAATTCAGGAGGAGAGGGGTGTTTCAAGGTGCACGGCTCCCAGGATATATTTTAATGTGTAATTTTCTATTTTGGGGAGTTTGGACCAACCCCCCCCCCCCCCCTCTTCAAACACACACATACACACACACTCCAGCGCCTCTTCTTGGAAATTGTAAACGGTCCGTCGTGCGATTTTTCGCCCATTGGTGAAAAGGTCTCCAGACCACTCACCCCTTTCCCGCGACCTCCCACCTGCACTAACACCAGCACCACCCGCCCCTCGTTTTGATAGTCAACAAGTGGCGTATTGTAGGCCCTCACCCTTTTGCAAAGTGACATAATCATGGTGTGGGATACTCTGTATTGAGAAAAAAGTATCAACATCTGAAATTTGGATCAAACTGGCTGGATGGTTTCCGACATATACGCTAGACAAACACTACTCCTTATATGAAACACTGTTCTAATTATGAAACACGTATTATATTAGGAGCTCTTTGTGTTTCATAATAGGAACAAGATACCTCTCCCGGAAAATGCGTGCCTCCAAAACAACAAAAAGAGAACCAAAACGATTGTAACGCACGCAGACTTGCCCACAGTCGTACGCACAGACTCTCACGCAACAGACGCATACACCGCCACTGACTCAGACGGGCGCATTCATGCGGTAAAACACAACACACGGGCTCCTTTTCTAAAGTAACCTTTATACACTATAAATGAAAGAAAGACTTATATGACTATCAAACTATATACAACGTTCTACTATCACACCACACACGTAACACAGTATCTTTGCCAGGCTAGGTCTTAGTCTCACACTGCCTCCAACCTGTTTGATGTTGTTGCCTGGTTACGTTGGTCCTTCTCACGTCTAGGCGTGAAAGTCCTTCGTCGTACGCGTATTGCCGTCCTGTCTCTTTGGGCACGGACGTCCTCGTTCTCGTACGGTACACTCAGTTCTCGCTTGGACTTGGGTGTCTTGGTTCCCAGTCAAAAGACTCACTCTCAGAAGAGCTGGAGGGATGACCTCACGTAGGTCCCACCTGCGACTCGACGTCTCGGCGTCTGTCTTCCACTCTCGTTACAAGAACTCTGAACAAACAATAAAAGTCCCAACGTAACACTTGCTAAACACACAACATATTGGATCAATGAGAAACGTCACGTAACCTGGCTGATACAAATAACTCACACGTTCATTCACACACACACACGTGCTTCATAAACTATTTTCGTATCACCCCCATATCTCTGTCACTATCTTGAAACAGACTATAGCCTAACTGACACTCTTGCTATACATTACTCTATACCCTGGAAAAGACTATGCTTAACCAACCACGTACTATCTTCATAGCGGCTTAGACATACACACTTCATATTCCTTTAGTCATCTATCTCGGTAAACAACTGTATACAAAACACCGGTTACTTCACCGTATTCTAAACATACATAACTAAACCAAACCGGAACACCGCTATACAACCACATTAATCTTACCACGCATACTGTCTTTAACTAAACAACTATCAATACTACATTTATAGAAACATACCTGAAATCTAGGCTTCAGAGTCTTGGAATGCGTACTACGTACTCGAACAACCGTTCCATACAACAAAACAGCCCGCAATAACCAAACTAGACCTCTGACAGTCACAGCTTCCGCCTAGAACTCACTAAACAGAACTCACTACAAAGACCCGTGCTAACCATGTCTTACAGATTTCACGTGCGTCTAAACACCACACGGACTTTCGGCAACAAACCGTTAACAAAAACCGTACCGTACTAATCCTACTCGTTAACAGAAACCGTGCCGTACTTAGCCTACTGTGCGAGCACTATGCACGAGCATAGAGCTTCATCACATGCTGGTTATCTGATGTCCGAAGATTGCTCTTCATGACAGGAGTGGCTATTTTTAAAAAAATCACAAAACTGAATGCTCTTGTAGGTGTTTCAAAATGGCAAAAAATTAGAAGCAGAAGGGTCAAAAATCCCATTTTCTCGGCATGTTTTCGTTTTCATTATGCCTGACATTCTTGTACCGGAAATAAGGCTCACTGAAGTAGCTCTATATTACTGCACAGGCGGAATTTAGAAAAGTTATTCCGTTTCGCCGGGAGAAAGGTGTTTCATAATAGGCACTGTTTCATAATAGGGGCTCCTCCCCTAAGTTGCTTGTTATACAATAATTATATCAGTATAATATGTGTGAAAGAAGGGGAAATTTATGGAGTGGGTACATACACATCATGTTGATAAACAACAACCATGTTACGATCTGAACACAGGTATTGTCGCCTGTACAATAATATCATAGACCCTCCCCCCCCCCCCCCCACCACCCCCCCCCCCCTCTTCCAAGAAAAAAACAAACAAAAAAAAAAACCCCAGTCTTCCGGCGTTAATTTTGTTTAAAAAGGGGTTAAAACTACATTTTCATCCATGGACTGAAATTTGAGGTAATGCGTTAACTTTGCTTCCTGTAAACTCAGCGGCTTAGCGTTTGGCCACGACTCTATTATTTTCTAGGACCCAACAACAGCTATGGACGGCTGACTGACTCAGCGCGCACGCGTTGTGCCACCAACAGAGTCTACCGAAGCGATTGACCGCTGTAGTTACTTCCGGTACATCTGCTACCGCAATGGACGCTACAGTTGAGCGAATTCTCATGGTAAGTAAACAGTAAACTGTTCAAACAGTTATGATTTATTCCATCAAGTGAGAACTAAGTACATTTGCAGGTATCCCAGACACAGCATTAAATTTTTTTTTTAACAATATGATAAGATGAGATAAAATACGTAAAACATCATAAAAAATAGTCTTTATATATATGAAAAGACATGTTTTAAAAGAAATACAAATACAGACAAGCACACACACTTACACGCATAATTAAGAAATAACCTATATATAAACATAAAATATAAACAAACAATGTTTAAAAGTAGCTTAACGTTAAAAGTTCTAAGTAATAACACACATATAAAAGTAATATGTTGGTAATAAAAACAATGTTTACCTATACTTAATAATATCTCTAATAAAACAATTCAAAAACCATACAGTGCCAAGCAAAACAATAAATAAAGGTAAAAAAATACCCTAACACTGATTAAATACACACACACACACACACACACACACACACACACACACACACACACACACACACATACACACACACACACACACACACAATACAACACACACACACACAATACAACACACACGCACATACACACACACACACACACACACAATATAACACGCACACTTTACGAAAGAACAACTTGTAATACTCGTTACCTACACATATTTTGAAATATAACACAAACACCTATCCCAAAACTAAATCCCCAGTTTGACATTAGGCCTTTACATGAACAACCACACTGGTTACAGAATCAGCATAACCTTCTCAAACCCAGGCTGTTTTCAAAACAGAATTCCAAAAGAAAAGCTGTTTTTTTGTGCCAAAACTAAATAATCTGTCCAAAAAAATTTCACTGCACTACAAGTTGTCTGTGTGTGTGTGTGTTTCGCTCCTATACTGCAAAACAAATATGATAATAATATGATAATAATCATAACGGACAGATTCAGAATGAACCTCATAGCACATGCCGTGGACAAATACATGTATTTAAAACTTCCCTCAAAATCACTCATACCTTGACATCAGCCTGCAGTCCAGTCTCTGCCTTGAGGCTCACAGCTCACAATGTCACTCATTTTGGAACACACTGTGGTTGACTCTGGTATTAATTAGGGGTTTCAGAAATGGCTGACAAAAAAATCTAAACACAGGGTTATAAACTCGACTGATTTTCCTATCGACGTATGCGTAGAAACAAATTCAGATTGCTAAATAAAGACACAAAAATCGCGATTTTCAAACGACGCGTAACACTAGCAAAGACATCGGTCATTGAAACGTTAGCAACCGGAAGTGAAAACAGATTGCAGCTGAAAACGAGGCTGTCGGTGAACTTATTTAGCGCGCTGAGTCAGTCAGCCGTCCATAGCTGTTGGGTCCTAGATTATTTTGTCTTTATTTGGGTAAAATAACCGTGTTTCTTGATATCAGGATATAACAACAAGCAGTCAGGTGTAAATCACTGAATCTTGAACGTGAGCCACTTCATTATCTTGCAGACACAGTTAAATAAATAAATGATAAAAAATAAGTCTTCAGCCTGAAGACGTAAAAGGAGCCAGAATTTACCAATTGCCAACAAAGAGTCATACTTTGTCATGAGTCCCTGCGTCTGCAGAGGACAATAAGAATCCATGGAGATTTACTAGTGGGACGGTGCTGCGGTCAACTTGGTGACAAACCGTGTCCTACGGCCTTCGTTTTGCCTTTGTCTCAGTTGTGGGACCCTTCCAGTTAGCAAAAGTCTATCAGTCGTGGACGGGCTCCGCGCTACGACCGACTTCGGCCAGATAGGCTTTGCGTATTGGGTTCCCGTTCTCAGAAGTGAGACATATAGATTCTTACATCGGAAATATGTGATACTGTGAATCTCACTCGAGTGGTTTTAAAACCTTATCCTACGAGCGAAAGCGAGTAGGATAAGGTTTTAAGACCACGAGTGTGAGATTCTTAGTATCACCTAAACACCGATGTAAGATTCTATTTCTTACTCACCTTTTTCTTGGCATGAATCCGATGTGAGTTGGCTATCGGCACACGCCTAGTTACAATACAGCCGCCATTGTGTGTTGGTAAACATCTGGACGTAATTTACTTTGTAATGTGATGTCAGTATGTTGGATGCCGGACAAATGTTCCTACATGATGATGTAATACCGCAATTCACGACGCCAGAGTGCCAGTCGCCACTATGAAATGACGTCATTGCAAGTGAGCTGAAAGTAGGTCACGTTTCAATATCGCGTGTGCCCGTACCTTGAGGTAAACGAGACTTTCTACAAGACAATACTGTGCACACTTGGCCGTTTACGCAACAAAGCTGTATCACACGTGTGTGAAAAGGTTTTCCCGTTCAAAGGTAGCAAAGAAGGAGGTGAGTAAAAAATACATTTCTTACTCACCTCCTTCTTTGATGCCTTTGAGCGGAAAAGCTGTATGACACACGTGACACTTGTCACGCTCTTTCATAACAAAGTCCAGGTGTTCGCTGTGAACTTTATCGCCTCTCTCCCGGTCCTCCCTCATTATCTCTACTGTATCTTTCTGTTGTCGCTTAGTTAGTTTCTGAAATCTATTCTAATTCAACACCAAAGAGCCCAAACCGTCCTGAAGAACACGATGACGTCACAAAGTGAAAACACAGTGACGTCACACAAGAGGCATACGTCCTCATGAGCCCACGTAATTGCGGGTGCTCATGAGGATCTATGTCTCTTGCAGATAGCTCGTGATGGATCGTAGGATCACTTTTTCTCCGCAGTGAGGGATTTAAACAAGCAAATCAAAGACAAAACACAGGCGAAAAGACAACACACAAGGAATATAGAGTCGTCACACTATTGCGTAGGAGAACAAAAATCCAACTAACTCTGCAGTTACATGGTAAATAGCAAGTATGTGTCCATTTAGGAGAAAAAAGAGGTTTTGCTCACATAGCAATGAAAATATAACGTTTACACACATAAACACGGATATTTTGCCATCCACATAACAACAGATCACTGACAACTTGAAAATGAATGACAAATTATTTAATTTTTGATTAGCGCGTTAAAGACGTGCCATAAAAGGGTTATAGCAAAATTATGTTCAAACAGTTCAAGAATTAACAGCGATGCAAAGTAAGCCATATCGAGATAGACGCGTACAAGTCCCAGCTGTCTCAGTACTCGAACGCAACAGCAACCAAAACTACAACAAAATACATCATAACAAGAACAATCACAACTACAACAAAATGCATCATAACAAGAACAACCACAACTACAACAAAATACATCATAACAAGAACAACCACAACTACAACAAGATACATCATAACAAGAACAACCACAACTACAACAAAATACATCATAACAAGAACAACCACAACTACAACAAAATACATCATAACAAGAACAACCACAACTACAACAAAATACATCATAACAAGAACAACCACAACTACAACAAAATACATCATAAATAAGCAATGGATGTTAATAACTCGAGACGTCCTACATTCCTAAAGCGGCTTTATGAACGAGGGGAAACTCACTGGAATCTGGTGCAGTTGGGTGGTTTACAATTTTCTCTCGGTAGTGAAGGGGTTAACGGATAGTTAATCCATAAGCCCCGACATGCTATGAAAGGATGTGCATCGACCGTGATAGTTCAAGGGTGGTGTTAGAATATCTTGGCGCCTGTAGATGTCAAGCTATTCGGACACCACCCTTAAACTATCATGGTCGATCTGTTTCCAGTACTGTGACGTAGACCTCACAAGATATGTTAACAAAAAACCTGATATTTGTATTATCATGATGTAACGAACTAATCAGTCTAGTTACTGAGACAGAGTGCTGTAGTGACGATGTAATGTGCTAATCATTCTAGTTACTGAGACAGAGTGCTGTAGTGACGATGATGTAATCAGCTAATCATTCTAGTTACTGAGACAGAGTGCTGTAGTGACGATGATGTAACGAACTAATCAGTCTAGTTACTGAGACAGAGTGCTGTAGTGACGATGATGTAACGAACTAATCAGTCCAGTTACTGAGACAGAGTACTGTAGTGACGATGATGTAACGAACTAATCATTCTAGTTACTGAGACAGAGTGCTGTAGTGACGATGATGCAATGAGCTAATCAGTCTGGTTACTGAGACAGAGTGTTGTAGTGACGATGATGTAATGAGCTAATCGGTCTAGTTATTGAGACGGAGTACTGTAGTGACGATGATGTAATCAGCTATTCAGTATAGTTACTGAGACAGAGTACTGTAGTGACGATGAATGCGCTCAATTTCTTCCTTCATGGACTGGAACATGCTGTCGTAATTTTTCTGCATTCTCTCCCTCTCCTCTGCCATGGATTTCAGCATGCTGTCGTGGTTCTTCTGCATCCTCTCTCTCTCTTCCTTCATGTCCTCCTGAGCGGCTTGCAGCTGACTTTCGTCATTTCGTTTCGCTCTCTCCATTTCTTCTCTCATGGAAGCGACCTGGTCGTCGTGGATTTTCTGCAGCCTGGCCCTCTTGTCCTTCATGTCTGTGCGAAGTGTTTCCAGCTGAGCTTCGTGGTGAGCGTGCGTCCTGTCCAGTTGTTCTTTCATGGATTGCGTCGTGCTGTCGAACAGACTCTGCATTCCTTCTTTCTCTTCTTTATGCTGTTCCTTCAGTGAGTCCATCTCTGTGTGGTGATTTCGCTGCTTCCTCTCGAGTTCTTCTCTCATGGACTTGACTTTGTCTTCGGCGTTTTTCTGGACCCGGTCGCTTTCTTTCTCCGTGAAATCTTTCAGCGTCTGAAGTTGAGTTTCGTGGTCTCGCTGCATCCTCTGAGCGTCCTCTCGCAGGAGCTGGACCTGGTTGTCGTGGTGTCTCTGCATCCAGTCTCTGTCTCTGGACATCTGGTCTCTCAAGGCCTGCGTCTGGTCAGCGTGGTCTTTCTGCATTCTCTCCCTCTCCTCTCTCGCCTCCTTCTTCGCCGTTTTGAGTTGATCATCATGTGTCCGCTGCAAGGCCTTCTTCTCTTCTTTGGCCTCTATCTTAGCCAGGTGCAGCTGTTCCCCGTGAGCAGTTTTCAGTCTCTGAATGTCTTCTTCCAGTTCCTGTTTGAGTGCTCTCAATTTCGCATCATGGGCCTCTTGCACCCTGATTTTGTCTTCAGTGAAGAGTCGCTCCTTCTCCATCATCTGACAAACCAGCGCCGTGTTCTCATCTTTCAGTCTCTCCATTTCGTTCTTCGACCAGTCTTCAGCCTGGAAGCTTGAGATACTCTGCTCCGACATGCTCACTGTAGCTAGTTGTCACCTCCTAACAAATGTCACGTAAAATGAATGATCCTGAAGCAGCCGCGCACTACCCTCTAGTGAAATCAAACCCAATAACAATATATGAAAGAGAAGAAAATGTGATTCAGTTAGTTTGAAGGTCTCCTCCACAGTAGATGATTGCGGGTGATGTGATCAGATTCTTGAATACACGAAGACACTGAGTGGAAATGACAGTCAATGTTAACGAAAGCTTGGTGGTTTTCTGACCAAACCGTCGACCACTCGTGGTCTGCTCGTCACGCTGATGGTCCAAGGCCATGCACGGTTTCCGAAACCTGTGGGAAGCGTCACACACCGCCCTGCAACATACATATAAACATGGAATCGTACGGCTGGCCGCGGGGCTGACACTGGTGAAGGGCAGCAGTAAAACTCATCTTTAGTTGGACCCAGCTGACAAAAACAGTTCGGTTCAATTACCCTCTTCCCTGCCACTGTACGTACATGTACATGTTTGTTTTTGAAATCTTGGTTCATTCAACCACCAAAAGCCAACACCGTCCAAGGAACATAGATACAAATTGGTCTCAGCAAGAGGCATAGATCCTCATGAGCCCCCGCAGTCGCAGTTGGATAGTGTTCACTTTTCTCTCGGCAGTGGAGGGGTTCAAGACGAGTTTGATAGATGTAAACGTGCTACGTCTTATAGTGTATGTGTCGTGGGCTGACAGGTAGATGCCATAAAGAGAGGGTCAAGGAGCGAACTGTTTGTTTATCCAGCGCTGAGTGATTTCTCTTAGTACACGTTTGAATGCTATACTTCAAAAATCTGTCCACAAGGACTGTTTATGTTTCCTTCACTGTATCGGAGTGTTGTTTTGGGGCTGGCCTGTTGTATCGGTGTGTTGTTTTGGGGCTGGCCTATTGTATCGGAGTGTTGTTTTGGGGCTGGCCTATTGTATCGGTGTGTTGTTTTGGGGCTGGCCTATTGTATCGGTGTGTTGTTTTGGGGCTGGCCTATTGTATCGGTGTGTTGTTTTGGGGCTGGCCTGTTGTATCGGTGTGTTGTTTTGGGGCTGGCCTATTGTATCGGAGTGTTGTTTTGGGGCTGGCCTATTGTATCGGTGTGTTGTTTGGGGGCTGGCCTATTGTATCGGAGTGTTGTTTTGGGGCTGGCCTATTGTATCGGTGTGTTGTTTTGGGGCTGGCCTATTGTATCGGAGTGTTGTTTTGGGGCTGGCCTATTGTATCGGAGTGTTGTTTTGGGGCTGGCCTTCTGTTGCGTAAACCTGAAACCCAGCTAGAGGACGCAGCTCCAGACTACTTCCCCAGTGCGCAAAGGCCATCGGCCAGACGTCAGCCGCTCAGTGTTGGCCCGCGCACACCCGTGCAGACGTCAGCCGCTGTTGGTCCGCGCACACTCGTGCGCGGGCTAACGGCGGCCGACGTCGGCCCGATGGCCTTTTGCGCATGGGGTCCCGGTAAGCAACACATCCACGGAAAGATGCCAGTCTCCGTTGGCCCACGAACAGCCGAGACACACACACACACACACACACACACACACACACACACACACACACACATACTCACACACACACACACACATACACACACACACACACACACACACACACACACACACACACACACACACACACACACATACACACACACACACAGAGCCGTGGGCGGGCAAATGTAGGCTGAGGTCGACTCGAAGGCATTTGGCTCACTGGAGGAATTTAATTCGTTAGTTTTCAGAGTCAGTTATGTCTGGGAGATGGATCCAGACTGATAGTTCCAGAGTAGGCCATGTCTTGAGCTGTCATCTCCAGGTACAACGAACCAGCCTCATTAGACACTGCCATTGACTCAGTTTACTGTGATTTTCCACGCAATGTTTGAATAGTGTTCAAAGATCACGCAACCGAACGCAATCTGCAAGTCAGTTAGGGAGGCAGTTTCATTAGAAACGAACAAATTGATTTTTAGAGTGTGAAAGTGGAATAAATTGATTGCTTGGTGTTCTCTCTCTCTCTCTCTCTCTCTCTCTCTCTCTCTCTCTCTCTCTCTCTCTCTCTCTCTCTCTCTCTCTCTCTCTCTCTCTCTCTCTCTCAAGATAGTGTGTGTGTACGTGTGTGCGTGTGTGTGTGTGTGTGTGTGTGTGTGTGTGTGTGTTTGTGTGTGTGTGTGTGTGCGTGCTCATTAGGGACGGACTGCATACGGATATGCTGCATGCCTCCAAAGGACATGTGCCTCATGTCCATAAGCGGCCCGGTCATGAGTGAGTTGACGCGCCCATAACTCAGCACTGCCCACAGAAATGCCATGTACCTTGAGTGACAGTGTTGCTAGTGAGTGACCCGCTTTCCGCCCATGATGAGTCCATTGAGCGTGCTCTGCAGCCACTCGAACCTCTGTGCCGTCTGGTTGTCATGCCGCTCCTGGCACGTGTCCATGATGTCGTGGCGCCTCTCCAGCCTCAGCACCGCCTCCCTCAGTATGTCCTGTAGTCGCTCCGCGCGCTCCTCGTGCAGCTTCCGGATAGACGTCACTTCCTCCAGGTGGTTCTCCTTCAGGCACGTCAAAATAATCTTGTGTTGCTTCTCCACGCGCTCGCGATCCTCCTCCATCTCTGTCTTCAGGAACCGTAACTCGGCTTTGTGTCGCCTCTCCATTGCGGCCCTTTCCTCTCTCCAGTCTGCGGCTTGACCCTCGGGTTCTGCACCACCCTGTCTCTCCAACCTCTCGCGGTCCTCGGCCATGTCGTCTTTCATTTTCTCTACTCGCGCGTCGCAGTTTCTCTGCGTGGTCGTTTTGCTGTCCTCCATTTCGTCCTTCAAGATTTGAAGGTCAGTCTCAAACTGTCTACGTATGCGGCCTGTTTCTGACAGCAGAGCGGACTCTACCTCCTTCATCTGAGAGTCGTGTGTGCGCTTCATGGTGTCGATCTTATCGTGAGCAGCCTTGAGCTCACTTTCGTGCAGGGTTTTCAGTGTTTCCATTTCCTTCTCCATTTTCTCCGCCTGCGCCTTGAGACTGTTCTGCAGGTACTGTTTGTCTGCGTCCAGTGACTGCATCTGGTCGTACTGACTGCGCACCAGGCGCTCGTTCTGGGCCTTCTCCGCTTGTAGCTTGTCTTCGTAGTGACCTTTCAACTCTGCCTTCTCTTCACTCGCACGTGCTTCCAGTGACTGGACCCTGTCCTCGTGATGTTTCTGCATGGTGGCTTTCTCTTTTTCAGCCGCTTTCAGTTGGACTTGATGAATCTCCTGAAGGTGGCGCTTTTCTTCTTCTTGCCTGCTTGTCAACTGCTCAATCTCCCCTCTGTGACCAGTCACCATTGCCTCCATCTCCTGTTCCAAGGATCGAACCTTACTGTTAAGATGCTCTACCGTCTCTGTGTTTTGTTCCGCAATGGTTCTAAGTTTGGTAGTACAATCATACTCCAGCGTTTCCTTTTCCGCGGCGCTGTCTGTTTTCAACCGTTGCACACCAGACTGGTGTTTCTCTTGCAATAACTCTATCTGCTGACGGAGAGACTGCACGTGGAACTCGTACCTCTCATGCATGGCGGACGGCTCTCGATACAATTCTCTCAACTGGGCAGCATGGTTTTGGTTTATTGCGTCCTCGTCATCTTTCTTTCTTTTTTTCATCAGCTGAATCGTTTCTTCATACTCCTTGGTCAGGAAATATCTCTCTGCGCGAAGTGACTTCACTTCATTGCTGTACGTTTGGCAGAGTTGGTTCATTTGGTCTTGCATGTCCTCTGTCATAGCCTTGACCAGACGATCGTGTGATGCCTGTAGCCTCTCTTGTTCTACTTTCAATGCTGCAAGCTTGTTTTCATAACAATTTTGTGTTCTTTCAATCTCCTGTTTCAATGTTTGGGCGTACTCTTTGTAGCTATGTTGCAATGTTGAAGCTTCTTCCTCAAGTGCCTGAATCGCAGTGTCTTTCTGCCTGCTACTTTCTTGACATTCTGACCTCAAATCGTGTATTTGATTCGCGTAAACCTTTCTCTCTTGACACATCGTGTTTTGCATAGTTTGGATATGCTGCACGTGGTTCTCTCTATCTTTCTGTCTATCGTCTCTTGAAGCCTGTAGTTTCTCCTCGTAATACTCTTTCAGGCTCTCTCGCTCTGCTCTCAGCTTCTCTGTCCGAGACCGCATCTCGTCGGCATGATCTCGATCCGCTGTTTCGAGTTTGTGTTTCAGAGACGCTTCTCGAGCCTCGTGTTCTCTTTTTAATTCTTCCATGTCATCGCCAAGTTTCTGTCTGTCCCCTGCTGCTTTGGCCTCTAGAAGTTTTTGTCTTTTCCAGTTTTCTTCCATCAAAGACTGAACATTTTGACTGAAACCTCTTTGTAGCCGATCGTTTTCATCCGACAGTTGCTGCAGCTCGTTGCTGTGTCTCTCCAACAGTTTTTCAATTTCTTCTTGCGCGTTTTCTCTAACTTCTAGCATCTGTTGTCCATGTTCTTCTTTCAAGAGTGCAATTTCTCTGTTGAGAGACTGAATATGGTCCGCGTGGTTCCTCTCCAACAGTAACTGCTCTTGTTCCGATTCCTGTATCGCCATTGTCAGCTGAGCCTCGCTGAGTGTTTGCAGCTTGTCGTTCGTGTTCTCCAGGATCCGGACACGGGCACCATAGCAGTTCTCGGCCCTGTCCAGCTTCTCTTTCACTGACCGCAGTTGGTCTTCATAGCGTTGGCGAGCGCGGTCAAAGTCTTCTTTCAGGTGCAGGAGTTGTTCGCTGTGCGAGTTTTCCATCTCCTGTTTCTCGCGAGTGTGTTCAGTTTCCGTCAGTTGCGTGTGAATGGCGAAAGATTCCTCCAGTCTCCTCCTCGCGGCCTCTTTATCCTGCTGCATGGCTTGGATCTGGAGAAGGTGCTTCTCTGGCAAGCTGTCCATTTCCTCTCTTGCTGACGTCATCAGGGCCTCGTAGAATCGCTTGGTGCTGTCCGCGTCCTCTTGCAGGTTTGTCTTCAGCAGCTGTATCTCACTTTGGAAGGCTCTGGTCAGGTTTCGTGTCTCTGCCTCATGTTCTCTTCTGAGTGATGTTAACTTACAGTCATGCATAACTGTCATGGTCTCTTTCTCAGCCTCTAGCGCCTTCTTGCGTTGGTCCACTGATAAGCTGCTTTGTGACCTTTCTTCACTCATAGTGACGATCAACTCCTGAAGCTGCTGGTGAATCTTATCTTTCTCCTGGCCGACTGTCTGGTACGTCTGCTGGTGCCGAGCTCTGTCGTTGTCCAACAGGGACTGAAAGTACTCCCTCTGTCGCTGACATTTCCTCTCCAGTTTGAATCTCTCTTTCTCCTGCTGCTCCTGGCCTCGCTCTGATGTTTCCCGAAGTTAGGACAGTTGCGCGCGCAGTTGTTTCTTGGACAGTTTGTCCGCCATGACGACCAGAGTGAAGCGGACAGTCCACTATTCACCCTTCAGGAATGTTCGGCGCAGTGTTGTAGATAGACCTGAAACAAGGATGACGTCATTGATGTCGTTGCGCAATCTCGTGACTCCATGCTGCTGTGAGTCACCCCTCCACTGCTTGCGTCTAAAACTGGCGTATCTGAAACCATGGCAACTAGTGGCCGGATATTGATATGAATAAAGCCAACAAGAGGCACATGTAGACCATATCCCCCCCCCCCCCCGACCCCCTCCCTCCATCCCCCTCATGAGAATCTATACCTCTTAACTCCTTTGAATCCTTCATAATTCATTGACATTTTCTGAATCGTGCTGTTCACTTGGTTTGGGTCTACTGTTTAACTCATTCGAGACGTGCCACATCCGAACACGCGGCCTAAGGCCGTGTCCGGATGCGGCACGTCTGGAATAAGTTAACCCCTTGACTGCTGCTGACGATACCGTTTACTTAGTGACGCGTCTTCTCCGCCCAGCGGTATCGTCATGCATTACGCATTGAGTTATATTAAAAATATGAGAAATGCGCCATATAAATACCATGTAATAATAATAATAATAATCATCGGTAGAAAGTCAAGAGGTTAAAGACCGTTTATCGTTTTCAACGCGGGATCATTGAGTGGTTTCATGTGTGTGGCTGAACGCGTGGTGGCCGCCCTGAGCCGCTTGCTGCCTTACTGCACTGTGCTATGCTTCATTGTCTTCTTTCAGTCTCTTTACACTTTTTCTCACTGGCCTGGCTCTAATTGATTTTTTCCCCTGATCGTCCGCTCTCTGGGCAACGGAAGTCTACTTATTATATGTTACCAAGGTAACATTTGATAAGTAGACTACCTTATTAAATGTTACGATGACAACATTACTCGCTGAGCAAAGCTTTCTCCCCCAAAAGCATCTTTGGCCAATCGCCTTTCTCGGTACACATACCCTAATCTTCATTCAGTCAAACCTCTAAACAAAAATATGGCAATCAATAAATAATTTAGGCTACACAACAAAAAGAACTATATGTAGGTGTTTGTGACACCGCTGGTACCAGATTTATACAAAACATAACTGAATAATTCGATAAATTAAATAATATCAACGACAGGAAATTTCAACCGAAGCGAACGTACTCGGCGGACCGTATTCGAAACGACGAAGAGACAAAAAAAAAATGGATAAATAAAAATTGAGGGGCTTAAGCAACAAAATAACTCTATGCACGAGTTGTGTTCGGCCTATATTACAAATTTTATACCCGAAAAAAAAACACTGAAAATGTCTCAAATTAAAAAATACCTGAGAGAGAAATCCCACGCGATTGCAATTCGCACGAGGTTGTTTACTGACAGTCAGAGGTATGGAAAATTACGTCCCTTGAATCTCTAGCTACGTCACACTTAAAGTTTGGGGTCCTTTCAAGGGTATATTTCACGCTATTCCTTTTTAAAGTTGAAAACAAAATCGTTGTATTACGAGTTAGGCTGTGCTAGTGGTTTTTGTCCCCTCTCGGGTCCGGTCAGGGGTGTCAATATCTCGGGCTAAAGCCCTCGACTCTTACCTCCGACATTGACACCCCTGAACGGACCCTCGAGTCGGCAAGAACCACTGCCAAGCCTAACTCATAATACAACTAATATAGTTAGGCTTTAATGGCGCGCTGCTCAACACAAGGACTTACTTAAAATCGATTTGACAGTTCACTTTGGCTGATGATTGATTAACCCATTTAACCCCACGGGCGCATTTCCAAAATTTTGGAGGTGTCACCTAAAGACTGTGCCAGGTGAAGGAGATGGATTGACCATGATAATTCAAGGGTTGTGCTAGATGAGCTTGGCGCCTATAGGCGCCAAGCTCATCTAGCACTACCCTTGAATTATCATGATCAATCCATGTCCTGCTGTAGGGCGTTGGGCTAAATGGGTTAATTGGATACATGTTTACTGGAATAAAGTGTCTGTTTGACAGACTGACTGACAGGTTGTGAAGCATTTCAAGTTTGCCGTACACATTTTTAAAAGACAATATCAATTTAATCAAGAGAAAGAAACAATAATCAGAAATAATATCACAGACCCCTTTCAATACAAACAGCCACACACGCAAGCACATTCCAAAGGCACACACGCACAATTACAGCAAACAATAAAAATATCAATTCTTTTTGTTTATTATACAACATCCGCCGAAAATGTACATACTAAAAGTACAATTGCATCCACGAACAAAGAAATATTCGACAATCGACACACGAGTTGTGTTGTAACTTAACTGTTTGCTTATCAGACAACTGTACTTAGTATAGTAGTCTAGTCAATATATACTCCAGACTTTTGAAAAGAAAGACTTTCGTATAACTATCATTTTGACGGGAAAAACACTTCAACATTCTTAATACACAAAACATTCTTATTTTTGACGATGCGTCTGTGAAGAGAGGGAACAGCCCCAAAACCAACTTCACAGTGTAAAATCCAGACCAAAATAGGTGACTGGTAAGCGTGTAAAATGCTGAAAAGAGGCCCAGGAAGAAAGAACCCCCCCCCCCTCCACCACCACCACC
Organism: Semisulcospira habei; assembly: GCA_036245525.1. Classification (NCBI taxonomy): domain Eukaryota; kingdom Metazoa; phylum Mollusca; class Gastropoda; family Semisulcospiridae; genus Semisulcospira; species Semisulcospira habei. The sequence continues at coordinate 189,276,036 of BTPG01000006.1, forward strand.
ACCACCATACACACACACACACACACACACACACACACACACACACACACACACACACACACACACACACACACACACACACACACACAAACACACCTCCCCAATCCCCTGTTGTTTGATTTTTCGGCCACCTGAAGGAAGGTCTAGCCTCGGGAGATCTTTTGTGTCAGGTTGAAGGTCCCAAACAAAAGGTCGGAACCCCCCCTCCCTCCGCCCCGCCCCCTCCCCCTCGCGTAACTGATCCGCCCCGATTATGACTCTTTTGAAAAAGGATTAAACACATTTCCAGAAAAGGCACAATTTGTGTTGTATTGAATTGTGTTGTAACTGTCCTTTCTAAGCGTGTTTCTTTCTTCGTTGGGTCCTTCGCAGTGCAGGGGGAGGGAGATTTATTGGATACAGAAACTGTCAGGTTTTCCTTCACAGTCAAATACAGATGTTGCGACTCGCCTCTGTAATACTGGCGTGAATTCTCCGTCAAGATGTATAGATCCTCATGAGCCCCCGCAACCTGCGGGGTATCATGAGGGTCTATGCATCTTGCAGATGAAAGGGTATATCCTATGTAATGTTTAGCAAAACGCATATAACAATACAAATAATAGATTGCCTCTGCGCAAAAAAAAATAAATAAAATAAAAATTTAAAAAAAAAATCGTTCAGTGGACAATTTGTGTTTTTCCAGCTGTTGTTGTGTGTAGACATATCAACACATAAGCTTTTGCCAATAGTCCTGACCCATGAGACACTTGCTGACGCTGTTTACTCCGTCCAGACAAAGTGGTGAATAATCGACTAACAGTGACACACTGAACACCGATGTGGAAAACATTGTACGCGTTGGGGTAAAGGCGGCGCACGTCATAAAGACACGTGGAGCATAACAAGACTCGACAACTCAGAAAAGTCTACAGACAGTACGGATGCAGCATACATTTTAAACAATGCTCATGTGTACGAATTCAGAATAAAATAAGCAAAAAACATGGACCAGTCTCCAAAAGCAAGGCGCTTTGAAAAAAAAAACCCGCGGTTATGCAAAAGACAAACCTCAGAAACAAACAAACAAACAAACAAACAACGGTGACGTCACTGACCACTGAAAAAATATACACTGTAAAATGACGCATTGCTTCACTCGCGACAAATATATGCACTGCCACGAATAAAGGATGCGAGAGAATGTGTGTGATTCTGAACCTTACGTTCTAGGTGCCGTAAGGCCCAAAATAACGGACCCAACACACCAATAGAGCATGCCGCTGTGGAAGTTAACCCCTTGACTGCTGCCGATACTGTTCGGCGGACAAGGCGCGTAGTGAGGTCTGTTTTGCCCAGCAGTATCGTCAGTAGCAGCCAAAAGGACACAGCTTCACCCTTTGGCTGACGGTAGCAGTTCTTGTCGCGATGATTCCTGCAGGAATAGCAACATCCTGACATCCTGCAGTAATAACAACACCCTGACATCCTGCAGGAATAACAACATCCTGACATCCTGCAGGAATAACAACATTCTGACATCCTGCAGGAATAACAACATCCTGACATCCTGCAGTAAACACAACATCCTGACATCCTGCAGGAATAACAACATCCTGACATCCTGCAAGAATAACATCCTGACATCCTGCAGGAATAACAACATCCTGACATCCTGCAGGAATAACAACACCCTGACATCCTGCAGGAATCATCGCGACAAAAACCGCTACCGACAGCCAAAAATTAATCATGAAACCATCTGGACTCTTGAACACTGAGAAAATATTAAACTCCTGGCAAATGCATACACATATCAGTCGCAATACAACGCATTGTTCAATGCAGAAAAGGTATTAATCACAGAATAGCAGTTTATGTTGATTATATTCGCGATGCCATTAACAGGCCTTTTGACAATATGGTTTTGATTAAAAATAATACATATCTGTTATGTTCCGTTAACTCATTCTACACCAGACACACCACAGCAAGATAAAGATCGACCATGATAGTTCAAGGGTGATGCCAGAATAGCTTGGCGCCTATGGGCGCCAAGCTATAATGGCATCACCCTTGAACTATCATGGTCGATCTTTGTCCTGCACTGCAACGCCGTCTTCAGAGGACGACTACAAAATTTGGGGATTTCGTCTTGGGGTAGAATGAGTTAAATGTATGGTTGATTGGTTGGTTGTACATGGCTTAACGTCCTGACAGCAACAAGACTTAATAATAATAATAATTACGGTATTTATAATGCGCTTATCTTATAATAATTATAACTCTAAGCGCGCACTCACAACTCGCGCACGCATTCGCACTCTTTAGACAACGACTCACGTACAACAAATGGTGAAATATATTGCGACAGTCAGCTTTTGTGGGGAGTGTGGTGATATAGTGCTAGAACTGTTGAAAGAGGTGAGTTTTGAGGGCGGACTGAAAGGAGGAGAGAGAGTCTTTCTGACGGAGAGAGAGTGGGACAGTGTTCCAGGTGAACTGAGAAGGAGCGGGGGCCGAAAGTGCTGAGTTTGGTGCGGGGGATGTGGAGACGGAGAGGGTCGGAGGCGGAGCGGAGGGAGCGGGAAGGAGTGTAGGGGTGAAGTAAGTTGGAGAGATAGGCAGGAGCGCAGTTGTTCAGGGATTTGTAGCAGAGAGACAGAATCTTGCATGTGAAAAAAACAAACTAAACAGAATATTGAATGTATGTCGCCAGCCGTTCTAATACTCTAAATAAACCTAAGACCATTGACCAACACACATCCAATATCAAGAGCTACAGGCAGCGCAGACATTAGAAAGAGTTTTAAAAAGGAAAATACATGTGAATGGACCAAGGGTAGACAGAAACACATGCCCCAGAATAGAGGGGGAAACCCACCCTGTGGGGCTGACCAGGGTGACCCTGGGAACTAAAAAGTGGTTAATCCCACCCACGGCCCCCAGGGCAGACCCGGGCGTTAAATGTATGACATTTAAATAATAAACCGTATTTAAATTAATGCAACACTGACGTCATAAAATAATATAAATGCATGTGTAGAAATATTGCGTGTAACGCCATAGTCTGACACAGTAGTGACAATACAAACATTATAAACGACACAAAGCGAGTAAAAGGACTGACTATACATTCCTTAGACGTGACCGCGAGAAATGCAACCAGTAAAATCTGTAAAATGTGCAACATGTCTGAGGGCCCCACAATACTGCAATGTAATACGCAAAACGTCTTCACGATTGTTCTAGACTACTCGTACGTCATACTGATAGAACACGTGACTGAAGTGCATTGTTAAGTGGGTGTGCGATGCGCAGGGATTGCTTTGAAGACTGACAGTCAGCATGTAATCAATACCTCACACTGTAATTCCAGGTTGTTCCTTACACCTGGGTGGGGCGGGAGGGGTGTGGGTGGGTGTGGCGGTGAAGGGGATGGGAGTGGTGATGGTGAAATTAATACAGTATTTAAAAAAATGATTAGAGAGCTCCATGAAAATATCGACATGACTAGCTGACATTTGTGTACGCCCAAGCGTACGTAGAAAGCAAACCACGCCATGAGTGTCCTAAACATTCACAACACCTTAAAGGACTAAATATTTCTAGCATTTGTTTGTGTTCTCAGTGTACTAACTTTGTTTTATAGTTGGTGCTATGGTTGGTTTTATTAGACGCAATTTTTGGCCAAAAGCAAGATTAGCTCGTTTCGCCCCTTCGTTTTAATGCAAGAAATGGATCGACCATGTTAATTCAAGGGTAATATCAGATTAGCTTTGCGCCATCAGGCGTCAAGCTAATCTGACAGTACCCTTGAATTATCATGGTCGATGAATCTCCTACAACAGGTACACAGCCGTTAGGTGACAGCTCCCAAAATTGGGAAATTTGCTTTCAGGTTAATTAGTTTACAGAATATGTGTTCGGCGTTGCACTGTCGTGTAGTCTGGCAGAGGCCTGAGTGGCGTGACACGTCATTGTGAATCACCAGTGCCTGCCCGACTAAGTCTTTGTGTGGAGCAATGTTAGCCTCACTCACAAATCTGGCTGCAATGCAGAGGGACAGTTGATTGGCGGTTCCTGACCTAAAAACAGTTTCCTGCAAATGGCGGCTGATTCCCAAGGCACGAAGGTGGGGTAAAAACGTCGACTTGGTCAAATAAGAAGTTCTGGCCTACTCTTCTGAACTGTTTTATTGCTTCTTCACTCACTGGAATCCAGGACTTGATTCTCATCTTCATCCTCCCCCGCTACCTGCGACTGCTCTACGTTCTCGGTGTGTGAAGATGGTGCGATTCCTTCGTCTGATCCGTCACCACGCAGTTCTAAACACGATAAACTAAGCGATTGGACAGAGCCTGAGTGCAGAATGATAGACGGGTCTTGAAAGCTGGATAGATCCAGTGAACTGACGCCGTCAACCAAAGATGTGTGTTGTCTAATTTCTCCGCCCGGTGTGCAGGAACCTGCGTGGTTTCCACTCTGTAGGTAGACCGGGAAACTTGCTGAATGTGTTTCTTGCTGGATTCGACTGACCTCTCGGTGGGCGTCTGGAAGTATTTGCATCTTCGATGGTAACTTCAGCTCTGCTTCCTTCCGCTGTGATTCGTGCCTCGGAGCTTGGGATGGATGGGCCGGGTCTGGGGCCATTTGAATCGGTTCCCTTTGTGATGCTTGTACCAGGCGTCTTACTGTCCATCTGGTCTGCTTCTGCTGACTGATTCCAAAGTGGTTCATTATTCACGCTCTTTTCTGCTGTCAGTGGCGTCTTCTGAAACGTGTTCTCGCTGTAAGTGTTTGACGGCTGAAGTTCTTCGCTGGTAAAGGCACAGGCTCCATACTGTACCTGGATGAACCGGTGCGGTATTTGACACTCTACCGGCAAAGCAAGCTGAGCTGTACTGGGTTCGTTACTTCCAAGGAGAAGACTCGAGCCCTGTTGTTCGCTTCCTACTTCATTGTTGTGTCCCAGTGCCAACTGCCAGTGCGGGAACTGCTGTGAATGTGGACGCGGGATTTCCTGTTCCAACTGTCATCAGATCACTGCCGTCACCCAAGCCACTTTTCAAACCGGGTCCGGATATTTTTTCAAATTTTCGCCTGGCTCCGTTTCCAGGTAAGTTGGCTGCCGGTCCTGTCAATACGCTGGCATCGCCTGGCACCTCTGGTTCGTCGCTCCCCGTGTCTGACAGGACTGCCCGCTCTCCAGACCGATTCATCGCCATTCTGTTTCCTTCCACTAGTCGCGCGTCCTGGGCGGTGTCATGAACATACGTCAGTCCCTGAACTGGGTGGACCTGCTGATCCAGTGTTCCGTGTCCATCCATACCCTGTGACACTCCGCCAGTTGCTGCAGGGTAATGTCGGTCTTGATACAACCAAGGTCCAGACATTGCATGTCCGTCCATACCCCGAAAACTCTGGTAAGTCACTGGCAGGAAACTCCCTCCTTGAGAAATCGGAGGTGCTGTAGTCCCGTGTCTGGCTCCGAGCTGATGCAACGGCGGCATGGCCAACTGAGTTATCTGTCTTGATTCCGTGTTGCCTGTCGGGAAATACGTCCGGCCTTGATTTGCTGGTGCCTGAAAAACACCGATACCGTGGTTTTCCGGTCGACTCGTTGTCTCGGTTGTAGTAGTTGAACACGTGATGTCTGGTGTAGTCTGAGGTCCTGTAGTTCTCTGTCCCTCTGGACGCGACACACCTTTCAGTTCATCAGTGAACTGCTTACTCTCCTCCCGAGTGGGAAGAGTGTAAGCAATTCCCGGAAGACCTGGAGGTCCGTGTAAAGCAGGGGTGTGTGCTCCTTGTTCTATTCTCGGGCGGCCTTGTGCTTCGTGAGCAGTGATGTAATCTGCACCGGGTTCATTCGGCTGATACGGATACTGTGGGCCGCCGACAGCCAGAGTGCGTATGAGGTGATGTTGATGTACCTGCATATTGAACACGTGGCTTAACACGCCGTCCAGCATGTGTTGTTGGTTTCTCAGAACCTCCTGCAAGGTCCAGACATTGCATGTCCGTCCATACCCCGAAAACTCTGGTAAGTCACTGGCAGGAAACTCCCTCCTTGAGAAATCGGAGGTGCTGTAGTCCCGTGTCTGGCTCCGAGCTGATGCAACGGCGGCATGGCCAACTGAGTTATCTGTCTTGATTCCGTGTTGCCTGTCGGGAAATACGTCCGGCCTTGATTTGCTGGTGCCTGAAAAACACCGATACCGTGGTTTTCCGGTCGACTCGTTGTCTCGGTTGTAGTAGTTGAACACGTGATGTCTGGTGTAGTCTGAGGTCCTGTAGTTCTCTGTCCCTCTGGACGCGACACACCTTTCAGTTCATCAGTGAACTGCTTACTCTCCTCCCGAGTGGGAAGAGTGTAAGCAATTCCCGGAAGACCTGGAGGTCCGTGTAAAGCAGGGGTGTGTGCTCCTTGTTCTATTCTCGGGCGGCCTTGTGCTTCGTGAGCAGTGATGTAATCTGCACCGGGTTCATTCGGCTGATACGGATACTGTGGGCCGCCGACAGCCAGAGTGCGTATGAGGTGATGTTGATGTACCTGCATATTGAACACGTGGCTTAACACGCCGTCCAGCATGTGTTGTTGGTTTCTCAGAACCTCCTGCAAGGTGTGGCTGTGCTGCTGCTGGAGATTCTCGTTCATTTGCAGAAGCATGTCCACCAGTCTGTCTTGCCCCCTGCGTTCTTCACAGCCACGTGTTTCATTTCGGGCTACGTTGTCATGACTGTCCGCCCGGCCGTTTTCACCATCATCCATCTTGTATTGAATTGCATCAGAGTTCCAAGATGGTGGGATCTGTGAATGGAAGTTCTCAAGGTCAGAAGGTAGCTACATTGTCTCCATAGAACACTACATGCTTGTTGGTACTCGAGCTAGAACATCCGCCTCCAGCAGTGATCATATTTCCATAGGTGGCCAAGACATTTCTTTCAAATCCGATGTAAAAAATCTGGGTGTATTCCTGGATTCAAGTTTATCGATGGAAAAACAGGTTAGCCATCTTTGCCGCACTGCCTACCTGGAGCTCCGCAGAATAGGCATGATCAGATGCTTTTTGACAGAAAAGGCTACTGCCCAGCTCGTATGCTCTCGCATTCTGTCCCGTCTAGATTACTGTAATTCCCTCCTTGCTGGTATCTCATCTGATCAACTCACTCGCATTCAGCGTATCCAGAATAATGCAGCCCGGTTAGCCCTTCGCAAAAAAAAACAACGTACTGATCATGTCACACCACTGCTAAAGCATCTCCACTGGCTACCTGTCAAACAGAGAATAGAGTACAAGCTGGCCACTTTGGCATACAAACACTATGACAATACGCTTCCTGCATATCTGTCTTTTTCCCTTGCATCGCACAATCCTAGTAGAAGTCTACGCTCAAGCTCACAAAAACTGCTTGTTCAGCCCAGAGTCAGCCTAAAAACTGCTGGTGCCCGTTCTTTCAGTTATCAGGCCCCTCACGTCTGGAACTCACTTCCACTGCATGTCCGTCTTTCCCCTACCCTGTTGACCTTCAAAACAAATTTGAAGACCCATCTTTTTCAGGTAGCATATCAAGATTAGCTTAGTCTGGATGTGCTGCCTGGAAATGTTGGTTGTTTTCCCCATGTAGATAGGCTATGTGTGTGTGTGTGTGTGTGTGTGTGTGTGTGTGTATGTGTGTGTGTGTGTGTGTGTGTGTGTGTGTTTGTGTGTGTGTGTGTGTTTCGTGTTAGGAATGCGCCTACATGGTGCGAGCAGATGTTTATTTAAAGAGTGAGTGCGTTCTCATTTTTCTCCTTTTTAATATTTTTTTGTGCTGTAAAGCGCTCCGAGCTTGCTGTTCGTGGGGAAAGGCGCGATATAAAAACTATGTATTATTAGTATTACATTACATTATGCGCGGATACTCTCTCTCTCTCTCTCTCTCTCTCTCTCTCTCTCTCTCTCTCTCTCTCTCTCTCTCTCTCTCTCTCTCTCTCTCTCTCTCTCTCTTTATCTCTCTCTCTTTCTCTCTCTCTCTCTCTCTCTCTCTCTCTCTCTCTCTCTCTCTCTCTCTCTCTCTCTCTCTCTGCGTGTGTGGTGTGTGTGTGTGTGTGTGTGTGTGTGTGTGTTTGTGTGTGTGTTTGTGTGTGTGTGTGTGTGTGTGTGTGTGTGTGTGTGTGTGTGTGTGTGTGTGTGTGTGTGTGAAACAGTACGAGTGCAGTAGATAGCAGATGGTCATTTGGTATCGTCAATGCAAACATTTGCTGACTAGTGTTTTTGATGTTCACCGAACGCGGATCAAATCATATAGATAAGGGACTATTTTCTGAAAGTATTTATTCAATAGAATAAGGCCAGGTTTTGTTGGGAGCAAGGCGTGATTTGTCATCACGTTAGAGGAAAGGAATGCGTTGATAGAATGTGTTTGAAACTTAAACACAATCCTAGTAAGTAACGGATTTCGGGCCGACATCTGCTTGAGAACCTTTTGCTGCTGGAGATGGTGCTGATGTGTAGTTGTAAGTTTGTGACATGTCAAGAACTTTTCGATTTTCAGTTTTTCGGCTCTGACGGTAGGGAGTTTATTTTTCAACGAAACTAACGTGGATTATAGTCACACATAAACTATTCATTTTCATAATACGACGGGTGTTTAATTACCGGGACATACGTAGACTGTGCCTGTTGCATCTCATAATTATGTCGTGTGTTCTGATGTCCATACTGTAATTATCGCGGTTTCATTGATTGTCTCTGATTGTGGTGGAGTTAAAATAGCAACAACAAAAAAACCCAAACAAAACAGAATATCTGTGAAAGTACGTAAGTTTCAACTTCACTGCTAAACGCGTCGGAACTGTTAACAAGGATATGACTGCAAAAGATACAGTACAATTCTATATATCAACAATAAAGTCGCGACTGTAGACTGCCAGTCAGACTGACAAACGGTGTTGAATATGCTAGATTACAATGCAGTCGGTCCGACTTTAAATAACAAGATAAAATGCAAGGTCGCCTTTTCCGCAAATTAAGCAAAATGTTCAGGAAATAGTGTCTATATGCAAGTGTACATTAACCCATTCAGCCCTGACGCACTACAGCAGGAGATGGGTCGACCATGATAATTCAAGGGTAGTGCCAGATTAGCTTCGCGCCTGTCTGCGCCAAGCTAACCTGGCGCTACCCGTATTATCATGGTCGATCCACCTCCTGCAACAGGTGCATAGCGTTAGATGACGCTTCCAAAATTTGGGAAATCCGTGCGTCGGGCTGACTGAGTTAACAGTTTAGCGGGGGGGGGGGGGGGGGGGGGGTTGTCTATAAAATGAGCTTGAAGTCACGTATGTGGAAGCCACATGTCTGTTTTGTTTCAAATTTCCATTCCTTCACTAGGCCAACACTGTGTACTGCCGATTCCATCACCGCTTCAGATCACTCTTGAATGTTTACGTGGGAAATGCTCAGTGTCTCAAAACTCTGCATGTCCTCCATTTCGTCGTCTGCGACATCAGTAGGGTTGTCTGCAGTAACTCCTGATTCAGCCTGTTGTCCGTTTCTGGACGCAGACGCTGTAGTAAGGTCGTGCCGTCCAGAGTCTGGGGTTCCGCGGTGTGGCAACTGTGCTGCAGGAGGCAAGGCAGCGGCTGAGGAACAAGTTTCTCGTTCTGGGCGCTGGTCTTCCAGATTGTGGCCGTTGGGGATTTGTGAGGACGGACGCCGAAGGTATGCCTGGTCTTCTACAGCAGGTCGCCCGCCAGTCTGTCCGTCTAGATTTAACCTCAGATGACCGGGAATATCTTGTCTTCCGCTGGCGCCAACTGACTGCGGATACGCGTCCCCAGGTCCGTAAAGAAGTGTCACACCCTCGCCTCTACCGCCAGGAAGAAATGACTGACGATCGTGTACGCCATAGCCAGAGAGAGGCGACACGGGGCCGTGGAGATCCTGAAAGCCACGCTGTGGGACTTCAGTGTCCATTCTTCTCCTCTGTCCGAACTGGCGCTCCTCGTAGCCAGTGTCCGAGATATTCGTCGGGTAGGCCGTCTCCTGGTGTCCCGCTGGAGTCATTCTGCCCAGTCTTCCTGCCTCATGCCCTACGGAATTTTCTCCTCCGGCGTGATGCCTAAATGGAGCCGCTCCTCCTGCAGGATACCCGGAATAAGGTCGGGTTACAGACTCCACTCCCGGCTGATTGTCAAGGTGTCCCTGAGAAAGCTGTGTGTAGTAATCTCTTGAAGCAGGCATCTGGGGACTACAACCCAGAGGCTGAAATTCGTGCGGGGGCATAATATTGCGCCCCTGAAATCCTGGATCGTTTGGATAAAGCGCATGTCCAGACTCCTGTCTGCGGCGAACATCATCGTCCGTGTTAAGGAACCGCGAAGAAGGACTTGCTTCAGGTCCCGGGAATCCACGGAGAGGCGGGTTGGTTCCGTAGTCGGACTGGAGCGTGTTCATCACGTGGTCTCTCTGCCCCTCAAACGCACTGTTGCCCATGCGGTCTGCCCCGCCGAAAGCGCCTCCTGCAGGTTCATACATCTGGCCAGCTGCTTGTGGCGGGAGATGCGGCATGTCACGGGACTGTTGGAGGTAGGCAGCATCGCGTCCCATCTGTCCTGGCGGGGCGGCAGTGCTCGAGTCATGATCGACAAAGGTATGCACCGGGGTTCGGAAGGTTGACAGGCCAGACTGTGACAGACGAGGCGGCATCGCGAATGGATCTTGAGTCTGCACATGGCGAGTTGCGGCCACTTCATTTATGGCAGTATCTTCCCTTCTCTTCTCTTCCGCCGCCGGATCCCCACGTGAGTTCATCTGACCAGGCCCACCAGGCGCAGACGGGCACGTCATCATCATCTGTGTGCGAGGTATTCCGTGATCTATTCTCCCATTACCAGCGGTTTGCAGCCTCAAGTCATCCTGTTGGCGCTGCGGAGAGTACAACATTTGCTCTTGAGTCACCTGAGCGCCGTGTGCCTGAGGCTGATAATGAAGTGCAGGCATCTGAGAACTAGCAGCGAGCTGGTTGCCGTGCTGGTAGCTGATAGCGGGTGAGTTTCTCCCGCCGACCATCATGGGTTCATAATTTCCATAATTTCCATACAGCGATTGCCCCGTTGGTGGTAACTGGCTATAACCGTAGGACTGTGGCAGGCGTCCCCTCATCAGCATGTCCATGGTGGCCTGCTGGTACTGGATCATGCTGGGGATCTGAGATCCCAGGAGATAGGACATTGTGTTTTGCTGGTAATTGATCATATCGGAAAACTGCGCGTCCCGCCGCTCCATCATGAGCATGAGGTGTTCGTGGTACCTGGCCATGCTCTGCCTCTCCTGGCTCCTGTCCTCACGCACGTTCTGCAGATGGCGATCGTACGTCAAAGCCAGCCTCTCCTTGTCCTCCTTCGTCTCGGCTTTAATCTCCTGCACCTGCTGGGTGTGTTGCTCTCTCATGCGCGCCTTCTCTTCCTTGTTTTCTTCCTTCTCTGTCTGGATGCGAGTCTCGTACGCCTCTTGCATCTTGTGTTTATCTTCAGTCAGCTCCTTCTTCATCGTGTGCATCTGCTCGTTTTTCTCCTTCTTCATTGTCTCGCTGTCCTCTCTCAGCGTGTGGATCTGGCCCGTGTAATTCTGCTCCAGGCGTTCTCTCTCCTCCGCCATGGAGCCGACTCTGTCTTCTAGGTGTTTCTGCAGGATCTCCTTCTCCTCCTGCATGGTGGTCTGCAGCGTCTGGACGTGGCTCTCGTGCTGTTTCGCCATGGCCTGCTTCTCCTGGTTCATGGCCTCCACGCGCTCGTTCAGGTTCTTCTGCATCATCCCCCTCTCCTCCTTCATTTCGTCCTTCAACGTGTGCACCTGGTCGTCGTGTCGCTGCAGGAGCAGCTCCTTCTCTTCCTTCATCGTCTCCATCAGCATGGCCTTATCCTGCTGGCTTCTCTCCCTGTCCTCTTTCATGTCCTCGCGGACGGCCTCCATTGCCGCCTGCTGTTCGCGCTGAATCCTCTCTCTCTCCTGCTGCATGTCGTCTCTCAGCGATCCCAGCGTCCGCTCCTGGCCCTCGCGCATCCTCTCCCTCTCCTCCTTCATGGCGTTCAGCTGCTGCATGTGGCGCGCGTCCGCGTTGGCTCTCTCCTGGGCGTAGAAAGAGTCCTTCTGAACCATCTCCCGCAGCATGTCTTTGTACTGGTCCTTCATCTCCGACTGGCTGGACAAGAACGTCTCCATAGTGGACTTCATCCACGACCGGTCTTGATTCATTTCGCTTTTAGAGTTCCTCAGCTGATCCTGCAGGGAGGCTATACAGTTCTGCATAATTCGCTTTCCTTCCTCTTCACCCTGGAGTCTCGCCTGGGCCGCTGCCGCACGGATTTGGTCAGATGGGTCGGGTCTCGAGCCACTACCTCCCATTCGTGAAGTTTCAATCCAGTGTCTCTCTCTTGATTCGTGGTCTGGCCCGACCTGAAAAATCAAATTACTGCTCCTGCATTTCTGCTTAATTCTCCATACATAGCACATCAACGCATTTTTTAAACAGATTTCTTGAAGGAAACACTCATGCGTTATTTCATTCACTCGGTATGCACAACACTTGCCTCTATGTGCGCGTGTGAAGGTATGTGTGTGTGTGTGTGTGTGTGTGTGTGTGTGTGTGTGTGTGTGTATGTGCGTACATGCGTGTGTATGTATGTAAATGTATGTGTATGTTTGTGTATGTGTGTGTGTGTGTGTGTGTGTGTGTGTGTGTGTGTGTGTGTGTGTGTGTGTGTGTGTGTGTGTAGGAAAATCATAACTGCCACATCTGTGACAAGGTGTCCTCATGTTGCTGGTTGTTCTCGCTTGTCTCTAATGCTATGTAAATTGACCGAGTGGATCTACCCTATGTATATTGACCGAGTGGATTTACCCTATGTATATTGACCGATTGGATCTACCCACTACATCCTTTTTTGTTTACATTTTTAGCTCTCCTCTGATGTCTATATCACAGTTCTGGAGGCAGATCAACCATGATAGTTATATGCTGGTGGCAGAATAGCTTGGCGCCGACAGGAGCTAAGCAGGTATAACATCACCTTGAACTATCATGGTCAGGCAAAGTCCAGTCGTCGCATGTCATGGCTTTATGGGTTAAACATCGCGCAAACAACCCACTGCATATCCCGCCGACATCTCTCTATGTTGAAACAACCCGCTGTATATCCCGCCAACATCTCTCCATGTTGAAACGGAGGTCAACTGAGCGCACAGAGAGTTTAACTCATTCAAGTGCCGCCGCGTCAACAGCTGTGACTGTCGTATAGCGTTGCCGGCGGCAACGCTATCCGACACTTTCGCAGCCGTTGACACGGGGGCGCCTTGAATGAGTTAAACAATTTTTTGCAGATGCATGCTTTTTGTTTTTTACTTTATTTCTTTTTAGTTCCGTTTTTTGTGGCCCTCCCGTCCCCTCTCCCCTTCAAAAGTCACGCCCACCCAAACACACACGCACCTACCCACACACCCTAGTGATTAATTCTTACAAAATTACATTCAGAAAGAATCCTATCATCATTGATGTAGAAGTGACAGTGATCCATGTTTATGTAGAACGATAACAAAGGCGGCTGTCCCTATGTCACTAGACAGTAAGTGAATAATCAAGATGAAAAGGAAATAAATCTTCACGAAGAATAAAGCGCGCTTAGAAAGGTTGAGAACAACACAGCTGATAAAAGTTTCAACCCCTCCCCCCCTCCCCCGCCCCGCCCCGCTCCAAATAATTTTTAAAAAGTCAAAATAGACATGCAGACAGACATGGACAAGATGTACTTTATGTCAGGGCTTAAAGGTGAAAGCCCTGAAGGCTTACTGAACACGATACGTACATTTAGTTCTTATTTGTTTTTCTATAGTTGTTTCTTTTAAATAAACGGGGTTTAACTCATTCTCCCCCAGACACCCCACAGCAAGATATGGATCGACCATGATAGTTCAAGGGTGATGCCAGAATAGCTTGGCGCCTATGGGCGCCAAGCTATTCTGGCATCACCCTTGAACTATCATGGTCGATCTGTGTCCTGCACTGCAATGCAGTCTTCAGAGGACAACGGCAACATCTGGGGATTTCGGTCATGGGGTAGGATGAGTTAAGCCGATTAAGCCAATAATCCGAAGATGTTTAATACTTTGTGCTGTATTGTGTCATTTCTAAGCGCGTTTCTTTCTTCATTAACCCCCTGACAGTCGGTAGCGCGACCTGCAGGAATCATCGCAACAAAAAGCGTTAAAGACTTTCTTTTCCAACCGTGAATGACTAGTTACAAAAACACAAATAGACGTCGGTACAGTGATCGACTGCCTGCTGCCAGCCTGCATTTCTGAACTCAGCCCTGACCAGCAAAGCAGTACTGTATACATACGAGGTATGGTCAGAAAGTAATGATAGTTGTACCAGTACTGTATACATACGAGGTATGATCAGAAAGTAATGATAGTTGTACCAGTACTGTATACATACGAGGTATGGTCAGAAAGTAATGATAGTTGTACCAGTACTGTATACATACGAGGCATGATCAGAAAGTAATGATAGTTGTACCAGTACTGTATACATACGAGGTATGATCAGAAAGTAATGATAGTTGTACCAGTACTGTATACATACGAGGTATGATCAGAAAGTAATGATAGTTGTACCAGTACTGTATACATACGAGGTATGATCAGAAAGTAATGATAGTTGTACCAGTACTGTATACATACGAGGTATGATCAGAAAGTAATGATAGTTGTACCAGTACTGTATACATACGAGGTATGATCAGAAAGTAATGATAGTTGTACCAGTACTGTATACATACGAGGTATGATCAGAAAGTAATGATAGTTGTACCAGTACTGTATACATACGAGGTATGATCAGAAAGTAATGATAGTTGTACCAGTACTGTATACATACGAGGTATGATCAGAAAGTAATGATAGTTGTACCAGTACTGTATACATACGAGGTATGATCAGAAAGTAATGATAGTTGTACCAGTACTGTATACATACGAGGTATGGTCAGAAAGTAATGATAGTTGTACCAGTACTGTATACATACGAGGTATGGTCAGAAAGTAATGATAGTTGTGCCATAAAACCAAACACTTGGGCCCACGATATTGTCACATTTTATAATAGCACTATCCTCCACTGTTTATGCAAATGTTAAGCTACTTCCGGTAAGATTCAAATGTTAAGCTACTTCCGGTAAGATTCAAATGTTAAGCTACTTCCGGTAAGATTCAAATGTTAAGCTACTTCCGGTAAGATTCAAATGTTAAGCTACTTCCGGTAAGATTCAAATGTTAAGCTACTTCCGGTAAGATTCAAATGTTAAGCTACTTCCGGTAAGATTTAAATGTTAAGCTACTTCAGGTAAGATTCAAATGTTAAGCTACTTCAGGTAAGATTCAAATGTTAAGCTACTTCAGGTAAGATTCAAAGGCGATGTGGTATTCTGATGAAGGTCAGGGTCCGACTTGTGAATTGTCGGCTAGGTCCTGGATGCGGGAGAACTCCGTCCTGTCAGCCTTTATTTCAGTTTAGAGAAGAACCAAAAGTCGCAATGGTCAAGGCAAGTACGGTATGATGGTTGAGGAAGAACAAGAATGTTATGCTCCTCGGTGTAGGACACAGCGACCTTGGCTTTGTGATCACTGCCATTTCCAAGGAAACTCAAGATGTTCTGGTCAGTGATGTTCTGGTCACTGAGTTTGGCCGCTGCTTATCAACAGACTTCAACACTTTTGGAAAAGAATTTCTTACGTGATATTTTGCATTGACTGCATGCTTTCCTGGTAAACTATGAACAATGACATGAACCTCTAAGTTATAAAAAATTAAAAATGTTGTCGTGAGTTCTGAAAATCTTACAAAAGTGCCCTAGTCTCTTATCGTCAGAGGCCAACCACTCCTGATTAGTCTGTTTGTTGCGGATACGGTTACAGGACAAGCAAGTACCGCCTACAGTGATGACATCACACGGTCGTTAGAGGCTATGTATTGTAAACGTTTTGAGTAGTTAATCCAAGCGATCCACTTTCTGTTGCATCCGAGCCTATGTCAAAGAAATGGGGTATCCTTATTGCAGACAATTTTTGGAGGTCAAGGTCATTGCGCACCATCCTTTGAACTGTCCCAAGAGAAAGATAGGAAGTTTACGATAGTTCTCAAAATAAAATATATGCTTATTTACCCGTCCATGTGTAAAAAAAAAAAAAAGCAAATTTCGCTCGTTCCCACCTGAAATTCCACAGTCAGACTAGTACTCGTTTTCAGAGTCTTCTGTTTCAGAGTTATACTGCACAGTCCACTTGCAGTCAGTGCCGGACAATAAACAAGTACTATATCAAACAACTTGCACGTTTGTTTGGGTTTTGACTGGACTGTCTCAAAGTTTCACTTTTTACAAAATGTAAAAATAAATGTATTATCCTGATGTAAAGCCCACCTGAATACATAACCTTTACAATGACGTCACACAGCAGCGTGGCTGAAGATACCAGCCCCATATTGTGCGCGAATACAAGGCAAAGGCTGAAATTGGTTTTAATACTAATCTTATTTATGTGACTTAGTTAGTTTACTATCAACTATCATAACTTTCATTAACTCATTTAGCCGGGCACGTATTTCACAAATTTTGGAGACGTAATCTAACGGCTATGCACCTGTTGCAGGAGATGTAGTGCGTCAGGGCTAAATGGGTTAATGTCTCCCAACTATCCTAACTTTCATTAATGGCGCCCAACTATCATTACTTTCTGACCTTACCTCGTCCTCGTCCATGTAGCTGGTCTGGTCGTTTGAGCTTTGCCACTGAAGGTCCGAAAGCACGTAGTAGCGCTCACATACAGTGTGTCAATATCACAGTGGCAACATTAACACATTTAACACACATTTTGACTGTGCACCAGTTGCAGGAGATGGATCAAACATGCTAATTTAAGCGTAGTGCCAAATTTTGGAGGTGTTACCCAGCGACTGTGCGTCAGTTGCGGGAGATGGATCGACCATGCTAATCAAGGGTAATGCCAGATTAGCTTGGCGCCTGATGGCGCCAAGGTAATCTGGCACTACCCTTGATTTAGCATGGTCGATCCATCTCCTGATGTTGTTCGTCGGGGCTAAATGGGTTAACAATATACAAAACTCCTCTCTAACATCACACATCATACTTGTGGAACATGACTGTCGTGGGTGTTGTGAAAAGACAGTTTGCACCATACATGATAACTTCCCATTCCAGTCCATTCCAGTTTCGCTGGAAAAAGCAAGCATTTTGACGCGGCTGAAATGGCAGCCTTGAATGGGATAATTAATCTGAATGCCATTCAGTACTAGAGAAATACAGAGACTCGCCGTCAACGATTACTTAGCAAATGCACACGAAGCTAATGTCTGTAGGTGTCCATGCTGAGCTGAGCACATCCTGCGGAGGGAAGCGACAGTACTGTCCCTTGAGACTCCGTGCCGGAGTGAGGCTCGTGACGCGGTCGATAAACTTGGCCTTCATCCTGACTTTGATAAAACCTGGAGTTCTGTGTGAAGTTTGCGGCTGTCTGGTGCAGTGCCATCAAGGAATCCACCTCCTGTTCCCGCCGCCGTAGAATGGTCTGGCCGGCCTGCAGCATGGCTTCGTGTCTCCTCTCCATGTGTTTCTTCTCCTCCCTAGCGTCGTCCTCCAGGAACTGCAGGCGTCCCGCGTAGTGCTTGTGTAGATCCTGGATCTCCTGCCACACTCTCTGCAGCTGGCTGTGCTGCTGGTCCTGCACGGATCGCTTCTCCTCCTTCGTCTCCTGCAGCAGCGTGTGCACTCGCGTCTCGTGGCTTGTCTGGATGGAGTTCATTTCATCCCGCAGTGACTGCTCCATGTCCAGTGACAGCTGCTGCATCCTTTCCAGGTCCCTCTTCGTGTCATCTTTCATTTCTCGTATGCGGTGTTGGTACAGTGATTCCAGCCTTTTCAGCTCAGCGTCTTTCGACTCCAGTGTAGCGGCATGCTGTCTGTGCATTGTAGCAACATTCTCCTTCAGTTTCTCTGTCAACGCCTGAATCTGATGCTCGTAATCTTTCTCCATTCTCTGCTGTTTTTCACGAAGAGACTGTATGCGGCCGTCAAACTGTGTTTGCAACTCGCTTCGCTGCTCTTCCATCCTGGCTTTAACACTCTGCAGCTGCTCTGAGTTTAGACTTTCCATGACTCTTTTCTGCTCTCTGCTGAGTGAGGCGTGTTTCTTGATGTCCTCCTGTGCCCTTTCTCTGCTCTCTCTCATTCTGACTTTGAGTGCCTGAACTTCCGCCTCGTGACTCTTCTGCATTCTCTCGCGTTCCTCTTTCAAAGTGCTCAGTCTGTCTTCGTAAAATCGCTCCACTTCTCTCTTCTCTTCCTTCAGAGAATCTGCCTCGTACCGCATCTGGAACTGAAAATGATCCTCCATGCGGGCCTTTTCATCATGGAACCACTTTTCTCTCGCCGCCATCTTGTCTTTCTGGTAGGAGACGTCTTGCTCCAGGATACTGATCCTTTGCTGAAGTAGAGCATTTTGGCTTTTCATCTCGTCTCGTTCTGTCTGCAGACTTCTGCACTTGCTGGTCTCTGTTTTCACAGTGTCTTCTAGCACTCTGTTGCTCTGTTCAAGTGTTTGGTTTTGACGATGCAGACTTTCCTGTGCCGCTTCAAGTTCTTTCACTCTAACTTCTGCTCTGACAAGTTTCTCGTCAGGTTTACTCTGGAAAATTCTGGGTCGCCAGGACTTCTTCGATGACTCGTGCGTCGTTTCTGTCCCGTAACTGTCCTCTGTGGACCAGCCAATCAAGGGGAATCGGGAGGAGGTATTTGACGCGTATGGAGTCTCGGGGGTGGCTTCGGACACGCTTTTGTTGCTGCGTGCTGCATCATGCTTCTGCTGGAGTACAAGTGCCTCCGTCTGTTCATCAGGACTCATGCTCAGTGGGAACTTGAACTCACTCGCCATTGTGGAGTAAAGGGCAGATTACTAGGTTTTGCTTCTGTTGCTTTCTGTTGTCAGCTCGAGTGCCAGAGATTCCCCTGAAACACGAGGAACACTGTTGGTACCACAAGGTCGGACTAAGTGCCAAACGGAGTTTATTTTAGGTTTTCAATATCATTATCCGCAGGTTAAAATAAATGTAAACACCTCACACATAAAAAACCGAAAGACCCTTAGCCCTTGGCTGACATTGAAGGTTTCAGTCAGGATGGTTCCTTCAGGATTTATGGCGACACAACCCGCTGCCGACAGGCAAAGGGTTAAAGGACGCGCTAACGTGATAACCTTCCATGTCAGACGCACACATCATCGCCCCATGCACAATTCCTAACTAAATAAGGCAGAGCTAATTTCTTCCAACAAATTTTTATGTGACAGCAGAACGCAACAGAAGTCAGCCGGGTATTTCTGGAATGTGATTACAAAATCCAGGGGCGAGTCAGTTAGCCTGCCAGACAACCAAAAATATCTCTTTTGCAGCTTTCCAACGTTTACAATTCACACAGTCTGGTGTTATTGTCCAGCATCTCAATGTACCTCCTTTCCCTTCCCCCACTAATTAACCCTTCCATCCATCCATCCATCCATCCATCCATCCATCCATCCATCCATCCATCCATCCATCCATCCATCCATCCGTCCGTCCGTCCATCCATCCATCCATCCATCCATCCATTCATCCTTTTTCTCTGTCTCTCTGTCTCTGTCTCTCTGTCTCTGTCTCTCTCTCTCTCTCTCTCTCTCTCTCTCTCTCTCTCTCTCTCTCTCTCTCTCTCTCTCTCTCTCTCTCTCTCTCTGAACACTCCCCACCCGTGTCTGCCCTGGGGGACTTGGGTGGGGTTAACTACTTTTTAGTTCCCAGGGTCACCCTGGTCAGCCCCACAGGGTGGGGTTTCCTCTCTATTCTGGGGCATGTGTTTTTGCATACCCTTGGTCTATTCACCTGTATTTGCCTTTTTAAAACTCTCCCTACTGTTTGCGCTGCCTGTAGCTCTTGATATTAAATGTGTGTTGCTAAATGGTCTTAGCTTTATTTAGGCCCCATGTTGTAGGTTTATTTGACTGCAGTCATCATCACCCTGTACAAGAACAAAAGAGAGAAGTCTGCCTGCTCTAATTATCGTGGAATTACCCTGCTGTCCATTGCAGGGAAAATTCTCGCAAGGCTGCTCCTGAATCGGCTGGTACCTGCCATCGCTGAAGACCACCTGCCAGAGGGATAGTGTGGCTTCAGAGCCAACAGAAGCACCACTGACATGGTCTTTGTGCTGAGACAGCTTCAGGAGAAGTGCCGCGAGCAGAACAAAGGGCTGCACGTAACGTTTGTCGACCTAACAAAAGCGTTCGACACTGTGAGCAGGCAAGGCATGTGGCAGATCCTGGAGCGACTTAGCTATCCCCCAAAGTTTCTCAGCATGATCGTCCAGCTCCACGAGGACCAGCAAGGCCAGGTTAGACTCAACAGTAACCTCTCAGAACCATTCCCCATTATCAACGGCGTGAAACAGGGCTGCGTGCTGGCACCAACCCTCTTCACCATCTTCTTTAGCATGATGTTGAAGCAGGCCACAGTGGACCTCGACGATGACGATGCAGTGTACATCAGGTATCGTCTCGATGGCAGCCTGTTCAACCTCAGACGACTGCAGGCCCACACGAAAACCCTAGACCAACTGATTCGTGAGCTGCTCTTTGCTGATGACGCTGCCCTCGTTGCACACACAAAGAGAGCCTTGCAGCGCATCACGTCCTGCTTTGCAGATGCTGCCCAGCTCTTTGGACTCGAGGTCAGTCTGAAAAAGACAGAGGTCCTTCATCAGCCGGCACCCAAAGAAGAGCATCGCCCTCCCCAAATCCCCATCGGCGAGTCCGAACTAAAGTCAGTACACCAGTTTACCTCCCTTGGCTGCATCATCACGTCAGACGCCAAGCTGGACAAGGAGCTGGACAACAGGTTGGCAAAAGCGAACAGTGCTGTCGGGCGACTGTTCAAGCGGGTGTGGCACAATCAACAGCTAAAAAAAGGCACCAAGATCAGCGTGTACAGAGCTGTCGTCCTCACCACCCTGCTGTACGGTTCCGAGTCCTGGGCCCTATACCGCAACCAACTACGACTCCTCGAACGCTTTCACCAGCGCTGCCTGCGTACCATCCTCAGCATTCACTGGAGTGACTATGTCACCAACGTCGAGGTCCTTGAACAGGCGGAAACTGTGAGCATCGAGGTGTTGCTGCTGCGGACACAGCTTCGCTGGGCGGGGCACGTCTCCAGGATGGAGGATCATCGCCTACCCAAGATCACTCTGTTCGGCGAGCTTGCCACTGGACACCGAGACAGAGGGGCACCAAAGAAGAGATACAAAGACGGTCTCAATAAGTCACTTAGTGCCTGCCAAATTGACCACCGCCAGTGGTCTTCGCTTGCTGCGGACCGTGACACCTGGCGCTCCACCATCTACAAGGCAGCCGTCTCCTTTGAGGACTCTCGCAGAGCTAAACTTAAGGACAAGCGGCTCAGGAGAAAAAACAGAGTTGCCGTAACTCAGACCCTTGACCAGACCTTCCCCTGCAGTCACTGCGGTCGAACCTGCCTGTCCCGGATTGGCCTCCGCAGTTACGAAAATGCCTGCAGACGACATGGGCAAGCCCTATAGAATCTTCGTTCGCGAAGTCAAGCCAAGAGGGTGTAGGTTTATTTAACGTATTGGACCGGCAGGCAACATACATTCAATATTCTGTTTGGTTTCCTTTTTCACAAGCAGTGCAGGCACGTCCTGAGAAAGTCTTGTTGCTGTCGGGACGTTAAGCAATGTACAATCAATCAATCAATCAATCTCTCTCTGAACAGGAGAAACAGGTCGCTCCACCTACCAAGAGCAAGACTAGATATATATAAAACTAGCCTGGCCTTTTCAGGTGCAAAAGAATATAATAATTTACCCCAGCATCTTAAATCTATTGCTAAATTTATTATTTTTAGGATCGCCTTTTTCGCTTTTTACTTCTAAATTAATACCACGATTCCAATCTCCTCTATGGATGCTGTACTCTCAGAGTCATGTTCTAATTACAAGATGACCTTCAGATTATGTCGCTGTTATTATGTTTGTTTGTTTGTTTTTTCTCCTTTTATGATTTTCGTACACTTAAATGTTCTTGACACTATGTTTGTTTGTTTGTTTTATAAATATTTTACTGTGTCTCTCAATGTATATTTATGTGTGTAGAGTAGCAGGACAGTTTGTAAGAGAGGCATTTGCATGCCTAAAACTTTATCCTGAATAAAAACGTTTCATCATCATTATCATCACTCACCACTCACTCACCCTCTCTCTCTCTCTCTCTCTCTCTCTCTCTCTCTCTCTCTCTCTCTCTCTCTCTCTCTCTCTCTCTCTCTCTCTCTCTCTCTCTCAGGACATGTTTACCTACTTAATACATCAGAACAAAGCACATGGTCGTTTTGTTGTAATTGTCTAAACTTAATGATACTTCACTACAAAATGTTACCTTGAGTCGAATTCCTATTTTAAATTAATGAATTTAACTACAGTCCACAAGAAACTACCGTCACTTTCAAAGTAATCCGTAACTGAGCTACTGTTTCACGGAAAGAAAAACAAAGCCAACTTACCGTGCGTCAGTGCTGTTTGTATACCGTGCGTCAGTGCTGTTTGTAAGTCTGTGTCCCACACGAGGAGCCTGAGCAAGTGACGAGCAAAGTCAAGCGCACATGCCGCGTAGAAGGTTAACCCATTTAGCCCCCACGCTCTGCAGCAGGAACTGGATCCAAGGGTTCAAGGGTAGTGCCAGATTAGCTTGGTGCCATCAGGCGCCAAGCTAATCTGGCACTACCCATAAATTATCATAGTCATAAAGTGACACTTCCAAAATTGGGAAAATGCAGCTGTGGGGTTAACTGGGTCGTATCATTCAAGGCGTTCCGCATCAATAACTGCGGAGGTGTCGCATAACGTTGTCGCTGGCAACGCCATGCGACACTTACGCAGCTATTGATGCGTAGAACCACGAATGAGTTAAAACTTCAAGTTAAGGAACCCATCACGGAAACGGTGCCAATTTGTGCTGGTCTGTGATTCTGCTCTATAACGTAAGGTCCAGAACTGCAGACCAACAATACGCATGCTCTTGTGTTGCTGTATTTCATGATGTCACGCGAACAGCTCTCAACAAGCGCACTTTGGAATTAGGAACAGACGTGGACGCGTACATTTATTTGACACTAAGGACTGTGAATCTTGTTTAGACTATGGACTGCGGATCCATTAGACTAAGGATTGCGGATCCATTAGACTAAGGACTGTGGATTCATTAGACTAAGGACTGCGGATCCATTAGACTAAGGACTGTGAATCTTGTTTGCACTAAGAACTGTGAATCTTGTTTAGACTATGGACTGCGGATCCATTAGACTAAGGACTGCGGATCCATTAGACTAAGGACTGCGGATTCATTAGACTAAGGACTGCGGATTCATTAGACTAAGGACTGTGGATTCATTAGACTAAGGACTGCGGATCCATTAGACTAAGGACTGTGGATCTTGTTTGCACTAAGGACTGTGGATCTTGTTTAGACTATGGACTGCGGATCCATTAGACTAAGGACTGTGGATCTTGTTTGCACTAAGGACTGTGGATCTTGTTTGCACTAAAGACTGTGAATCTTGTTTGCCCTGATGACTGTGAATCTTGTTCAGACTAAGGATTGAGGATCCAATTGTAACAACTCGCACGTTCAGCCCGAGAGATGGGGTGGGGCTGGGAGGTGAGCACATAAACAGAGGGCCCGGTCCGTCTGGTCCACAACGACTTCTTGTCACGGCGTACATCAACATACAGCGTCAACCTTTTCCATTCCACTATCACAATAATCGTGCAGAAGAACCCGATTGGCCATCGATATACATCGCCGAATTGCGTTTTTCAGCCTGTGGGGTAAAAATAATGTGAAATCAATAAAGTCGCAATACCTTACGTTGTTACCCACCCCGGCCTTCCCCCTCCCAGACCCCCCTCACCCTCCCTCAACCCCATACCCCATTTTGTTTAGTAAACTTTATAAAGTACACGAAACTTGACACACATTAAAGTGACGGTAATTCTTTGTGGACTGAAAACTCTTTCATAATACCTTCTTAGTATTCTTAGTACTCAAACCAAGGGGAATCACAGCGCTGGACAGACAACAGTTAGATCCCCTGCCCCCGCCTATCAGGCACCCAATCGCCAGCCCACATTGGGTGCCTGATAGGCGGGGGCAGGGGATCTAACTGTTGTCTGTCCAGCGCTGTGATTCCCCTTGGTTTGAGTACTGACAATTCTGCCAGCGCTAGCCTCACCTATCTGGTTTGTGAGTATAATACCTTCTTGTTTATTTTAAGCGTTGCTGTCGTTGTTACTGTCTTGTTATTGTTGTGTTTGCCTGTATTGTTGTTGATACTGATATTGCTGATGCTGATAATGCTGATGTTGTTCCTATATTACATTTTTCCTGTCAATGGTGTTCCATGCTGTAATGTTTCTACGGATGTGGCGCCAGAGGGAAAAAGATCAGTTTGACTAATAACGATCGAGTCTGTGTAAACACAATGTAAAAGTACTTGACAGCCCAAAACACCTGACGAATCAAAGTCGCTATCTAACATACGGATTATTTGCCTCTGTGTGTGTGTGTGTGTGTGTGTGTGTGTGTGTGTGTGTGTGTGTGTGTGTGTGTGTGTGTGTGTGTGTGTGTGTGTGTGTGAGAATGTGTGTATATGCGTGCACGCTTGCCTGCGGGCGTGCGGCTTACTTGAACTGCCCAATGTGCAAAAGGTTATCGGGCCGACGTCGGCCCGCTGGCCAATTGTGCATTGGGCGAGCCCTTCACCCTTTTCCCGAAGATGACAAAGAACCTTGCGCCATTGTGTACCACGTTCCTATTCAGATGATAACAAGATACGCTACAGATAACAGCTTATAACCAATACAAAATATGACAAACACACTACATGTCTGTGCATACAGTTTTCTAACTACTTTAGATTAAGTTCCAGGGGCGGATCAGTTACCTCGAGGGGGGGGGGTGCAAGGGGTCCAACATTTTGTTTGGGACCTTCAACCTGACACAAAAGGCCTCCCCGACGCTAGACCTACTTCCAAATCAAACAACGGGAGGGGGAAAGGTAGGGGGGTAGAGGAAGAAGGCGTGTGAGTGTCAAAAAGTCCAATAGGACGGGGGGGGGGGGGGGGAGGTCCAAACACCCCAAAAAGGGACTTTGTTACAGCATTTTAAGCAATGTTGGGTCGGGGGAGGGGGGTGTCTGGAACCACTAGGATCCCCTCCCAGATACCCAGATAAGCCCCTGAGTTCACGGAATTGTGCAAACTGTTCAGGCTCTCACATACCCGAGCATGAGGTGGCGCCACCATAACAGTTCAAGCAGGGGCAGACGGCAGACGGGGGTTTGGGAGTGGATATGTGTTTCCGTGCAGGACTTCGAACCCAACCCCTACTTCCATCATGTCCCCAAAATACTTTTAAGTGCGATGTAAATTTCCCATTTCAGGAATCTGACCCTCTCTCATCTCCCCTTACCTCCGCCGCCGTTTGACGTTTGAAGCAATGGACATGACTCCTGACATGTGAACCCCAGTGCGCACAGGACATCGGATCGACGTCAGCCGTCGTTGGCACACACATGTACGTGCACAGACCAAAAGGCGCCCGACATCAGCCCGATGGTCTTTTGCTCATTAGGACCACCCCCGTCCCACCCCTCCCCTCAACTCCTTCTTTTGACTGCCCGGTCTGTGTTCATTCCTGTCGTTTTGTTTCCTGGCCCGGCGGTGGAAAGCTTCCCCCTCCCATCCCATCGTTTGATTTTCTTTTGAAACTGAGTCCGGAAAGGAAGGTTCCGCATCTAATCGTCTTTTGGGTCGAGTTAAAGTGTCCTCCACAAAAGCTGGACTCCCCACCCCCCCTCCCCCGCCCACACACACTCCTCAGGAGGTAACTGATTCGCCTCTGTCAAGTGAGTGCTTTACTAACTTGGCGCCCTCCAGACCAGATAACCTGGCACTAGCCTTGAACTATCGTGGTCGATCCATCAGCTGCAACTTAAGTTGTACACAGTCGATCAAGAAACCTCTTAAATGGAAGGTCAGCCTTTACCGGCTCAGTGAGATACTGATAAACTAGTTTTGCGAAGGTTACTCACCCTCTACTGTAAGGCCAGGCTGTCAGTGGTAGTAGAGATGGTCACGCTGGAATCGCGATGGCTCAGTGGTGAAGGAGACCCGCTCTTGTCTGTGATATGACGAGTTACGTCGCTGACTGAAAACAGAAAACAACACAAATTTGTTGCTTCAGTAGATAAATGAACAACAATAATCTTTTGTTTCAGCGTGATAATTAATCTGCACATTAACTCTTTGGCTGTCGGTCGCGGGTTTTTGTGGAGAAGATTCCCGCAGGTATCATCACGGCGACAAAAAGACGGTGCGACCGAGAGCCAAAGGGTTAAAGGTACCTGTGTCAGTTTCTCTCGGCGTCGCTCGTTTGGGTGTGTGACTTTGTTCTGCAGCGTAACAGCGTAACAGAGTGCAACAATTTCAGTTGACGACAACAAAAACAGCAGCAGCAGAAGAAACAACAACAAATGCAGGAATTATGTACAACAACAACCACCTCCACTCAAATACTGCTACAATAACTCTCGCGGCAACTATGAGTGAGACACCTTCGTTTCTGACTGCAAGTCGTCTATCGTATCATTTTACTGCAAAAAGACCTGTTTTCATGCGACGAAAGCTGGCATTTACAAATTGTGGAAACGACCATATACCACTAGTTGCAGGAGATGGGTTGACCCTAATTCAAGGGTGGTGTCAGATTGGCTTGGCGCCTATGGGCGCCAAGCCAATTTGACACTACCCTTGAATTATCATGGTCAATCCATCTCACCTGCTGTGTAAGTAGATTAATTTAATGCCGGTGTGGAGTCAGTACTACATGACTGAAGTACAAGGCAAGTCTGGTGTTATATGGCAGAAGGAGGCAAGTCCATTTTGAGATAAGATATATTTGTATTGTCTAACAATGAAAATATCGCTTTTCTCAAAAGTGGACATACTGGCTTTTTCTTTTTCTAAGTATATTACGTCACACTTGCCTCATGCACGTGCCTGCAGACTGACAAGTACAGAACTGTCGTACACTGACGCATCAAGGGGACCAAACCACTAAACGTTGGGCAAACAAGGTCACAAACAGTTAGTTTCCTTTACCTTACATTTACCACCCAAAGCGCCAGCACACACGAACAGCGGCCCGCTATAAACACGGCTGACAACGCTTATTTTTAGGTATGTGCCTGGAGAACGCACTGTGCGCTGTTTGCCCGCCTCAGTTAGTTGACCTTTGTCAGTCAGTGGTGGCTGGCGATTTGGTCTCAAGACATGCACAATATCAGTAGAACAAAGTCAAGCCACGGCTAAATGACAACGCTTCACCGTGACTCCAATGACGGCACTGAGAATGAAGTCTGAGATCAGAGAACTCAAGTCGATACTGACATGGGCATGGCGGTCCGCTCATGACACAGGTTCCGCTTTTGAGCGGGTGGTACCCTCGAGACAGCGGTGTATTGGGGTGCACTTTCGGGCCCGATACCGCCGTAACTGTTCAAAGAGAGGCCGCCTACACTTCTGTAACAGACGGTTACGAAACGCTACACACAGGTCTATTTATGCCGGGTTAATTAAGACACAAGACAATCCAGCTCAGCCTCACACTGCGTCTTGATATCAAGTAATTTGACAATGACTTACTCCACTCCGTTCTACTAAATACAACGCTATCGGTACGAGAAACAGCTAGAAAATAGTCTGACACGCCGCCTAACGCCTGGTCAAAAAGTGCGATTACGCTTGTGCTTTTGCTGCTTTTGTCTGAACTGCTGTTCGAGTTCATTAGGTGTGTCCAAAGGGCATAACAAACACAAATGGTGCTGAAATGAGTCTTCAAATTTAGGCGTAATGATACTTTAACGTGCCAAGTACGGAAGCCCAGATTCTTCGGTGAATTGTAGTACACAGCTAACCCAATGCGCAAAAGGCCATCGGGCCGAGGTCGGCTGCCGTTGGCCCGCGCACGGCCAACGGCGGCCAACCTCGGCCCGATGTACTTTTGCGCATTGGGAAGGTCAGTCATCACTTACTATCTATCTATCTATCTATCTATCTATCTATCTATCTATCTATCTATCTATCTATCTATCTATCTATCTATCTATCTATCATCTCCCGTAGTCCTGCTGACCGTTGGGGCACCACTGATGACTTGGTAACCAGCTCCCTCCATTCCTCTCTGTTCTCTGCCATTCTTAGCCTCTGCCTCAGTCCTGTCCACTCTGAGATATTGTCCTCCCATCTTTTCCTCTGTCTTCCTCTCCTTCGTCCTCCTTGCACAGTGCTTTGCATGATTGTTTTGGCAAGCCCTGCTGAACGCGTGACATGCCCATACCACTTCAGTTTGCCTTTTCTCACAATGGCTAATAAGTCTTCATAGGGCCCGATGGCTTGCCTGATTCTGCTTCCCACTTCCTCGTTTGTGATGTGGTCTCTGTGTGAAATGCCAGCAGCCTTTGAAAACATCTCATTTCAGTGGCTTGTATCCTCCTTTCAAGATCAGACCATAACTCTACCATGACCCTACCGCCAGGACAGTGACAGGCTACGCGAAAACATTCCAGCCATGACAGAGAACTCGTTCGCACACAACTTGAAGCATGATTTGGCTGGATAGATGGAACGACAATGAAAGTTTATGGGTAGTTAGTGCATGATTAGCTCGCAGACGCCAAGCTAATCAGGCACTGCCCTTGAACCCTCACGGTCAATATATCTATCGCTAGAGTGTGCATGTTGTTCTAAGTAATATAAAACTGATGTGCACCACTTGTCTGCGGCAGTGAAAGGGACACAAAAATGAGCTGTACACATGTCAGTGACTCCCACGCGACTGAAAACGCGCTAGGACAATGTATTGCGGCGCAAAGATGAGAAAATCTTTCGTCTTTCGTCTGTCAGTGTACGAAGTGCTTTTTGTATTGATGCAGCGAATGGGCCTAATTTAATATTAAGGAATGTTATTAACCTAACGGATTTTTGTAAAATCACACAGAAAGTACGCTCCAGAAATCAACAACAACAAAGAAACCGTGAGCAATTATCAACGAACACCCGCCCCGCCCCCCCCCCCCCCCCAAAAAAAAAAAAAAAAAAAAAAAAAAAGAAAGAAAGGACACGGTATGAAGAGTGACACCATCAGAGATAGACAGACTGAGTGCTTTCCAAACAAAATAAGCTAACAAGGAGCGCAAAACAATGATCATGAATTTATACTCAACACAATTATGTAAGTACGTGTGCATGTGCGTGCGTCCGTGCGCGCGCGCGCGCGCGCGCGCGCGCGTGTGTGTGTGTGTGTGTGTGTGTGTGTGTGTGTGTGTGTGTGTGTGTGTGTGTTGTGTGTGCTTGCATTGTGCATGTGCGCTACGCGCGTGTGTATGTGTGCGTATGTGCATGTGCGGAAATGGGGGGGGGGGGGGGGGGAGGTAAGAGCGGCACTAAACAATTACGACCTGGAAGTTTGCGATAAAATGACAAAATAAGTCTAGTCTGTTAGGATGTAGGCCAATCTGCAAATTCATTGTTTATGTTTGTAGTTGTATCGGATAATCTGTTTGATACAGATAATGTCAAATTCGTGCCCGCGTACACAACTGTTAACACATTCTACCCCAGGTCAGAAATCACCCAAAATAATTTGAAGTTGCGCTCTGTGAAGAAATCTATTAAAATTCTAGAGACAGATCGAGCATGATAGTTCAAGGATAGTGCCAGAATAGCTTGGCACCTATGGGTGCCGAGCTGTTATGGCTCCGCCCATGAACTATCATGCTCGATTCATGTCTTGTTCTGGTGTGTCGGGGCTAAATGAGTAAGCTGTATGCCTCTAGTAATCATCCCTGCGGGATGGACGAGCGTCAGGCGGGGCTGAATGAGTAAGCTGTATGCCTCTAGTAATCATCATGCGGGATGGACGAGCGTCAGGCGGGGCTGAATGAGTAAGCTGTGGCCACACAGGGCAATTGCTTCCGGTGCATGTAGTAACTTTTCCGCCAGAAATAGTTCAAAAAATTTCCTCCCTTTTTGCCATTTTTTTAGGGTGTAAAACTTCAATTGTGTGCCTTTTTTGGCGTTTTGAGCAACAAAAGGCATGACAGGTGGTGTGAAAAAGAGCAAAATCTGGGTAATTTTAGTCGACCTAGTGTGTTCATGGGAGCCTAATTGGGGCATGTGCACGGTTGTATGCAGGCTTGCAGACGACAGTTTTGTCATGGGGTACTTAGTGCATTTGAGTGTTGTGAAAAACGCTAACTTAATTTTTGTAAGAATTGCTGAAATAGCTTCTCCTGTGATGTGCTCCGAGTGGATTTTTTGTTTTGGCAGAAAAGTTCTTCGTTCATAGTTTTATGCTGCAAGAGGCTAACAGATAACAGTGTGTGAAAAGGGGGCGTAACCTAATTGCCCTGTGTGGCCTGTATGCCTCTAGTAATCATCCTGCGGGATGGACGAGCGTCAGGCGGGGCTGAATGAGTAAGCTGTATGCCTCTAGTAATCATCCTGCGGGATGGACGAGCGTCAGGCGGGGCTGTTTTCCAGAAATCGCCAGATATACCGAAGGAGTCTTTCCTCGGAAACCGCTATCGTTGTACGTGTGTGCTGCTTTTATCAGAAACTGGTTCCAAATGCGCAAAAGGCCATCGGGTCGAGGTCGACCGCCTGCATGCAACGTCCAGGGCAACGAAAACTAAGAATTCCGGGAATTCCCGATTTCCTGGGGGGGGGGGGGGGGGGTGAAGCCGGCTATTCGTGGCTTATTATACAGTGTTGTATAGGGCCAGCTGCCAAACGGACAAGTAATGCCGCTAGTCTTCCGAATGACTGAGAGGGGGCGGGAAATATAGACGAATGGGGGATATATGAGAAGGGTAAGGCCGGAAGAGAGAGAGAGAGAGAGAGAGAGAGAGAGAGAGAGAGAGAGAGAGAGAGAGAGAGAGAGAGAGAGAGAGAGAGAGAGAGAGAGAGAGAGAGAGATGAAATGAAACTTTATTTTAAAAGGATAAAAAATTAGGTCACAGACCTATTTTCAATCTTGACCTTGCTACACTTTACAACAAATAAAACAGTAACTTATGGCATCCTGTCTCGGAAGACAATGGAGTATATGCGCTTGCTGGGTCAGTCACTGGAGTGACCTCTCCAGGGCGCAAGCCTGGGCGAAGTGTATGGAGATCCTGGGGTGCCCAGTCGTCAAGATCCCCCTCTCGGCCTCGCTGATGTATCCAAAGGAATGCAAAGCAGTACGTTTGGCACCAGTTTGGCTGCAGGAGCTGCCAGAACAGTGCGTGAATACAAGCAGCTGTCTGCCTTCGGGGCTCCACTCCTGATTTGAAGGGTTTACTCCCCCACATTTGGCCGTTGGATCCAACCTGATCTCCTCCGTCCTCTAGCCGTTGGCTGTCATAAAAAGCTCATCCGCCTAGTGGTGCAATGTGAACACCACCCCCTCACGTGGTTTAGCCCACCAGCTGAGGTGGTTTGCCAGGGTGTGGCGCTTGGAGCCAGCACGTGAGAGATTAAGGAGATGGATGAGGACCAGTGATGCCCGTCCGTCCCATGTAGGACGCAGCTGCCGAACAGCAAAGGTGCTACCTCTATCCAGAGCCCCCTCCTACACAGTAACACACACACATACTAACACACACACACACACACACACACACACACACACACACACCGGCATACACACACATACACACACTGGCACAAACACACACACACACAGAGTCGGAGAGAGATGAAAGAGAGAGAGAGAGAGAGAGAGAGAGAGAGAGAGAGAGAGAGAGAGAGAGAGAGAGAGAGAGAGAGACAGACAGACAGACAGACAGACAGACAGACAGAGAGAGGTGAATGAGGGATATCAGAGGAGGATAAGGAGACGAACCGACACAGAGACAAAGAGAGACAGAGGCTGGATTGAAAGTTAAGATTAATACGGTAAGCCCCGGCTTTACCAACACCGCTATGCAGTTTAGTAGGATCAAGTACACTTTCACTCTTAAAACTGGTACAGGGATACATACATTAGAAGACAATCTAGTCACGTTGATACGCTACATGTATTAACATCCATAATATATTTCATTTAGACACCGGACAATCCGGCAGAGCACACGTCGTCTTAATATATCAAGTAGTCTGACAATGACTCCACTCCGTTCGATAAATGCAATGCTATCAGTACGAGAAACAGCTAAAAATAGTTTTACATGCTAAAGCCGGCTGCACTCAGCAGAATAAATAAGTCCGATTACGCGTGTGCTTTTGCTGCGTGTCCCAACTGCTGTTAAAGTTCATTAGGTCAGTGTCGACAAGGCATAACGACAAACACAATGTAACAAATGGTGTAGTTGAAACCCATATCATTGTACTAACCTCAGTTTCCACAGGCACGTTTCGTTCAGCTCAACGGCGGCCGGCCGCCAGCGCCAGTCGGACTGTTCAACAGTCAGAGGACATTCTGTAACCTTAGCGGGAGAGCGCGCCTATAAATACGACAGCCGCTTTTCAGTGACACCCACACTGAGGAACGGTTAGAGCCGGACTTCATCAACAAGAAGCCTAGATTCTCAGGAGCCCGTGCGGCAGCGTGTGGTCATGAGAATCTACACTCTGTGCAGATTGAAGGGACTGAGCGGTTTTATCGGATAAACCCGGACTGCCTGGCCAGTCTATTTCTGTTCTGCTGATGGCCAGAGTTGATCTGGTGCCTGGGCTGTTGCCAAGTGAGCGAATGATGGATTTCTCGAAAACAGATAGGAACACGAAGGGTCCCGAACCCAAACCGTAAAAGGAGGGGACGGGGGATTGGGAGATGGAGGATGGGGGATGGGGGCCGGGCCGGTAGAGATGGTGATGATGATGAAACGTTTTCATTCAGGATAAAAGTTTTAGGCATAGCAATGCCTATCTTCCTCTGACTGTCCTGCTACTCCACACATATAATTATACACTTCAGACGATAGAGAAAAAAACCCACAAACATACATAAGAAATGAACAAAAAATGCACCAACAAACAAGACACATGATACACAACTCGACCATCAAAGCAACTCTCATATTATTATGTAACCATACAATGAGGCCAAGTTTTAACCCTCATCAGTTGATATTTGTTTGACATACCTCTTAACCCGTTCAGTGCCGAGAAAATCTGACAACCATCCAACTCCAAGAGGTAAAGATTTTCATAAGCGCGCCATCCACGAGCTAAGATATCATTCAGGCGCTACCCTTGAACTATATTTTAAAAAAATTATAGTGGTCGATACATCTGCTGCTGACACAGTTGTTCGAGAAAACCTCTGGAATGGAAGTTCAGCTGGCCTTTACCGGCTCAGTGAGATGAGAAAACCTGTGAAATGGAAGTTCAGCTGGCCTTTGTGGCTCAGTGAGATGAGAAAACCTGTGAAATGGAGGCTCAGCTGGCCTTTGCTGGCTCAGTGAGATGAGAAAACATGTGAAATGGAGGCTCAGCTGGCCTTTGCTGGCTCAGTGAGATGAGAAAACATGTGAAATGGAGGCTCAGCTGGTCTTTGCTGGCTCAGTGAGATGAGAAAACATGTGAAATGGAGGCTCAGCTGGCCTTTGCTGGCTCAGTGAGATGAGAAAACCTGTGAAATGGAGGCTCAGCTGGCCTTTACTGGCTCAGTGAGATGAGAAAACCTGTGAAATGGAGGCTCAGCTGGCCTTTGCTGGCTCAGTGAGATGAGAAAACCTGTGAAATGGAGGCTCAGCTGGCCTTTGCTGGCTCAGTGAGATGAGAAAACCTGTGAAATGGAGGCTCAGCTGGCCTTTGCTGGCTCAGTGAGATGATACATTAACTCATTCAGCCCCGACGCACTGCAGCAGAACTGAGATAGATAGACCATGATAATTCAAGGGTAGTGCCAGATTAGCTTGACGCCTGTCGGCGCCAAGCTAATCTGGCATTACCCTTGAATTATCATGGTCGATCCATCTCCTGCAGTTCGTGCAAAGTCGATAGACGACGCCTCCAAAAATTTGGGAAATACGGTCTTGGGGTTGAATGAGTTAATGTTGCAAAGTTACTTACCCTATCCCGTAAGTTACTTACTCTACCCCATAAGTTACTTACCCTATCCCATAAGTTACTTACCCTATCCCATAAGTTACTTACCCTATCCCATAAGTTACTTACCCTATCCCATAAGTTACTTACCCTATCCCATAAGTTACTTACCCTATCCCATAAGTTACTTACCCATAAGTTACTTACCCATAAGTTACTTACCCTATCCCATAAGTTACTTACCCTATCCCATAAGTTACTTACCCTATCATATAAGTTACTTACCCTATCCCATAAGTTACTTACTCTATCATATAAGTTACTTACCCTATCCCGTAAGTTACTTACCCTATCCCATAAGTTACTTACCCTATCCCATAAGTTACTTACCCTATCCCATAAGTTACTTACCCTATCCCATAAGTTACTTACCCTATCCCATAAGTTACTTACCCTACCCCATAAGTTACTTACCCTATCCCATAAGTTACTTACCCTATCCCATAAGTTACTTACTCTACCCCATAAGTTACTTACCTTATCCCATAAGTTACTGACCCTATCCCATAAGTTACTTACCCTATCCCATAAGTTACTTACCTATAAGTTACTTACCCTATCCCATAAGTTACTTACCCTATCATATAAGTTACTTACTCTATCCCATAAGTTACTTACCCTATTATATAAGTTACTTACCCTGTCCCATAAGTTACTTACCCTATCCCATAAGTTACTTACCCTATCCCATAAGTTACTTACCCTATCATATGTTACTTACCCTATCCCATAAGTTACTTACCCTATCATATAAGTTACTTACCCTATCCCTAAGTTACCTACCCTACCCCATAAGTTACTTACCCTATCCCATAAGTTACTTACCTATAAGCTACTTACCCTATCCCATAAGTTACTTACCCTATCATATAAGTTACTTACCCTATCCCATAAGTTACTTACCCTATCATATAAGTTACTTACCCAATCCCATAAGTTACTTACCCTATTATATAAGTTACCTACCCTATCACATAAGTTACTTACCCTATCCCATAAGTTACTTTTCCTATCCCGTAAGGCCAGGCTGTCAGTGAAGGAGTAGGTTAACGCTGGAATTGTGATGGCTCAGTGGGGACGGACACCGGTGGCTGTTGTCTCACTGACGTCGTGGCCGGACTGAAGAAATAAAACAACATTAATTTGCAACGTTAACAGGTAATATACCAGACTAAACAGTTCTTTCAGTGTGTTCAGACAATCCTTGGCTGTCGGTCGCGGGTTTTGGCGAGATCGGGTTCCGCCCTGAACTAAGAAAGACGACCGTCCGGCGACGGGACTGAATCATCGCAACCCTTGAAAACCGACAGACAACCACAGGCTTCAATCTAACCATGTCAGTTTTGGATGAGAGACTTTACACTGAAAATGAAGGCCCACGAAGGCCGTAACAACTTGGGCATGACAACACAAACAGCAGTAACAACACTAAAACAACAGCAGCACTTGAACACCACAAACAAAACAAATACCAAGAGTTATGTGGGGGGGGGGGGGGGGGGGGAGGAGCTCGGTGGCTCGGTGGTAGAACGTTCGACTCTCGTTCGACAGGTCGTGGGTTCGAACCCAGCTGAGGACAAAATTTGTACAGACCTCTTTTCGGTGCCCCCGTCTTTAAAATCACCTTCGTGGTGGACAAAATACGTTAAGCCCTAAACTTTTAACGTCTTTTCAAGAGTTATGTAACCGGCGGCGGCACAAACAATAACTTGCCGGCAACCACTGCTACAACAACTCTCACAACCAACAAACCGTTCTTCCTCTCTGCCTTTATTGTCTGATTATTTTCAAGTACTGCACTGAGATCTGTTTAATGTGACCAGTGTAATACTGACTGACGATGAAAAGAAATGCGACATTTTTGGAATCATCGGAAACACTTTTGTGTTTCAGATGATTTAAAAAATGTCGCATTTCTTTTGCTCGTCAGTATATTTAAGCGTTTTAATACTATTATTTATTTAATGTCGCACTTCTTTTGCTCGTCAGTATATATTAATCTTTTAAGATCCCCATGATATCTAAGGGGGAGTGGCTAAAACGATGGGTTTGAAAACAACTACGTTAAAAAAAAATTATGTCCAAGTCTGGTCATTCAGTTCAGTTGTGTTCTTTCTGTTCTTGAAATATGAATTGTTTAAAAGTTAATTGAAAAAACAAACAAACAAACAAGCAAAGGGAGGCAAGCTTTTCTCAAACGGACTATGTCGGCACAGCCGGTACACACTGACCATATTTATTTAGGAACTCGGATGTGGAGAACACTCCACGCAAGCCTACAGTTTGTCTTCGACGGCAAGTCATGGGCGGGCTGGCCGGCGATCTAGTGCCAAGAATAAAGAAAAATGCACAAAACGAAATGACAAAATGAAATTACGTCACTCTGCACTGTGTGAAAGAACTTAAGTCTGAGAACAGAGCACTCGGTACACTGATGGTCCCCTCACACAGGTTCCGCTTTAGGCAGGTGGTACTCTCGATGCAGCAGCGGTCTATTTGTGTACGGTACGTTCAGTTTAACTCGTTCAGTGCCGTGAAAATTTGAACAGCGCCATCTTACAAGCGCAAGAGGTATTGATGCCCATGAGCCCCCGCATTTGTGGGGGCTCATGAGGATCTACGTCCCTTGATGACACCACTGTGAATCCATGTTCCTGGGACATCTAGGGGTTTTCGGTCTTAAATTAAGGAAGATTGTCGGGGTTAATGCCGGGCTGCAATGTGTACGTAAACCCAAAGAGTTTTCAGTGAATTATAGCACAGAGCGAAGGTCATGCCCCAGACTATCAAGATACCTACGCGAAAACATTCCAGCCATGCCGCCCCGACCAGATCTCGCTCGCCTACAACGCCAGCTGGGAGAGATGGACAGGGTATGAAAGTTAATGGGCAGTGCATGATTAGCTCGGCGCAGGCACCAAGCACATTGAGCACTACCGTTGAACTTTTATGATCGATCCTTCCCTCGAGACTTGTTGCATGTAAACAAGTGAATGTAAAATGTGAACCATTTGTCTCTGGCACTGAAAGAGATACATGTCGGCCGCTTAGAGAGGCAGTGTTAACTCTATGGCAGCCAACGACTTTCACCGCAACTGCGGGAATCGCCGCACCACAAACATGAGATAATCAGTCTTTCTGATGCCAGCATGAAGCGCCTTTTCACTTGTTGCAGCAACCGGGCCTAATGTAGTAGAAAATGCAAAGCCCAAAAAACATCTGATGAATAAACAGTGTGCACAAAGTAGACAACAGAAAGGCCACGCTGTCCAGCGGAACTCCAAACTGAGTGCTGTCCAAGCAATACTACCATATGACCCTTTGGGTGTCGGTAGCGGTTTAAGTCGCAATGATTCCTGCATGAATCATCACGACTAAGATCGATACCGACACACAAAGGGTTAGCTACTAGTAGACACACATGAAAGATCGGGATTTACACTGTCATACTTACAAGATTGACGTTGTTTCTCTCTCTCTCTCTCTCTCTCTCTCTCTCTCTCTCTCTCTCTCTCTCTCTCTCTCTCTCTCTCTCTCTCTCTCTCTCTCTCTCTCTCTCTCTCTCTCTCTCTCTCTCTCGTAGTCTCTCTCTCTCTCTCTCTCTCTCTCTCTCTCTCTCTCTCTCTCTCTCTCTCTCTCTCTCAGTCTGTGTGTGTGTGTGTGTGTGTGTGTGTCTGCCGCCGGCGTGTGTGCGTGTTTGGGTGCATGCGATTGCTCGCGCTTGCGTGTGTGCATGCGTACACGTCTGTATGCGTGCTTGTATACGTGCCTGTGTGTGTGAAGGCAGAGGGGCGGGGGTGGGTGGGTGGGGGGTGCTTCATTGCTTTATAACCGCATTAAAGTCCCTGACCTGGAGGTTTGCAATACCAACTATTTGGAGATCGGCCAACCAGCAATCCATTTTTTTATTTATTTATTTTTG
The DNA here is from genome assembly GCA_036245525.1 of Semisulcospira habei. Lineage (NCBI taxonomy): Eukaryota > Metazoa > Mollusca > Gastropoda > Semisulcospiridae > Semisulcospira > Semisulcospira habei. The sequence continues at coordinate 189,314,248 of BTPG01000006.1, forward strand.
TGTGTGGATTGGCTCATGAGGATTTATGTCTCTTTGCAGCTGGATAGCATTCGCCTTGCCCCGACAGTTACGGGGTTAAGTTGTCGCCATAAAATACTGGTGCCGTTACCTACCGCTAACCTTTTCATACTTCACTTGTCCTCGGACTGGAAATGTCCTATATCTGACGACTCTGACTCACCCTCTTTGACTCGATAGAGTGCAGATCCTCATCAAAACTCCCTCCATCTGCAAAATGCATAGATTCTTGTGAGCCCCTGCAGTCATTTATTCTGTGTGTGACTGGATTACGCGTAAGACTTTTGTTTAGGAAGTGGCTATTTGGACGGCGCCGTCCAAGCAGATAGTAGGCTATTTGGAAGGCACTGGTGAAATCTCGCGAGATTTTCGCGGAATATAGGGCTCGGGAAGCTGACGTCATCACGCCAGTCGTGGCTGCCATCTTGTGAGGATACGGGACTAAGCGCTCTATAGGGAAATCGCTGTTTTTTTAATGTCAGAAAAGTCCTGACGTACTATAAAGAAGTACCCAACGGAGAAAGAAACACGCTTAGAAAGGACGGATACAACACAATTTATTAATATTTCGGGTAAATACCCTTTGTCAAAATAGACAAACAAACAAACAGAGAGATCAGCCGCTACTTATCTGCGAATGAAGATAAGTAGCGGCTGATCTCTCTGTTTGTTTGTCTATTTTGAGAAAGGGTATTTACCCGAAATGTTATTAAATTGTGTTGTATCCGTCTTTTGTAAGCGTGTTTCTTTCTCCGTTGGGTACTTCTTTGCATTTTGCACGCTTGGCTGTCACCTATTAAAATTTGGTCTGGATTGACGTACTATAAGCAATAACAGCAAGTCTTGCCATCACTGTAGGAAACCGTTCACCAGAATCTGTTTTTGTTTCCAAAAAGGAAGAAAAATGAAGAAAAAAACGTGTTGAAACACTATTTCGCTACTATACGATGACTATGGTATCCTCTTAAGATGGCGGCTAACGCGCCGACGCTGCTAGGCAACGCGGGGAACTTCCCGAGCCCTGATCGTACGACGCTCTCTCTCTCGCGAATTTCTTACAGTTGTTCCCGTCAAGATGGAGAAGACACCGCCAATACCGTTGTCCCGCGTGGGCGACTGTTCATTCCGCGTACATTAACTCATTCTACCCCAGACACACCACAGCAGGATAAGGATCCACCATGATAGTTCAAGGGTGATGCCAGAATAGCTTGGCGCCTACGGGCATCACCCTTGAACTATCATGGTCGATCTGTGTCCTGCACTGCAATGCAGTCTTGAGAGGACACGGGCAAAATTTAAGGATTTTGCTGTTGGGGTAGAATGAGTTAAAGAAGAAACGAACCGAAAATTCTAGAGTCATTCTCGTGCTTTTTCCAGTTGGTTGTGCTATCGGTTCGCCAGCGTGTATGGCGGTTTGTAAAAAAAATGAAAGGCCTTTGGCTAGGCTACCCGGCCGTGTCCACTGTCGTCAGTTCACTGACATGTGACTAAAATTGGCAGACTCCCGTTATGTTGGGGGTAAAAGGCAATCTGGCACCAGATTCTACCAAGGCCTTGTCCCGGGATGTGAAACTCTCACGCAACTCTGCGCATGGAAGGGGCTCATGAGAACTACGGGTGTGCGTGCGCAAACGCGCGTGTCACGGTACCACAGGCCTCCAAATCCACATCAGCACTCGTACACCATACAGTTTGATGTATAACAGTGCTGAGATCGACTTATAGGCCTGTGGACTGACATTCCGACTCGTGTGCCCTTGCAGCCGACTGCGGGGGCTCATGAGAATCTAGCGCGTCAGTACATGCGCCGACGCGCGTGTCTTAAGTGTTTGAAATTTTGGATAGGCTGATCCGTATTTCAGATCTAGAACATTCGCTTATATTGTACAGGAGATCCGCGATGACGACCAGTCAAGAAATCACAGCATCAATACGAACTAGTGGCTGCCAGTTAGTACTGAAATGAGTACCTTCTCCTTTTCTATGCGCCGGCCACAACTGAAACCGTGAAGTCAGTTCTAACGATGCTATGCTACACACGTGCGTTATTAGCCAAGGAAAAAAAGGTTAGAAAAAGAAAATGGTTACACATAGACCGCAAAAAAGTGCAACGCATTTTACCTCCGCTCGGTAATTATTGGGACAGTAAAGTGACGGGATATTGACTCCGGCTCGTGTCAGTGCCACGCCCTCTTGACTCCGCCACCTGCCCCCTCCTACCCTATCTGTTTAAGATAAGAACACGGCAGCGACACACATCAACATGTTTCGCTCTATCACGGGCTCTCCCGTACAAGTACACACAAGCACAATTTTATTTTCTCACACAGAAGATAAAGAAACATCGGCGTCACTAGTATAATTATGTCGCGTAACTCCAGTTTCACAGAAGCGTGAAAAGGCCGGCGCCAGGTGTCGTTTTGGTGGTGGCACGGCATCCATATGCTCCTATCCGCGTGTAGTCACCGACAAGCACACTTAGGTCTGTCAAACCTCTCGTGAACGGTCACCTGCCGTTTAGGGACAGGTTTTCTTGGAGGTGTGACCGTCTGGCATTGGAGGTTCCACTGTATCTGTGTTGATTTGTTATCAGATCTGATTTTGTCATTTTCTTTTCTAATCTGATTTCAGCGGGTATTTTTACTGGTTGCACTTTAAATTTTGTGTGTATTTTATTTTGATTATCATACGTAATTATTGTCGTGTTACCGTCAGTAGCCTGTAATAGTGTGTTTGCCATCCGAGTTTTTGTGGGTTGCTTCACTAAAAATAATAATAATAATAATAAAAATGGAGCAGCATACATGTTATCAGCATCTTTAGTATGGGTATAACGTGCAGGGAGTGTATTTCCTGTTTTCGCTAAAACTCACGGTATTAATTTTTCTTCTAAAACGAGCATCGAGTGTACATCATGTCCCTTATCATGTCCGTCCCTACACTCGCGAGTCACCAACGCCTGCCCTGCATAATCACGTGTGTTGTCACATACTCGCGGAGTAGTTTCCCTTTACAAGTGCCGTCCAAATAGCTTACGATCTGCTTGAACGGCGCCGTCCAAATAGCCACTCAGAAATCACAGCGGCCCTCGCAACGGAAGGATCTCCCGGCCGTTGTGTTAGCTGGCCCGCACTAACTTAACTTAGGTTAGTTTTGTAGGTCGTGCGATCAACATAGCTCGATTTTTATTCCGGCATGGTTTAAGTTTGTTCTGTTAACCATGTATTGTGTCCCGGGATGTTTAGGTCGTGTGGTCATGTTGAATCAAGTCAAAGTTGGCCACACGGTCTATCCCGGGTCTACCCTGTGACGGGCGTCATAAGGAAACAGTTACCTGCATGATCCAGATTCAGAGACTTAACCTGCCAATGGTCTCAGACGGCGATACTGCGACTAATCGGAACGCAACACCGCAGCACTTGAAATGAACGCGGACAGGAAGATTAGGTTCTAAACAGGCTTCTGAAAAGGCGGGTGCGTGTGTAGGGTCTATATCCCTCAGCACACAGAGATGAATAGGACTTCGACTGTATTGGAGTGAGGAGGGAGGGGGGGGATGAAGCAATTCATATAATCACTCCAAGTACACAGCCTAGACTTCTCATAAGCCCCTGCAACCAGGAGTGCCCATGAGGATCTATGCTGCTGCCAGTCAGTCCCGGACTGGCCTCTGCAAACAACTTGGGGCTAAAATTATGCAGTATTGATGTCACTCTACAGCGCTGCCCGCGGCCTGTCTGCAAACAATGAACAGTGGCAAGAGTGAAGGAACGAAAGGCACAATGATCGACTGTTGTCCATTTTGCCAGCTAGGAAACATGTGCAAATTCAGCAAACTCCGTGCTGCCCGCTACAGTACTAGCACACATAAACTGAAACAAGTTGAAACAATTGCAAGTACATTCCATTTCCGTTACACGATGAAAATTACCAAAGACAACATTTTTTTTTATATAGAACGAACAAACGAACGAACGAACGAAACTTTATTTTCCAAGGATTGAGATATTAGGCGCGCAGGCCTTTCTTACAATCTGTCCTTGCTAAGCTACTTTTTAAAAAAAGGAACACCAACCAAACAACAAAAACTAACTAATAATAATGTCACACACACGCATACACACACGCACACAGACACGCATAAGGATATATAAGCCATGTAAACCTTCATTATCATGCATGTACAAATTGCATTTTTATGTGTGGTAATTTCAGGGGTGCTGTAATTGCAAAAGTATCAATTTGTGGAACTAGAAAAAAATCAGTGCAATCTTTGTGTTGTTTGATCTGCTTGATCTGTTGTAAACATCGTATAAAATTCAGATTTTTTTTTGCATGTGCACTTCTTTTAACGTATACTTCCGAGTGGTGATTTTGTTAGGTGGCAGTTTCTTTTTTTTTTTTAAATATTAGATGGACCTAATTAAAATAAATACGGTACATTTTATTATTTCGTGTATCGTGTACCACCTCTTCGTGTTTTCTGTTGATCAATGAATCAATGAATCAATGAATCAATGAAACTTTATTTTACAACGGTTTAGGCATTGACATCGTCATCGACACAGCCATTTTACAAACCTGCCGTTGCTAACAACTACAAGACTAACTACAAATATACATACATATAAGTAAACATAATACTTGCAAAGCGATGACAACACTATTCACATAGACAGACATACTCATAGACTCACAGACACCCCCCACCCCACCCACCCCCCTTCACACATAGACAGAGCTAAGTAGTCCAAATGATAATTGAAAAGGATAACAGACTTAATTGGGAATAAATTGGACCCAGCATAAAAAGAAACATATAATACAAGTGGTTGAGTCATCCCTACGAGTGATCCACAAAATGTTTGAAGAGACCCTTTTTAAAACAGGCTAGCGAGGAGGCGGATTTTACATGGTCTGGAAGGGCATTCCAGATAAGTGCCCCTGAGAAGGATAAGCTAGTTTTATATAGATCGATCCTTGGTTTTGGGACTATGAAAAGCTTTCTGATGTTTCCAAGCTTGGACTCAGACTTACGGAACAAAGTGGAGATGTACTCAGGTGTTTTGCGTTTCCACACTTTGAACATAAAGATTGCTTTGTTATATTTAAAATGATCTTGAAGTGGCAGGAGACCTGCTTTTGAGAGCTTTTCTTCAGTGCTAAGGTGTTGATCAGGGCAGATTATTTTGGCCGCTCGTCTGTGTAGGGAATTGAGTCTCTTTAAATGGACCTCACTACACCCATCCCATACCGATGACGCGTAATCGATATAAGAACGTATGTGAGCGTTATAAAATAGTTTACGGGTATCTGAATCAGTATAATATTTCAGTTTTGATAACATAAAGAGATTTTTGGCTACTATTTTGCATAAGGCGTCTGTATGAGCTTGCCATTTTAGCTGACTGTCGATTTTAATCCCCAGTACTCGATGTTCATTTACCTGTTCTACCTGACTACCTTTAAGTGAAAGGTTAAGTAATAGAGGCATTATCTGCTGTTTTTGGCGCGTGGCGACTACCATCGATTTCGTTTTGGCTGGATGAACAACCATAGAATTGTTTATACACCAAGCTGATACTTCATGAAGACTTTGTTGTAGGTTGTCGGAAATTACCTGTATATCTTTACTAGTAGTATGAACTGAGGTGTCGTCAGCAAAAAGGTCGCATTGTACATCTTGGCAAGTAATATGTAGAGGCAAATCATTGATAAATAAGCAAAACAGTAGAGGGCCCAGTACAGACCCTTGGGGCACACCGAAGCTTACATCTTTGAGAGAGGAGTATGAGCCATGAACAAGAACCTTTTGTTTTCTTTTAGTAAGGTAAGATGTGAAAAAAGCAACTGCGTCTCCGTTATTGAGGTATGTGTGAAGCTTAGCAGTCAGAATAGTATGGTTAATCAGATCAAAAGCATTCTTAAAATCCAGATAGACTACTCCTGTTAACTGTGACTTATTCATACCCTTGAGCCATGTGTCAACAAGGCGTGTAAGTGCTGTGTGGCATGAATGCTGCGGACGAAATCCGGATTGGAAAGGGTGGAAGAGCTTACGGTTTTCTAGGTAAGCAAGCAGGTGTTTATGAACGTGCCTTTCCAGTGGTTTGGACAAAACAGATAATAAAGAAATAGGCCGATAATTATTAGGATCAGAACGATCTTTTGTTTTTGGAAGTGGAATTACTTTGGCATATTTAAGTTCGTTAGGAAAAGTGTTATGCTGGATACAGAGATTATAAATATAAGTTAAGGATTCTACAATGTATGGGAGAGACAGTTTAAGTATTTTCGGGCTGATGTCATCAGGCCCCGAGGACTTTTTATTTGGAAGGTTACTTATAAGTAAACCCACTTCATGAACAGCTAACATAGGGATGTTGAAGGGGGCTGTGCCCATTGTTCTTTGTTGACAAAACTCAGACAGCAAATTTGAACGGTGATAAGTGTTATCCTGGCTTGGCGATATTAGAGATTTGGCAATCGAAAGAAAATGGTCATTGAATGTATCAGCAGTAAGATTAGTGGGAATGGTAGTTGCGGTACTTGGAGACCCCCTAGTAAGTGTGTTTAGAAGGCGCCATATAGTAGAGGTATCTTTGCTGTCTTTAACCGTGTCACGAACTAACTTTTTTCTTGCCTCTCTGATCATGTATTTAACACGGTTACGCTGTTGCTTATATTCAGTGAACATTTTATTGCTACGTAGATCGTTTCTAAGCGCCATCGCCTGCATGATTTCCGGAGTAAGCCAGGGAGGAAGAGTGTTAGATTTTACCCTCCTCTCGCGTAGAGGAGCATGTTTATTAAGTACATTTAGGAAAAGAGAGTACCAAGTACTGAGGGCGGTATTAGGATCATAGGACAGGAGCACGTCATTAAAAGGAGTATTTTCTAGATCAAATAGAAATTCGTCTTTCCTGAAGTGTTTGAATGTCCTATACGTTATAGTTGTATGGCCGTTCTTTTTTGGTTTAGGGAGTTTAGAAGACCAGGAGCAAGCCACAGGATAATGATCACTAACACTAAGATTTGAGACATCAACGTCAGAGACGGCTTTGGGTTTATTAGTATATATGTGGTCAATAAGCGTGGAAGTAGTTGGAGTAATTCTGGTGGGTGATTTCACTAACTGTACTAAGCCAAACAGAGATGACGTTGAGCCCCAGGCGGGGTGCGGCTTAAGTAAATCTATATTAAAATCGCCCAATAGAAGAATGTCGGCCTTCTTTTTTAAAGCTCTGTCAAGGTTATGACTAAACTGATCGTACCACTCAAAAGTTGAGGCGGGATTTCTATATAAGAACCCAATTAATACCGGTTTTGATTTCGGACACTTGACTTCGACCCATACGCACTCCACCCCCATCATTTCTAGGTCGACGCGTCGATGAACTAAATGCTGGATAGAATTATGAATATAGACAGCGATGCCAGTCTATGATGTAAGGTGCTGGATAGCCCTGATCTAAGCTATTCTGTGGTGTAATGTGATGGGTAGCCTTGATCTAAGCTTTTAGACTAAAGACCTGATGGACTGACTGCACGACAATTGGCAGTAGAGGCGACACAAACTATTTCTTGTACTCTTGCTTGTATCAGCCCTGGCGAAAACACCGAAAACACACACACACACACACACACACACACACACACACACACACACACACACACACACACACACACACACACACACACACACACACACACACACACACACACCTTTCTACTACATACAAGAAAAATTACAAAAGGCTATTGCACATGGATTTTCATCTTTTATGCACACAGAGATAAATCATACAATAAAAGCTGTGCAGGCACAATCACACATTGTCCAACGTGATCATAATCTGTAGCTCTGGCTATATATTAGAAGCATCTATGTATTGAATAGCATAATTGCTGATGTACTGGAAATTAGTATATGTCAGAAAATAATTATTTAGCGTTTACTGGAAAAGCTTACGATGCTACCAACAATATTATTATAACAAGATGAGGATTTCATGCAAATGACTACCGCATTGTTTTCAGCTCACGTGCGATTTTCTTTTATGAACTTTCAGAGTTGTTCCTATTTTTAAGTTTATCATTTTGGTTCATCTCTCTCCACCCTTAACCCATCCAATCCACCTCCCTCCCTCCCCCCTCCCCCCCCCTCCCCCTCCCTCCCCCCCCCCCCCGATCCGCACAATGGCACTCACGAACACTGACAGACACACGGCGCTTCGCGCCAGTTATATGTTCTTGTCAGTTGACGTAGCCACAGCTGTTCGGAAGAAGAACAAGATGGGATAACCCATGACCACAAAGCCTCTTCTGTATGAGTTGCATTCATTTCCCATTTGTTTCCAATACGTCCGCAGACGTCATGAAAATAGAGAGTCTTTCTAAATGAAATTGTCAGAGCGGGAGTAACCCCGGCCGGGCCTCAGTTATTTTGGGCGCTCTAAAACAACGTAGGTAGAATCCTTGCTTTCCTCCAGTCCAGACCGTGTTGGCGGATGAAAACAGCAGACTGGAGGAAAGCAAGGAACTTCTGCCTGCCTTGTAATTATAGGGTACGGTGAAGGTGCAAACAATATGGCAAAAGTGTCAAATACACAATCAATACAAGGCAGAACTACAGCGTCACCGGTATAATTACTAAAGATATTAAAAAACAAACAAACAAACAAACAAACTAAGAATAAAAAGCCACCCTATTGTACACATAAACAAAGGCCAACAACTGAAAACAACTACAACAGCTTCGATAAAGTCACATCTTCAGAAGCGTACGAGAACAATGAAACAAATGTTAGCCTACCGTTTTAAGTTAATGGTATGCACTAATGGCTTAAACATGTCGTCCAAATACAACGTAATAAGTATCATCAGCACATTAAGCATTTGAACGCATAACAATGTTTTAGCGAGGCTTAAATCTTAAATTGTGTCAATAATCTGATTACACACCACATGTAGGTTTGACGATAAACCGCCTTCGATCAAAATTACTGAAAAAAATTTAATAATAAAACGCTGGTGAAGAATTATGACTACACATTTATGACACAGATATAATACAATGTCATCATTTGTCTAAAGCCCCCATCTGCCCCCGGCTTAGTTCTAGTTATCATCGGAGTCATTTGACTTGTGTGTCCATGACGGGGAAGTGGCGCAGTGGTTAAGGCGTCTGCCTCCAATGCCAAAGGTGCGAGGTTCGATACCGGGTTCCGGCGTTGGATTTTTCTCCTCTGGTAAGTGTCACCGTCTGGGCAGTGGGCAGATGTTCACATCTGCACGGGACATAGACGACCCCGGCCCCCACGAGTCCCCTGCTGCCTTGCAGGCCTGGCCGCTTGGCTGCGGAAAGGCTAAGAGAGGAAACCCCTGACATCAAAGCCCCCGTGCCTTCCCGGCTTTTGAGCCAGAGACTAAGACAAGGACAGTCTGATATAAAACCTACGACCCGAGGACCTCGATGCCACCGTCCCAGCTTGCTAGGCCATGGCAAACGAACCAAGGGTTTAAAGGGTGGGGCCAGTACTGCGCACACTGCACTCCACCAAAAAGCTCCACCGCGCAGGCTTTAGGAAACGCCCACGGACCATGGCAACCTGCCAGTGCACTAAGTCGCGAATGATGCAGCTTAAGGTAAGTATGTGACGACTTAGATTCTTCTGCTTTGCCAGTGCAAAGAGATTGTGTGCGATTTATAGAACAAACGGAGCCGCTTGCATTGAAGCTCGATTTGAAAAGTGGTGAACAGTTGAACGGTTACTTCCCTTGAGAAAGTATTGATCATGGAAAAGCTCAAATAGATCTAGAGGGAGTTGGCAGGTGTATTACACATATAAGGATTTACAGCCTATTGTTGCTTGAAAATGGAAATCTCTCGCCCCCCCCCCCCCACCCCCCCACCCCCACTCCCCCCCCCCCCACTCCCCCCTATCCCCCCCCTCCCCCACCCCTGCCCCCTCCACCCATCCTGGGGGTGCAGTATGTATTGGCCAATGAAGACAGCAGGCTGGAGGAAAGCACGAAACGTCTCCCTACATTATATTTATTTAAAAAAAACGGTAAATGTACAACAACAATGGAAAAAAGGTCAAGTACACAATCAAAAAAGGCAGAAATATGTAAGGTGCTGGATAGCCTTGATCTAATCTATTCTGTGGTGTGAGGTGCTGGATAGCCCTGATCTAATCTATTATGTGGTGTGAGGTGCTGGGTAGCCCTGATCTAATGCTGGGTAGCCCTGATCTAATCTATTCTGTGGTGTGAGGTGCTGGATAGCCCTGATCTAATCTATTCTGTGGTGTGAGGTGCTGGATAGCCGTGATCTAATCTATTCTGTGGTGTGAGGTGCTGGGTAGCCCTGATCTAATCTATTCTGTGGTGTGAGGTGCTGGGTAGCCCTGATCTAAGCTATTAGACGAAAGACCTGTTGGACTGATAGCACGACAATTCATTATAGGGGCGACGTGACACAAACTATTTCTTGTACTCTTGCTTGTATCAGCCCTGTCGAAACACACACACACACACACACACACACACACACACACACACACACACGCACGCACGCACGCACGCACGCGCACGCACGCACGCACGCACGCACGCACGCACGCACACACACACACACACACACACACACACACACACACCTTTCTACTACATACAAGAAAAATTGCAAATTATTGCACACGGTTTTTCAAATTGACAGAGCGGGAGTAACCCCGGCCGGGGCCTACGCTATTCTAGGGGCTCTACAACAACGTAGGTAGAATCCTTGCTTCCCTCCAGTCCAGACCGTTGTGGCGGATGAAAACAGCAGACTGGAGGAAAGCAAAGAGCTTCTATGTGCGTTGTAATTACAAGGAACGGTAAGGTGCAAACATAAATGGCAAAAGTGTCAAGTCAGCGGTCATAATTACTAAAGCTATTTAAAAAAAAAAACTAAGATAAAAACCCTATTGTAAAGATAAACAAAGGCCAACAACTGAAAACAACAACAACAGCGTCGAGAACAATGAAACAAATGCTAGCCTACCGTTTTAAGTTCAATGGTATGCACTAATGGCTTAAATATTTCGTTCAAATACAACGTACTAAATATAATCAGCACTTTAAGCATTTGAACGCATAACAATGTTTTAGCGAGGCTTAAATCTTAAATTGTGTCATAAGCTGATTACACACCACATCTAGGTTTTACTATAAACCGCCTTCGATCAAAATTACTGTAAAAAAGTTTAATGATGAAACGCTGGTGAAGAATTATAACAACACAATTATGGCAAAGATATAATACAATGTCATCATTTGTCTAAAGCTTCCATCTGTCTTCATGGCAACCCGCCAGTGGATTAAGTCGCGAATGAAAGCAGCTTAACCCTTATCATTCGGAATACACCAGTGTGTGAAATAAGTTTGACTAAAATAGTTCAAGGGTAGTGCCAGAATAGCTTGGCGCCTTTAGGCGCCAAGCTATTCTGGCACTACCCTTGAACTAAAGCCATTGGTCTATATCCTTATCTGTAAGTACTATAATGTAGCTTGCTTATGGCAGTGTACAAATTTGAAGCTTTTAGCCTCAGTATGATAGGGGTTAAGGCAAGTATGTGACGACTTAAGATTCTCCTGCTTTGCCTGGGCCAAGAGATTGTGTGCGATTTATAACAAACGGAGCCGCTTGCATTGAAGCTCGATTTGAAAAGTGGTGAACAATTGAACGGTTATTTGCCTTGAGAAAGTAGTGATCATGGAAAAGCTCAAACAGATCTAGAGGGAGTTGGCAGGTGTATCACACATAATTATACAGGATTTACAGCCTATTGTCGCTTGAAAATGTAAATCTTAAAAGGTGGTGAATAATAAAACGGTTACATGCCTTGAGAAAGTGGTGATGATATATGTGACTCGTTGTGGCAGGCACACATTTAACCTATTCAGCCCTGACGCACTACAGCAGGAGATGGATCGACCATGATAATTCGAGGGTATGCCAGATTAGCTTGGCGCCTGTCGGCGCCAAGCTAATCTGAAACCGCCCTTGAATTATCATGGTCGATCCATCTCTTGCAACTGGTGCATAGTCATTAGATGACGCCTCCAAATACGACAGTCGCGCTGAATGTGTTAATTTAAACAAAGACCAACGGCAACAGAAAAAGGATGAACTGCGAACAGATTAGAACAGGAATGCAGAACTTTGTTATTCATAAAAGCGTCGAGCAAACAGTTCAACAAGAACAACAATAACAACAAATGTAAGAACAATATGAAAATGTTATTTTGTAATATTGTTATTTAAATTACGTGTGCAAAAAATCTTTTAAAAGTGGAAGATATTTTTATACTAAAATGTAAAGTGTATAATATGAAAAGAAAAAATCAGACAGAAACCGGCTATAATGAAACTGCAAAAAGATTGAAATGATGAACATCGTCAAGCTTTTCCTTCTTTGACATATGATGGATATTATTTGTATAACAAGCAAATTATTATTCATAAATTTACTTGATATACTTTCCTCCCCAAAGTCCCTTGCGCGTCAAGAAGATTCAGGCTTGATGATACTTGTATTTTTCAAAACGGAAACGCGAAATATGCATATACTGCAACATCAACAAGCTCTTTATGTGTAGTAGTAATGAAATACTTTTTAATTTTCTTACTCCGTAACTTGGTTCTAACTTGTCCGTAGCGCTGCACGGAGCAACACTAAAGTAGCAATGCTAATGTAACTGTTAGCTAGTGTAATTTAGGTGTTAGCTGGTGTAAAATGCGTTCGTGCAACCGCAGTTAGCTTATTTTGTTGCCCGGTAGAGTTTAGCTGACAGCTAAAGCGGTAACTGTCTGCTGTGCACCTGGCCCCAGGGCAATGATCAAGAGGACACCCTGGCTGGCGGGACAGCGATCACACAGGGGCTTAGGATGGGCAGATCAGAAGTGGGGAGAAACATGAGGAAGCATTTCCAGGAACAGAGCCAAGGGCACCACACAGTCAATCGCCTCCGCGGGAGCAGAAGTGTGGGGAAAGAGAGCGGGAGGTGGGCAGACTTGAAAAGACATGAGAGATCCATGCTAGTAAACCAGACCAATATTGGTACGATATCGAAAGAAACTCCGGAAAGACTTCTAATGGGTAGGGCGGAGCGCGTATGGGCCATTCCGAGCGCAGAGGACTGAACTGAACTGAGTGTAGAGTTCCATTGGCCATCCCGGAATGTAGGACATGGTTGCGGAACACGATACAGAACTTTTGACGTCATCTGACCCACGGGCAACACACATTGTACTGAGGTTATTACACAAACGAGATGTGTAAAGATCAAAGAAAATTTTTATCTGCACAATATGTAGTAACTTTAGTCGACGTGTAGTTTTTGATCGCATTATCTTGAAGGTTACAAAACGACTAAAGTACGCACAACTTCAAAGCGAAACAAGAAAGGCAAATTGTGGCTCACGTGTATGACCGATCCACATGTGTATGACCTTTGGGACAATAAGTAAAGAACTGGCTTCTGCACCAGCAATATGCATGTTTTCTCATGCAAAATGTAAGCATTTTTCACACATCTGTCTCCACCCCCCCCCCCGTCCCCCTCCCCCCCACCCCACCCCTGTGACCCTTGACCTTTGCGATGGGTCGAGTAAATTAGTATGAATAGAAATGTCTTGCCATCAGCAACCTATATGCCAAATTTGACTTAAACGTTTGCAAACACTTTGATAAAAACTATAATTCTAACAAAAATTGGCATTTTCATTCATTTACCAAACTTTCGTGACCCTTGACCTTGCCGACGGGTCATTCAAATTAGTAGGCATAGTAGATAGGTCTTACCCTCAGTTATATCTGTACCAAGGTTTGGTTTGAAGATGCATATATTATACATTATAGTATTTAAGAAATGTTTTTTCACAAAATGGCTATTTTGGACCTACGTTTGGATCATCCCTAGACCCTTGATCTTTGTGATAGGTTAACTCATTCTGCCCCAAGACCGAAAGCCCCACATTTTGCCATTTGTCCTCTGAAGACTGCATTGCCGTGCATGACACAGCTCGACCATAATAGTTCAAGGGTGATGCCAGAATAGCTTGGCGCCCATAGGCGCCAAGCTATTCTGGCATCACCTTTGAACTATAATGGTCGATCCTTATCTTGCTGTGGCGTGTCGGGGATAAAATGAGTTAACTAAATTAGTATGCAACGTAAGTTCTTATTATCAGCTGCCTTTGTGCCAAATTGTATTGAAAAGTCTCCAAAATGTTAGAGAAAAAAAAAACTACAATTCTATGAAAACTTTACAGTTTACACACATTTGCCGATCTCTATTGACACTGGACCTTTCTGAGGAGGCCATCCAAATTGGTATGCATAGATAGGTCGTACATCAAGTATCTGTACCAAGTTTGGGTTTAAAATTGTGAATAGTATTTGAGAAAAAACATCTTTTGTCATAAATATGGCTATTTTTGACCAATTTCCTGATCTCTTGTGACCCTTGACCTTTCGAAGGTTCAATCAAATTAAAAAGGTCTTACCATCAGGTATCTTTGTACCATGTTTCGGTTTGAAGTTGTCAATAGTATTTCAGAAAAAAATAAATCTTGTCAAAATATGTCTATTTTTTAAAATCTATTCCTGATCCCCTGTGACCTTGACCTTTAAGAGAGGTCACTCAATTTGGTATGTTTAGAATGGTCTTGCCACAAAGTATACTTAGGCCACGTTTTTGAGACTGTGACTTGAAAAGTCTCCCAGAAAATGCCAACGTTAAAGTTTACTACGGAAGACGGCCGACGGACGCCGGTCGCCGGCCTACGGCCGACGGACGGACGACCACCAAAACATAGACTCACATAAACTATAGACTTTTGCTTCGCATGTGAGCCAGAAATAAGTTCATGGGAAATTCCCAACGCCATGTCATAGTCTTACGCTAGACGATGTAGGGCCTAATCAGGAAGAATATGCAACATGGCGACTAATGCGAGCATTCACTGCAGCTTGATTCACTGCAAAAGATCGAAGAGGCAACATACAGTCATGATTACTCAGTTTGAAGAGGGACATATTAAATTTTGTTTATTACCAGAACGTTTGGTCTGTGCAGGTGCTTTGACATAAACGGAAAAAAAATTCTCTTCTATTTTCAGCCATTTGCACTACAGTACACTACACTACACTACACTACACCACCACACCACACCACACCACACCACACACACACACACACACACACACACACACACACACACACACACACGCGCGCGCGCGCGCGCGCATACACACACTGTGCAAAATTCTGCATTGTACAACAAGTATATTGTTTGAAAATTGCATGCCTGTAACATGACGTCAAAATGGCACTACGTCAGAAGGCTTTCATTTTCTTCCGTAGATGATTCAGTTCTGTGTATCAGGAGTTATGTCTTTTAGTCCTGTACCAGGTCTCTGTTCAAATGTGCAAAGTGTGCTGTGAAAAGGGGTATACGAGTTTTTTTTTTTGTTTTTTTTTTTAAAGGATTTATGTACTTTAACACACCCTTGTTGAGATTTCGAATGATGCCACTCTCAAAACCTTGAGGATGTTGTTCTACATGCCGTAAAAGTTGGGACGTGAGTGTCCTATTTTTGCCCCTCCAATGTCGTGGGCCCATTTTCCAAGTAGGGGTGTCGCAACCGTGAGGACTCATCAGCAACATTACCAGCTGATTCGCGATGACCTGTGCGCGGCTCTGTTATCCCGTCAGGTCGCTAATGGATCAGTCCGGGAAACCCCTCTCTGGGCCTCCCCGATAGCGTGCTCTCTGCTGACACAGTTAGACGCGCTGCCAGAGGTGGTGTACACAGGATGGGATGATTATTAGTAGACAATGTGATGTCAGCATTGTTAGTCCCCCCCCCCCTCCTCCCAAATACGTAACAATTCTAATAATTATTAACACTGACAAAATGTTCCTATCAACTAGATGTTGGCTGGCAGTAACTGGCATTTTTTAAAAGGAAGTTTGGCGTGTTCTTGTAATACCTCACTGAAATCTCTATTTCTTCCCCCCTCCCCTTACCCCCCTCCCCCTCCCTGTTTTGGCATTTCAAATATATATTTTGCTACTATGCATACATGTGTAAGCTTGGCATGGATGTTGTTTGTACCGGCGTCACGGCAGGAACAAATACTGTCTCAGGACGTGCCTGCGCTGCTTGTGAAAGAAACACACCCTAAAACCCAACATACTGAATGTATGTCGCCAGCCAGTTTTAATATGTCAAATGATCTTAAGACATGCTAGGGATGCTGCACCTTTATGCTAATGTATCGTACCCAAGTTCATAAAAAAGAGTAAAAATCATTACAGTTAAAGCTGGGCATAGATAAAGTTAGTACCATACACCCTTTTCCACTGAAGATTTATGACAGTGCTTACCTGACCATTCATCACAAGATTTTGTGTCTGGAGCAGCATTTGGTCAGACCATTTCATTGGAACAACATACATTCGTTATGGCAAAGGTCTTTCAGGAATCATAGCTTCCATTCGGAACGAGACTACTCTTGCCAGATGAGCTTACTCACAGCGCATTTTCTCTCAGATCTGGGATGATGTGGATGCTTTGAAGGAAGAGGACGCCCAGCGCACTGTCACTGTTTACAAGGAAAAGCAAAACCGCCGCAACAAGGAGCATGCTGAGGACAAGGCGAGGATAGGAGAAACGTTCTCCACCTGCATTGATGTCTTCGACTTAGAAAATCGCCCAGCTTGGCTCATCAACATACACACTGGACATATCGTGAACGAAGTTGCTGTCAATATTCACAATGGTGTGGAAATCAAAGCCTCGCAACGGCAACATTTTAATGATCACCATTCGGTTTTCACAGCAAGATCAACAAGAAAGTGAAGAAGACTGACAAGAAAGATCATGGAACTCCTGATTCTGAGTTCATATATGCAATGGTTCCAGAAATCATGACTGTCTCAAGAGATACTCAAGGTCATCGTGCATTTTCGTATTTTGGTCCCATTACATGGAACGCTCTCCCAGCTGATGTGCGTCACTCATCATCTCTTTCCATTTTCAAATCCAAGCTAAAAACACACCTTTTCTGTGTTGCATATATGTAAAGACCATTTTGTCTGGCGGCTCATCATGTGTGTGTGTGTGTGTGTGTGTGTGTGTGTGTGTGTGTGTGTGTGTGTGTGTGTGTGTGTGTGTGTGTGTGTGTGTGTGTGAGTTTTTTGCTCCTTGTAAATCAATGTATTGTTGTTGTTGTGTGTGCTTGTTTTTGTATTTTGCTTTGTGTTTCATTACTGCGATTATAAAGCGCCTAGAGCACCTTAGGCGCTATACAAATTACCTTTATTATTATTATTATACTGTCTCCCTTTGCCCAAAAGTTCGCATAGCATCGAACAACATTATCTGATGAAGAGGGCCAAATGCGCACAACAGCAAAGTCTGTTCTGAAGAGCAGGTTACAAGTTATATCAGGAATGCGAAGTTAGGATCACCCAGCTGTCATTATTACCGACGCATTTGATTTGTTGTGGACTACATGCCATGGCCGACCCAGCTAGCACGGGTAGATGACTGTCAGTGAGGTAAGCCGACAGTGCATCTGCAGTGACCCATGTGGTTTTTGACCGGTCCTTCGACCGTAGCACCAAGCCATGCTGCCGGTCAGCGCGAGAGCAGGGTATGTGCCGTGTGTATAGTTGATCAGAGGAGTACCGCTACTAAAGCAGACCGTCATTCTTAATGTCGTTGAGAACAAGACATAGATCATCACAATGATGTGACGAAACTCAACACAATGGACCCTCCTCCTGACAAACGCAACATATTCACTGGACCTGATCCATATCCTATCCATATCCCATGCTGTTCTTCCAACTGCCCTCGCTCATGAAGAGGTCGGCAACCTGATGGCGTACCCCGTTACTGATAAAGTCAGGGCCGGACACTCAAGCATGAGGGTTGTGTCAGATGACACGGATGTATTGGCGCATCACCTGCACCACAGAACAAATGGAATTCCTCCAACTGTCGCTGTCACAATGGAATCAACTTCCATGGGCGACAGCTCAAGCGTGGTGCAGCAGCACCAACGAGCCATGCCCAACATACTCGTGGTACTTGCTCCAGATGACAGAATGTGACAATGTGTCCTCCTTTATTTGGAAACCGACAGCAGTAAAAAAGCTTGAATTGTTCGATGGTGTGTTGAAGCTGGGGTACATTTCTGACAGGAAACAAGATGTGATTCATGTCTGTTTGCAGTATACAGCTGTGGTGTATGGCCAGGAACCTGACATAAGCTTGACAGAAGTACGAGCCGATATCATCAGGATGAAAATAGCTGGTAAAAGACATGTTGCGCTAAAGCTCTGCATCCTGCCACCAACGGCACCAAGCATCGAAGCCTACTTCTTGCCCGTCCTCAGATGTGGCAGGCCGCCAGTTCACCATCGCCACATGACATTAACCCACTGGGCAACGGCAGATGGTCCTCTTTGTACCCGCTGTACCCGCTGGTTTGTACCCACTGTACCCGCTGGTTTGTACCCGCTGTACCTGCTGAAACTGAAAAGTAAACCCGGACTCTGTCTTGAACTTGCACCTGCAAGAAAACTGTGCAATGCCTGCGTCAAGCTCCAGCTAACTTTCGCAGTCTTCACAAATGCAAAGGACAAGAACCGTGTTGCAATCCATTCACTGCATTGATCCAGGACACAGCGGAGATGGACTCAGAGTGAAGTACATGTAATCTTGGTTTTAAAAAGCATAAACCGTTTATAATGTCGATAAGCAGTACAACAGGCTGATTTTTACAGGGAACGAACTCACGTTAAGAACATTCAATCAGTGAGAGTCTGTCTCATGAAAAAACTAAGCAATCGCATATATTTGTAATACATTTATGGGTGTGGGATCACCCAAACATACAACTCTATTGAAACTGTATGTGAATAATTGCCATATATATACTGATCAACAAAAGAAACGCGAAATTCGAGTGTATGTTGTATTTGTATGATAAATACACGAAAATACAAGTTACACTAGTTTTGATAGCCAGTGTAAGCATGCATTCACCGTACTGCACGAGACACCCTTATTGGTTAGGACGCACGGTGTATGCTTTCCACGCACTTGCATACCCTGCAGAGTGATGTTGGGTCATGAACTGTGTTCAGCAATGAAAGGCAATATAAAAATCAGCAGTGTTACACCTTCTGTCACTTTTGTCGTTGCCACAGCAACCATGCCTAGTGCTCCCCAAAGAGAACAAGCTCTTGGGCGTTTGGAAGCCGGAGAAGATCCACAAGCTGTGGCAGTGGCCTTTAGATGTCACATTTCGACCATTTACAAGCTACAGCAATGCTATCATGACAACGAGTCTTCTGCTGACGCTCCCCGAAGCGGACGACCACGTGTGACAACTCCACGGCAAGACCGCCACATTTTCCGGGCTCACGTGCGACATCGCTTTCAGCCGGCCGAGGAAACAGCAAGAGAAGTTATCGGCAGCCACCAGGCACCCATCAGTGGCCAAACAGAGCGACGACGGCTAGAGGAGCATAATCTGCACAACCGTCGTCCAGCCTGTTGACCTGTTCTTACTGACCGTCATCGCCGTGCACGCCTACAGTGGTCACAGACTCATGTCGACAGTGGACCTGGCAACAGTGGCAGAACGTCCTGTTCACGGATGAGAGCCGCTACTGCATCAGCCATGCAGTTGGGCGCATAAGAGTGTGGTGGAGAAGGGGTGAACGCCATGCTGATGGCTGTGTGCTGGAGAACAATGCCTGGGGCGGGCTAAGCGTGATGATTTGAGGTGGGATTACCCTGAACCAGATAGTAGGACCTGCGTTCTTCCGCGGACTCGTGCCAGGTCGCGGAAATGGCATCACAGCTCATCGGTACATTGACCAAGTACTATACACCCATATGTTCTGCCATTTTCTCAGGGACGCAGAAACTTCATCTTGCAGCAAGATAATGTGCGTACACACACTGCACGTATCACCCAGCACTTCTTGCAGCAGCACAACATCCCAGTCATGAGGTGGCCTGCCCTCAGTCCGGACCTCAATCCCATCGAACATCTCTGGGACCAACTGCAAGGGGAGGTCAACGCTGTACGCCCCCGACCAATGACAGCCGCAGAACTGGGGAATATCATTGTCCAGGCCTGGAACAACATCCCCAGGGCAGCTGTCAACCACCTGATGCACTCTATGCGCCGACGCTGCCAAGCCGTCATCAACGCCAATGGGGGTCACACGCCATATTGCCTTTGTGCTGTCCCATGCTTGCTGCAAGTACAGAATAAACTTTTACACTGATTACGCTGGTGTCCATGATTTCATTCCTAAAATGTCGATAACATCCGTTGTATGGTTTGTACGAAATCGACTTTCAAATGTTGGATTAAATGTGATTTGAAGGGGCTACTTCGCGTTTCTTTTGTTGATCAGTATAAATAAACCATCGATTCACATTGTATATGTGCTGCGGCCATCTTGTATTTTGCCTTATATAAACAGATGTTTAAATAAATAACAGAGTTGCATCATTCAAATTGAAATGAGCATCCGAAAATCATCAGGAATCAACTCAACCAGTTGATAACCCCTTTACTGCACGTTTTACTATTATCTGATCTTGGTGACCTTGACTTTCAGTAAGGTCATTCAAATGTGTGACGATGACCTTTCAGTAAGGATGATGATGATGATGAAACTTTATTTATCAATGGTAAAAAGTTTTGACAGAAACAAATCGTCATTTTACAAACTTGCCGTTGCTAACATCTACAAGATAAAATAGATTAAAAGATAATAATAATAATAAAGAATTATATTTACACATATTATTTCATGCAACAATAAAATTTAAAAAAAAATGACACAAAATAATAACACTTAACATTCATCTTATACCACACACACACACACACACACACACACACACACACACACACACACACACACACACACACACACACGCACACACACACACACACACACACACACACACCAACAATATAGATAAATGCATAATTATATTACATAAAAGCATTAACCATCAGGGTTTGTTTAAATGCCCAGTGTTGTAATGTTTGGCTCATCAGGTAATCGAAAAGTTTCGTTTTAAAGATTCCAAGTGAGGCTATAGTCTTCAAATGTGCAGGAATAGTGTTCCATACAAACGGTCCAGAAAAGGATAAACTAGTTTTAAAGAGGTCAATTCTAGGCAGAGGTAGGGGTAAAGTATTGTTCCTTGAGGACCGTTCGCGTTCTTGCTGTGGCACAAATTTGGTGGTTAGATACTGCGGTGTCATGTTATTTAATATCTTGTGCATGAGGATGCATTTGTTGAAACTAAGTTGTTGACGTAGGCCGAGAATGTTTAGATGTCTAAATTTGTCTGTGGTAGGAATGGGCCGCGTATCTATCATTTTGACAGCTCTTTTATATATAGAGTTTAACCTGTTCATGTGAACATCACTACAACCGTCCCACACTGTGGAGACATAATCAACGTGAGACTTGATATGGGCATGAAAAAACAGTTTACGAGTATGTGTATCCGTTACTTGTGTAAGCTGGGACAACAGGAAAGTGTTTTTAGCAATGGTTTTACAGACTGTATTTATATGCGTCTCCCAACATAATTGTTCGTCAACGTGTATTCCCAAGAATTTACGCTCTGTGACTTGTTCTATCGGTTTAGCGTTCAGTTGTAAATGTAACGGCTGTGGTCGGCGTTGGTGTTTTTGTCGTGTAGTGATTAAAATACTCTTTGTTTTTCCTGGATGAAGAACCATATGATTCTCTCTACACCAGTCGGAAACCTCGCTGAGACTACTTTGTAAGCTAATGGTAATGTCAGCTGTTTTTTTACCTGAAACATGGAGGCTCGTATCGTCCGCAAACAGGTTGCAATTAACATTAGTGTTAGTAATATGCAAAGGCAAATCATTAATGAATATTATAAATAGAAGAGGTCCCAAGATCGACCCCTGGGGGACACCGTAGTTAACTTGTCCTTGTTTAGAGTATTTTCCATGAGTATATACCTTTTGTTTTCTGTCTTTTAGGTATGATCTAAAAAATGCTATGGCAGTTTCACTTATATGGTATGCTGCTAGCTTCTTTAAGAGAATGTCATGGTCGACAAGATCAAATGCTTTTTGTAGGTCTAAGAAAACAGCTCCAGACATCAGGTTTTTATTTATTGATTCCAGCCAGCTGTCTACAATGTGTGCCAGTGCTGACTGACAGGAGTGTTTCGGTCTAAAGCCGGACTGATGAATATTTATGAAATTACCCTTTTCTAGAAAATCGAGGAGGTGTTTTTGTATGTGTTTTTCAAGGGGCTTTGACAGGGCCGACAAAAGTGAGATAGGACGGTAGTTATTGACATCTTCAAGATCTTTTGATTTAGGGATTGGAATTACCTTGGCCTCTTTGAAAATAGTTGGAAACGTGCTGTGTTTTATACAGAGGTTAAAGATATAAGTGAGTGCCTCTACCGTATATGGTAGTGACATTTTCAGAATTTTGTTGTCTATACCATCCATCCCGGTGGACTTTTTGTTTGGCATGCTAGAGATGAATTTGCCGACTTCAGCGACGGTAATATCAGGAATGATGAATGTCTGCAGCATATTTTTGGCCTCACAGTATTTTTCAAGTACACTAGGAACTTGGTACTCTGTGTTACTACTTGCAGCTGACTGAGCAAGTGTTTCAGCTGTCGATAGGAAGTGCTTATTTAATATATCAGCTGACAAATGGGATGGTATTTCAGGGGCTGATTTACCCTTTGTTATAACGTTCAGGGCTTTCCACACCGATGCTGTATCTTTTTTGTCCCTAATCATTTCCTGGAAGAACAGTTTTTTTGACGCTCTCACTAAGTATTTAACACGATTTCGTTGTTTCTTATATTCATCAAACTGTTTTTCTTTCTTAAGTTTGTCTCTAAATGACATGGCCTGTTTGACATCTACTGTTAACCAGGGTGGCAGGGTAGAGTGCTTAACTCGTTTTTCTCGTATGGGCGCATGCTTATTTAGGACTCCAAGGAATAGATCCATCCAGTACGACAGGGCACTGTCAGGAGAAGTGTGGTTATACACGTCCCTGAAAGGAGTATTGCGCAGATCCCGCAGAAAGTCGCCGTTATTAAATGTTTTGAAAGAACGATATTTAATTGTTTTATGTCTCTTTTTGTTCTCTTTGTCTAGTTTCATGGAGACTGTGCAACATACTGGGTTATGGTCACTGACAGCTAAGGAGGGAACATGTACATTTGATATTTTATCATCATTTGTCACATAAATATGATCAATCAGGGTTGAAGATGTACATGTGGTTCTAGTGGGGGTTTTAATTAACTGTTCTAAACCAAATAGTGCTGTTGTTGACGCCCATGCAGCATTGGACCCTTTAGATTTAGAAAGATCAATATTAAAATCGCCCAAAAGAACAACGTCAGCTTTATTTTGATTTACGCTATCCATCATTGCTACGAAGTCATCATACCAGTCCCAGCTGGCTGCGGGATTTCTATAAATAAAGCCAATAAGGACGGGGGGTGATTTAGATGTCTTCACTTCTACCCACAAGCTTTCCACTTGAGCTGACTCTAAGTCTTGTCGCCGTTTGACGTTACCAAGTATTGATATATGTATATATACAGCTAGTCCAGTGTGTTGTGGGATTGAGGCATCTCTGCGGAGTACTGAGAAATTTGGGACAGAAATGGAGTTATCCCTTATTGAACTTTTAAGCCTCGACTCGGACACACCAAAAATATGAAAATGTAAGGGCGTGTTTAGGAACACGGATAAATCGGGCACCTTGTTAACTAGATGGTATATGTTAAGATGGCCAATTCTCAGTTCGTCTGTTCGTTTCGGAACAGTATTTAGATTACGATTTTGCATGTCGATAAAAACACAAATGTAGCGAAAAATATAATACAAAATTAATATGGTCACAAAAAATAATCCAACAAAATAAAAAATAAAAATCAACTAATATCAATATCTATAGAATGCTTTAAATGAGCTCAATAAAAGAATACACGGCAAAGAAACACAATGTTTATCACGCGCTTAGTCTAAGTTCAGCAGAATGTTTACGGTTTTCTTGCTTGGTTATGTCAACAAAAAATAACAAAGTCAGCAACTATAAAAGAGAACAAATAAAAAATGACTTGTCAAGGAACTATGCACGTTCACCTGCGACAAAGTTCATAATACACAAAGCTAATTTGACGACTTAAAAATAAGAAGAAAGAAAAACAAACAAATTTAAAGTCTAAGAAAATGGTACAACTATAATATTTTAAAAAATCGCTAAGTGAAAAAAGTATATTTAAATCGGGAAATGGCAATAGCAGACTGGAAATTACTGTCAATAATTGGTCCACAAAACGCGCACAGTGGGACTTTATCAAAGAATGTCGAAATGGCTATCACGCGTGTCCTAATTTCCGGCGCGTGGCCTGAACTTTTGAAGAAGCGAAAACAAGGCGGCACAGTCACTCTCACTAAGCTGCGGCACTCCAGGGGGTGGGGGCGGCGGGGGATAGGGGAAAGTTGGGGGTTTGGGGTACGGGTAGGGGTACACAGGTCGACCGCCTGCCATGTAGGAAGGGGCGCCCATGAGTGTTGATGTGCGATCATAGCCGGGCTGCTGTGGCTTGTGTTCTGGAGCAGCCCCGGCCTTTGATCCACCGCCATAAGCAAACGGCGCTGGTGTACGGTCAGCATGGTTCGGATCGTGCTGACTAGAGTCTTTTGCAAAAGCCTGCTCTTGGTGGAATCTGGGCGCCATTCTGAAGACTTTCGTCACAGCCTGCTCCTCGCGGAATCGGGGCGCCAAGCTTGAACTGGCTGCGTGCTGAGGGCGCTGACTGTGTTGAGGCCCTTGGTCTCGAGGGCCGGGATGCCCGTTTTTACCGCCATGCCCGGGTACATTTAGCTGTCCGTGGCGGTGTGGGTTTTGGTGTCTAGCCTCAGTGGGGCGGGTTACGATGTTGGAGGTACGGCCAGAGTACGCCCGCTTGATGTTTACAGCGAGAGCACTGGTGCCCCGCTTGTTCGGATGGATGGCGTCTCTAAACCACCCTCTCTTTACCTCGCCGGTCCTTGTGTAGAACACTTGGTCGTTGTCAATAAAGTTTACCTTCAGCGAGTGGCACACCTCCCTGAGACAAAGGTTGGTGTCTGTGACGCATGGATCAGGCTGCTGACGTTCGTTGATCGTGGGCAGGATGGATGAGATGAAGATTTCTGCCTTGGGGAAGACTCGTCTGGCAGCAGAAATCACATCCTTCCAGCCCTTCTTGCCGATGACGAACCCACGCTTACAGTCATTGATGCCGACATGCATGACGACTGTGGTGACTGCATTCGTGGGGTCGGCATCGTGAAGGTGCTGGAGGATGCCGGCTCTGTCGAGGCCTGACACTGACACGACCTGCGCTTTGTCTGTGCCAGTGACAGACATCAGGTCTCCATGAAGGCCGCGTAGTATCGAATCGCCGAGTAGTAGCGTCTGGGAGCCGGGCTTGGGGTTTTGGAGTGCAGAAAGGTCGGTGGCTTTGTCGGTATCTGAAGATGGTCGGTTTGGTGCCGGCTCTTTGCGCTCGGGGGTTAGCGGAGATGCACGCGGGGGCTCAGAAGTTGTCGTTGAGGTTGGCGACTTTTCCAGCGCTTGCTTGGGCCGAGTGTTGGACGGGGGTGACGGGTTCTTCTTGCCGCTTTTCCTGTCGCTTTTCTGGCCATCCTTCTCCCCCTCCAGCTGGGTGATCCGCTCACGCAGGTGTCTAATCTCCGTGTGCAGCGAATCCACCTCGATGTTGTACGAGTGGCGGATCTCCCCAACGGCGGATCGGAGAGCCGATATCTCCGCCATCAGGCGCTCAACAGCCAGGGGGTCAGGGTTGAGTACTACCGGGCAGACTGTCTGGCACGCAGACTCAGTGGACACTGCAGCAACAGGAGCAGATGGATGAGTGCCAGCCCCGCCGGCGTCTGTTGTACTGGCAGCGGGAACACTGCTGTCATGGTCGCTGGTGGCGATGCTGGTACCAGTGCTGCCGGTGTTAAACGTATTGGCAGCACCAGCACTATTGACGCTTTTGCTGATGGTGACGTTGGTGCTAGTGCTGCCCACGTCAAAGGCATCGGCAGCACAAGCACTGTTGACGCTGTCGCTGATGGTGGTGCCAGTGCTGCCGATGTCAGACATATTGGCAGCACTAGCACTGTTGACGCTGTCGCTGATGGTGGTGCCAGTGCTGCCGACGTCAGACGTATTGGCAGCACGAGCACTGTTGACGCTGTCGCTGATGGTGGTGCCAGTGCTGCCGACGTCAGACGTATTGGCAGCACTAGCACTGTTGTCGCGGTCGCTGATGGTGGTGCCAGTGCTGCCGATGTCAGACGCATTGGCAGCACCAGTACTGTCGACGCTGTCGCTGATGGTGGTGCCAGTGCTGCCGATGTCAGACGTATTGACAGCACCAGCACTGTTGACGCTGTCGCGGATGGTGGTGCCAGTGTTGCCGATGTCAGACGTATCGGCAGCACCAGCACTGTTGACGCTGTCGCTGATGGTGGTGCCAGTGCTGCCGATGTCAGAAGTATCGGTAGCACAAGCACTGTTGACGTTGTCGCTGATGGTGGTGCCAGTGCTGCCGATGTCAGACGTATTGGCAGCACAAGCACTGTTGACGCTGTCGCTGATGGTGGTGCCAGTGCTGCCGAAGTCAGACGTATTGGCAGCACAAGCACTGTTGACGCTGTCGCTGATGGTGGTGCCAGTGCTGCCGATGTCAGACGTATTGGCAGCAATAGCACTGTTGACGCTGTCGCTGATGGTGGTGCCAGTGCTGCCGATCTCAGACGTATTGGCAGCACTGTTGACGCTGTCGCTGATGGTGGTGCCAGTGCTGCCGATGTCAGACGTATTGGCAGCAATAGCACTGTTGACGCTGTCGCTGATGGTGGTGCCAGTGCTGCCGATGTCAGACGTATCGGCAGCACAAGCACTGTTGACGCTGTCGCTGATGGTGGTGCCAGTGCTGCCGATGTCAGAAGTATCGGCAGCACAAGCACTGTTGACGCTGTCGCTGATGGTGGTGCCAGTGCTGCCGATGTCAGACGTATTGGCAGCACAAGCACTGTTGACGCTGTCGCTGATGGTGGTGCCAGTGCTGCCGATGTCAGACGTATCGGCAGCACTAGCACTGTTGACGCTGTCGCTGATGGTGGTGCCAGTGCTG
The DNA here is from genome assembly GCA_036245525.1 of Semisulcospira habei. Classification (NCBI taxonomy): domain Eukaryota; kingdom Metazoa; phylum Mollusca; class Gastropoda; family Semisulcospiridae; genus Semisulcospira; species Semisulcospira habei. Next base: position 189,341,601 of record BTPG01000006.1, read on the forward strand.
CCGATGTCAGACGTATTGGCAGCACTGTTGACGCTGTCGCTGATGGTGGTGCCAGTGCTGCCGATGTCAGACGTATTGAGGAAATTGAAGAAGGCATAAAAAATAAAGCCTTACTAAGAACATTCATCGTACCAAGTTTCAACACTTTCACCTTAATTGTTACTGAGAAAATACCCATAACACTAATCTGGTCTTTGATCTGGCGGCCATCTTGGATTAGCTCTTTGTACAGAAATGGTCAACATTAATTAAGAAGCATCATGTAGATTCAAATTAAGCACTCACAATTAGTTGGAATCAGCTCAACGAGTTCTAAATACCCCCTTCGTAGCAAAGTAGGTCTCCACATACTGCAGTTTTAGTCTTTCCCTGACCTTTGGTAACCTTGACTTTAAAGAAGGTCATTCAAATGGACATGAAAAAATAAAAGTCTTACTAAGAACATTGATCATACCAAATGTGAACGCTCTGGCTTGTTACTGAGAAAAAGCCCTTAACAATAATCTGACCTTTGATCTGGCCACCATATTGGATTTAGCTCTGTGTACCGAAATGCTCAGCATTTACAGAGTGGCATCATGCAGATTCGAATTCAGCACCCCAAAATCTTTTGGAATCAACTCAAACAATTTATACCCCTTATCACTGCAAGGTGGGTCCCAGGTATTACAGGTGTATTTGCTAAAATAAACTAAAATACACACCTTCGAATTTTTTTAATTTATATATATATATATATTTTTTTTTTTTAAAAATTTATTTGTTTGTTTTGTTGGGATTCTTTTTGGGGAGTGGGGGGGGGGGCGGGAGGGGGGGAAGGGTGGGGGGGGGGTACTCCTGTTCGACACGTCGGAGCTCCAAGAGTTAACAAATGAACAAAAATGCTGTTTGCAGGGTTGGAAAGAGAATTTACAGATGTTTAATACGGTGTATATATTTCACATTATACCTTTAGCTGACACTTTTTTTCGGTCACCAAAGAAAAGATAAGTAGCATATTGTATACTGGCTTATAATTATATCTATTTGGAAAACAAAACCCCCGAAAAATTAACTCATTCAGCCCGGCGCACGTATTTCCCAAATATTGGAGACGTCATCTAACGACTATGCACCTCTTGCAGGAGATGGATCGATCATGATAATTCAAGGGTAGTGCCAGATTAGCTTGGCGCCGATAGGCGCCAAGCTAATCTGGCACTGCCATTGAATTATCATGGTCGACCCTTCTCCTGCTGTAGTGCGTTAGGACTGAAAGGGTTAATAGATTGTGTTTTAACTGTTTAATCTAACCGTCATTTATTCATTTTTGGGACTTTGTTTTTGCATAAATATCAGCAAAAGTAAATATTTGGTGCAAGAATTCATCACTACTTTGGAGGTCAATGACATGACGCCCATATCATATTCTTGTGTCTGCAATGCTTCAGAAACAGTTGGAGTGATTCGCCTAAAACTTTAGCTGATAACAATCCCCAGTGAATGGGAGCGTACTACCCTCAATTCCCATGCACCGTTGGTTTAAGTAAATATACAGTTGTTCAGATGGTAAAAATCATCTTTTGACTGTTGGTCTACACCCGTAACAGAATATGGATGACGTGAATAGCCAAAGCTGTTATTATACATGCTATTATTATCACTAATGCAGTTGGAATTTGGCGTTCAGGGCTGTGTTGCTCCTTAGCGTTTAATTTCTTGGGCCCTTGAGACTGATTCCGTCTTTGATGTAGTGCCTTTTGTTCTGTGTTGAACTTTCCGTTCTCACCGTGCGCTGCCCGACTCTCCCGGGTTGTAGAATCATCTGAAACGCACTCTTCCGCACTGTCATAGCCAATAGCCAGCCTGCGTTCTTTCCCGTCAATGGCAAGGTTTCTCCGTAGCATATCACTCTGATACTTCATAATTTCTTCCATTTTTCTTTGGCGTTTTTCATTCTTTTGTCTTTCTTGTGCTTTATCTTCAAAGATACTCTTTAAAAGCTGGTTGTTGGATTGTGCTGTCCTTTCCTTGTCCGCGTTCATGTCTCTAAAGATTTGATTATGAAGGCTTTCTGTTCTCTCTGCGTTTCGTTTCATTTCCTCGGCGTATAGACGCTCACGTTGAAGCATATCTTCTGCGTGTTTCCTTTTTTCTTTTTCGAGTTCTTCTTGTGCAGCGTGCGATTTGTTTTCCGCTTGCTGTTTTTCGTTGGTTAGTTTGTCCGTAGTTTGTTTACAATATTGGACTTCTATTTCTTTTTCCCTTATAATTTGCCTGACTAACTTCTTACTGTGTTCATTTTGATCGTTCAAACGACTCTCCAACTCCTTCTTTTTTGCTTCGGCTTGCTTTTCGAAATCGGAGGTCATTTGGTGTTTTTGTGCCTCGTAATCTCTGCGCATCTCACTGATTTTGTCCGCTGCACGTTTTTCTTGCTCTCGCGATTTTTCTTTCTCTTCTTTTAAATCCCGCGACAAAATGTCAACTTGTTCTTGACATTGTCTTTCTGTTGTCTCCTTTTCTTTTGCTGTCTCTTCTATAATTTTTTTTTTCTCGGTTTCTTGTTTCCGTCTTTCCTTCTCCATGTTTTCTTCAATGATTTCGGTCGCCCGCCTTTGAGTAGCTTTCAGTTCTTCTAATACGCACTCATAATCTTCTTTCATTAATTTCGCCTTGCGTTCATTTTCTTCCTGCTTACGTTTCAGTTGATCATCATATTCTCGGCGTTTGCTTTCCTCATCTTTCTTCCATGCTGCCTCTTTTTCGGCTTCTCTTTCCCGATTTCGTTTACGCATTTCTGATCTCATTTGTTCAGCTTTACGCCGTTCTTCCGCTACTGCCGCAGCTCGTTTTTCCTCTTCTATTTGTCTCACTTTGTCTCGTCCAGTGAGCCAGTCCATCTTGATATTATAGGTGGTCGGCAGATTTTCTGAAAAAAAAATATCGAGAAGATATTTTTCAATGTTAGTTATAATTATGAGCAGAATTTCACTATGGAGCAATAACATACTACTGTATCACACAGGTCTTGTGTAACCCCCCAACTGGTGCCGTCCTGGACTTCGGTGGGGCTAGGCATTTTTCATTTCTGAAGGACAGGGTCAACGTGACCTGTCCTACAAGGTACTTTTACCACCCTTTACCTTACTTTTATTTCTGTCCTCTCTGTTTATTGACAAGTGTATCAGCCAGTGTCAAAAGGTGCTGTGTCGCCGTATTAATTTAGCTCCATGCAAACTCTGCTCCTATATACAGTGTTGTGTAATTTCTCTCAGAGTATGAAGCCATACGATCACAGAAGACTTAGAAAACTGGATTTTATGGCAAAGATTGTAGTGAAATCTGCGATGATTTGCCGTTCTTTTATAGATGGGTTTGGGCAAGTTTGTTTTCTGAGATAACGTTGCAATTTTCTTTTATATTGAGTGTGTAGCTTGCAAACAAACAAGCCAGTCACTGTTTTTAAAGTACAAAATAAACATAAAATAAAATAAATCAGCGCATTAAATAGGCGCCTTATCCCAATTGAAAATCGGCTCAAAGCGCCGCCGCCAACTGAACCCAACAAGCACGCTCACGTGAATCACGCGCATTCACTCACACACTGTACATAAACACAGAACATTCACGTGGTGCTAAGGGCAAGCTCAAGCGAGCTACTGAAGTTTTGGAAATTCAAATCGTTTATATTTGAAATTTGATTAAAGTTGTTTACTATACCTACATTTTTTAATTGAAAACTGCCCTTTATAGGTTTTTTTTTTGAGAGCCTTGTTGAGTCTGGAGGCTATTGCCACCCTGACAGACCCATGGTCCCGGGCATATTTGTAAGATAAAGCCGTTTGATTGAGGTACCCCATGTGCAAAAACACGCAAAATAGCTGATTTCAGAACACAATAAAAATTTATCGAATAGTGTGTTAAAATGATAAAGAAACATTTAGGTCACTTCATATAGTATGTTAGTATTTTCTCGTAAAAAAGTTTGTTCTGATAATTGGAATTCTAAGTGAAATCAATAAAAGTGTATTTTGTAAATTCGCAAATTGCCCGGATGTTATCAATAACATTACAAGTGTTTGTAATGTTGGGCAATTGCTCAGGCCCTTTTTATTCGATAAAGTCGTACTTTAGATCATATCACGCACATTAATTATGAAGAAATAATGGGGTCCCGAGCAAAATTTGGCACTTTGAATCGTTTGCGAGTGCCGCGTATTCAAAAAGGGATACAAGCGATGTCTGACTTCCGGCAGAACATATCTCCGCCGTTGCCGGTCCCCAAGCATGCAATGGGAAAGGAGGAGGGAAACAACTAGGCCAAAACTGTTGCAAACTACGCCCAAACTGCTAGTTCTCGATAACTAATGGACCAGCAGAGGGCAGCCAGCTATCTTAGCAGCCAGCAGAGAGCAGCCAACAATCTTAGCAGCCACAGTATGATATACCGATGGTGACAAAATACAAAAAAAAAAGAGGCAATTCGCCAAGGGACGTAATCCCGAGACACCGAGAAAAGTGATTGACGACATAAGGCCATATAAAACAGTTACAAATGTGTTTAGGAGGCATTTCCATATTTATTAATGATAGGCATTATAGGGCACAACGCATAGATTTGCCATAAGACGGTATTGGCTGAAGTACCCTTCACTGTCTGCTAATCCGCTTGACGGCCAGTCTTTAAAACATTTCTGGTCTTCTAAACTATGATGGGCGGCATAGGGCCATATAAAACAGTTATGAATGTGTTCAGGAAGCATTTCCATATTACAAATTGATAGGGATTAGAGGGCACAACGCATAGTTTTACCATCACACAGTATTGGCTGAAGCACCCCTACACTGAGAAGCCGCAAGGCGGCCAAAACGTCCTTAGTACGTGGAACATTGTTGGTCTCTTAAAATATGATGAACGGATCAGGGCCACATAAAACAGTTACGAATGTGTTCAGGAAGCATTTCCAAATTCATAAATGATACCCATTAGAGGGCACAACGCATAGTTTTGCCATAAGACGGTATTGGCTGAAGTACACTACACTGATTGCTAATCCGCTTGGCGGCCAGTCTTTACGACATTTTTGGTCTTTTAAACTATGATGGACGGCATAGGGCCATATAAAACAGTTATGAATGTGATTAGAAAGCAATTAAATATTCATAAAGGATAGCCATTAGAGGGCACACCGCATAGTTATGCCATTAAACAGTATTGTCTGAAGCCCCCCCCCCCACCCCCCTACACTGTCTGAGTAGTACCTTGGAGGCCAGTATGTACGCCATTATTGGTCTCTAAACCTATGATGGACGGCATAGGGCCATATACAACAGATACAACTGTCTTTAGGAAGCATTTCCATATTCATAAATGATAGGCTTTAGAAGGCACAACGCATAGTTTTGCCATAATACAGTATTGTCTGAAGCCCCCCTACATTGTCTGAGAAGCAGCTTCAAGGACAATCTTTACGCCATTTTTCGTCTCTAAATGTATGACAGACGGCATAGGGCCACATAAAACAGCTATGAATGTGTTTAGAAAGCATTTCCATATTTATAAATGATAGGCATTAGAGGCCACAACGCATAGTTTTCCCATAAGACAGTGTTGTCTGAAGCCCCCCCGACACTGTCTGCAAAGGATGTTGGAGGTCAGTCCATACGCCATTTGTTTGGTCTCTTAACCATGACGGACGGCACAGGGCCATCTAAAACTGATACAAATGTGTTCCGGATGCATTTCTATATTCATAAATGATACGCAGTAGAAGGCACAACGCATAGTTTTGCCATAAGACAGTATTGTCTGAAGCCCCCTACACTGTCTTAGAAGCACCTTAGAAGCCAGTACGAACGCCATTTTCGGACTCTTAACCTATGACGGACGGCATAGCGCCATATAAAACCGATACAAATGTGTTCAGGAAGCATTTCCACATTCATAAATGATAGACATTAGAGGGCACAACGCATAGCTTTACCATAAGACTGTATTGTCTGAAACCCACTACACTGTCTAAGAAGCAGATTGGAGGTCAGTCTGTAAGCCATTTTTGGTCTCTAAATCTATGACGGACGGCATAAGGCCACATAAAACAGTTATGAATGTGTTTATAAAGCATTTCCATAATTATTTATAAATGGTAGGTATTAGAGGGCACAACGCATAGTTTTGCCATAAGACAGTATTATCTGAAGCCACCCTGCACTGTCTGAGAAACAGCTTGGAGGCCAGTTTGTAAGCCATTTTTGGCTCTAAATGTAAGATGGACGGCATAACGCCATATTAAACCGATACAAATGTGCTCAGGAAGCATTGCCATATTCAAAAATGATAAGCATTAGAGGGCACAACGCATAGTTTTGCCATAAGACAGTATTGTCTGAAGCCCCCCTACTCTGTCTGAGAAGCAGCTTGGAGGCCAGTCTTTACGCCATTTTTGGTCTCTAAATGTATGACGGACGGAATAGCGCCATATAAACCCGATACAAAAGTGTTCATAAAGCATTTCCATATTCATAAATGATAGGCATTAGAGGGAACAACGCATAGTTTTGCCATAAGACAGTATTGTCTGAAGCCTTCCTACACTGTCTGAGAAGCAGATTACAGGCCAGTCTTTACGATATTTTGGGTCTCTAAATGTTTGACGGACGGCATAGGGCCACATAAAACAGTTATGAATGTGTTTAGAAAGCATTTCCATATTTATAAATGATAGGCATTAAAGGGCACAACGCATAGTTTTGCCATAGGACAGTATTGTCTGAAGCCCCTAACTTGTTTGAGAAGCAGCTTGGAGGTCAGTCTGTACGCAATTTGTGGTCACTTAATCTATGACGGACGGCACAGGGCCACAAAAAACAGTTATGAATGTGTTTCGAAACCATTTCCATATTTATAAATGATAGGCATTAGAGGGCACAACGCATAGTTTTGCCATAAGACAGTATTGTCTGAAGCCCGTTACACTGTCCGAGAAGCAGCTTGGAGGATAGTTCGTACGCTATTTGTTGTCTCTTAACCTATGACGGACGGCATAGCGCCATATAAAACCGATACAAATGTGTTCAGGAAGCATTTACATATTCATAAATGGTAGGCATTAGAGAGCACAACGCATAGTTTTGCCATAAGACAGTATTGTCTTAAGCCCCCCTACACTGTCTGAGAAGAAGTTTGAAGGACAGTCTTTACGCAATTTATGGTCTCTAAATGTAAGATGGGCGGCATAGCGCCATATTAACCGATACAAATGTGTTCAAAAAAGCATTTTTATATTCATAAATGATAGGCATTAGAGGGCACAACGCATAGTTTTGCCATAATACAGTATTGTCTGAAGCCCCCCTTACACTGTCCGAGAAGCTGCTTGGAGTCCAGTCCGTACGCCATTTTTGGTCTCTTAACCTATGACGGACGGCATAGCGCCATAGAAAACCGATACACACGTGTTCATAAGGCATTTCCATATTCATACATGATAGTCATTCGAGTGCACAACGCATAGTTGTGCCATAAGACAGTATTGTCTGAAGCCTCCTTAAACTCTCTGAGAAGCAGCATGGAGGCCAGTCTTTACGCCATTTGTGGTCTCTAAAATTAATGTAAGATGGACGGCATAGCGACATATTAAACCGATACAAATGTGTTCAGAAAGCATTTCCATATTCATAAATGATAGGCATTAGAGGACAAAACGCATAGTTTTGCCATAAGACAGTATTGTCTGAAGCCCCCCTACACTGTCTAAGAAGCAGCATGGAGGCCTGTCTTTACGCCATTTTTGGTTCTCTAAATGTATAACGGACGGGATAGGGCCACAAAAAGCAGAGATGAATGTGTTTAGAAAGCATTTCCATATTTATAAATGATAGGCATTAGAGGACAATCAGTAACCCATTTTTGGTCTCTAAATCTATGCCTGTTTTATATGGCCCTATGCCGTCCGTCTTGGTTAAGAGACCAAAAATGGCGTAAAGACTGGCCTCCAAGCTGCTTCTCTGAAAGTGTTAGGGGAGTTCAGACAATACTGTCTTATGGCGAAACTATGCGTTGTGCCCTCTAATACCTATCATTTATAAATATGGAAATGTTTTCTAAACACATTCATAACTGTTTTATGTGGCCCTTTGTCGTCCATCATAGATTTAGAGACCAAAAATGGCGTACGGACTGGACTCCAAGCTGCATCTCAGACAGTGTCGAGGGCTTCAGACAATACTGTCTTATGGCAAAACTATGCGTTGTCCCCTCTAATGCCCATCATTTTTGAATATGGAAATGATTCTTCAACATATTCATAACTTTTTTGCATGGACCTATGCCGTCCATCATAGGTTAAGAGACCAATTATTTCGTAAAGACTGGCCGCCAAGCTGATTCCACGACAGTGTAGGGGTGTTTCAGCCTATACCGTCTGATGGCAAAACGATGCGTTGTGCTCTCTAATGCTTATCATTTTTAAATAAGGAAATTTTTTCTGAACACATTCAAAATTGTTTTATATGGCCCTGTGCCGTCCATCATAGGTTAATTAAAAGACCAAAAATATGGTAAGGACTGGCTCGAGAAGCAGCTACTGAGACAGTGTGGGTGTGTTTCAGCCAATACCGTCTGATGACAAAACGATGCGTTGTGCCCTCTATTGCCTTTTATTTTTTAATAAGAAAATGCTTCCTGTACACATTCATATCTGTTTTATATGGCCCTATGCCGTCCATCATAGCTTAAGAGACCAAAACCTTCGTAAAGACTGGCCACCAAGCATATTCGCAGACAGTGTTGGGTGTTTCAGCCAATACCGTCTGATGATAAAACGATGCGTTGTGCCCTCTATTGCCTATCATTTTTGAATAAGGAAATGCTTCCTGCACACATTCATAATTGTTTTTTATGGCCCTCTCCCGTCCAGAATAGGTGAAAAGACCAAAAGTATTGTTACAACTGGCCTCCAAGAGTCATCTCAGACAACGTACTGGTGCTTTATCCAATACCGTCAGATGGCAAAACAATGGGTTGTGCCCTCTAATGACCAGCATTTTGTTATACAAAAATGCTTACTGAACACATTTATAAATGTTTTATATGGCCCTGTCCCGTCCAGCATAGGTTAAAACACCAAAAAGTTTGTAATGACTTGCCGCCAAGTGTTTTTTTTACATGTGAAATTGCAACAAACAAACAAAAAAGAAAAAAGAAGGTGCTTTTATTATTCAGATTTTGTTCGGCCGGAAGTAGAGTCAGTCTCAGCGTAGGGGTGCTTCTGTCAGCCTGTCCGTCCCACTGAATCTGAATGCTAAGAGTGCATGTGACGAGCTGTTAGCGCGGTTTTGGCATAAGCTGGTAACCATACTACTAGTTGACGCTTCCGGTTTCAGTGGCTGCTAAGAGCTGGCTGTTCTCTTCAGGGCCATCGATAACTATTAGTGACAGTAAACTGAAACAAACAACGGCAGATACGGGATGAGAAAGTTTATCTATAAGTAATTAAATGCACCTACAGTTCATTAGCCATTCAGGTAGTTCAGTGGTAAGATATTCTCTCACCACTCAGGTAACCAGAGTTTGACTCCCGTAGTCGGCGATATTTTTTTCCTGCTCACATTTAAAACCCATACAGTTTCTACTTCACTAAATGAAACAAAACACACACACACAAAAAAACCCGCGTGGCAATTGTTTTTTTTTTTTTTAAATATGCGATTATCATCATTTTGGTAATGTGTATGTTAAACCATGAACCAACCATCCAACCGGATTCAGTCGTGGAAAAAAATGCACACTGGTTACCTCGGTACATTTGTTCATTCATGTTTTCAGCCAGGCATTGTGTGAGCATGTTTACATTTCATGTTTACATTCATTCAATCATTCAGATTCACTGATGAAAAAGCACACCAAAGAGTGTTGTCACAGACAGTTTTTTATTTTTACTTACATATTCATCTACAAACATTAATTGATGTGAATTTGTTTTAATTAACCTGCTGCAAGCAATGCTACACGCTCCTTTGGTGTCTCCATGAAAGCAGGTCGATGAACATCTCTGGTTGAAAGATGTTTGTGAACAAATTGGTAGTGGATGTACCTATCTCTCTAGCTGAATCTCAGTTTCCCAGCAGTTTTTGGTTACAAATTATAAGGAAACAAAACCAATGTCACATGTGTCAATATGCCCTGTTATGTTTACACACGATCATTGTGAGTAAAGAATAATATCTCTGTTTATTTTCAAAACAAATGCTATATTTGCAGACATTCATTTAAAGTATACAGTCAAGTCTGTTGAAAGCATATTAGGCTACAATGCAATTAGGCACCTGTACAAAAGTAACGACCTCAAATACAAAACGTTAAACGTTTAGGGCTTAACATCTTTTGTCCATAAAAGGCGATTTCCAAAATGGGTCACAGAAAAAGGGTCTGAACAAATTTTGACCCCAGCTGGATTCGAACCCAGGACCTTTAGGATGAGAGTCAAACACACTACCACTGAGCCACCCAGCTCCCCCTCAAAATACAGCTTTACTGCGGAACAACGTATTTCAACTACATTATTCACATTTACATTGCATTGACAAAGTGCTGACTTTATACAAGCTAGTTGGGAGAATAGTGGAGCTGATGTCAGTTTTAGTTGTGTGCATGTCAACTGAGACTGACATCGACAACCACTTGCTCATGAGGCATTTATTTAGGAGCCAACTGCACAGTATATAAAAGAAAGGGGATAGGAGAGAAGGAATGACAGACTTATCATTTAGTTACTACGTTATACAGTCGGAACAGACTGTTCCAACTATCGGGGAATTACCCTGCTGTCCATTGCTGGGAAAATCCTTGCAAGGCTGCTCCTGAATCGGCTGGTACCTGCCATCGCTGAAGACCACCTCCCAGAGGGCCAGTGTGGCTTCAGAGCAAACAGGAGCACCACCGATATGGTCTTTGTGCTGAGACAGCTACAGGAGAAGTGCCGCGAGCAGAACAAAGGGCTGTACGTAACATTTGTCGACCTAACAAAAGCGTTCGACACTGTGAGCAGGCAAGGCATGTGGCAGATCCTGGAGCGACTTGGCTGTCCCCCAAAGTTCCTCAACATGATTGTCCAGCTACACGAGGACCAGCAAGGCCAGGTCAGACTCAACAATGACCTCTCAGAACCATTCCCCATTCTCAACGGCGTAAAGCAGGGCTGCGTGCTGGCACCGACCCTCTTTACCATCTTTTTTAGCATGATGTTGAAGCAGGCCACAGTGGACCTCGATGATGACGATGCAGTGTACATCAGGTATCGTCTCGATGGCAGCCTGTTCAACCTCAGACGACTGCAGGCCCACACGAAAACCCTAGACCAACTGATTCGTGAGCTGCTTTTTGCTGATGATGCTGCCCTCGTTGCACACACAGAGAGAGCCCTGCAGCGCATCACGTCTTGCTTCGCAGATGCTGCCCAGCTCTTTGGACTCGAGGTCAGTCTGAAAAAGACAGAGGTCCTCCATCAGCCGGCACCCAAGACAGTGTATCGCCCTCCTCACATCACCATTGGCGAGTCTGAACTAAAGTCAGTGCACCAGTTTACTTACCTTGGCTGCATTATCACGTCGGACGCCAAGCTGGACAAGGAGCTTGACAGCAGGCTGGCAAAAGCGAACAGCGCTTTCGGGCGACTTTTCAAGCGGGTGTGGCACAATCAACAGCTGAAAACAGGCACCAAGATCAGCGTGTACAGAGCTGTGGTCCTCCCCACCCTGCTGTATGGTTCCGAGTCCTGGGCCCTCTACCGCAGCCAACTACGACTCCTCGAACGCTTCCACCAGCGCTGCCTGCGTACCATCCTGGGCATTCACTGGAGTGACTATGTCACCAACGTCGAGGTCCTTGAACAGGCTGAAACTGTGAGCATCGAGGCTTTGCTGCTGCGGACACAGCTCCGCTGGGCGGGGCATGTCTCCAGGATGGAGGATCATCGCCTACCAAAGATCACCCTGTTCGGCGAGCTTGCTACTGGACACCGTGACAGAGGGGCACCAAAGAAGAGATACAAAGACTGTCTCAAGAAGTCACTTAGTGCCTGCCAAATCGACCACCACCAGTGGTCTTCGCTTGCTGCGGACCGTGACACCTGGCGCTCCACCATTTACAAGGCAGCTGTCTCCTTTGAGGACTCTCACAGAGCTAGCCTTAAGGACAAGCGGCTCAGGAGAAAAAACAGAGATGCCGCAGCTCAGAACCCTGGCCATACCTTCCCCTGCAGCCACTGCGGTCGAACCTGCCTGTCTCGGATTGGCCTCCGCAGCCACGAACAAGCCTGCAGACGTCGTGGCGGGCAACTCCTATAAAATCTTCGTTCGCGAAGTCAAGCCAAGAGACTACGTTATAACAGTGAAATTCACAGTGTCCAGCCACTAGACTGAACTACACACGTACAATGCACAATGTTGGCATGAAAATCAAACAATACTGTTACCAGTACCACACTGTGTCCCATTGCAGCACAACGAAGTGAAATGCAGTCTCAAGCCCCATAACATACACTGCACAATGCTGACGTCAACACAAATAATACCATAACAACTGTATAACAAGGGTAAAATGCATTGTCACATAGTCTGCATAATATAGGCATGCACATCAAACAATACTTGTACTGCTCTTGATACAAAGTCTGTGCAGTCGACCATATCATAACACTGCAAAATACATTAGTGCTACGCTTGCAAAGTGCCTACAATAGTAATACAGTCTGCACCATGCCGGCCATTAATCTAAGCAATACTCTTCAAAAACTCAACATGGTGCAGGCTATCGTGTCACAACTGATTGCACATAGCATAGCACCCACCACACACACACCCTGGTACTGTGCACAATGTTGGCTTCAGTTTTACTTTATTTAATTTTGGACCTGCTGGGGGCACGAGAAAAATCACAAAAGAACTTACATGATTGTGCTCAAAAATTAACTATTACCCATATTACTACACTGTACACATGTTCCTTAGACAGCACAAATGACTTGTATGGACACAGATCATATTCAGATCATTTTGTTTGCTGGTGTGTGTCATGTACAGTACGTCTGGAAAACGTGTGAAATGAACCATGTGATTAGCAATTCTGATACGATAAGTAAAGCCACACAGCTGAAAGTCAACGATTGACAGTGGAAGAAAAAAAAAAAAACACCGACGCTGCACAAAATCTATCTGTACCACTGTTTCCTACCCCATAAGAGTCAGCTGTGGAGTACATATTTTGAATGACTGATGTATGCCAGTATTTCGGAACTTGTCACAAAAAAGACCTGTTTATATGCTGAAATGTCTTCGAAAAATGAACACATTGGCAGTAAAGGGGTTTTCCCTGGATAATCAAAAACTAATACAAATTAAGCTGCGTTTCCAAATCGTGACATGACAGGAGAGTGACAAAAAAGTAACCTTTCTGAGAGGGTCATCCAAATAATGTATAGGAAGGTCTTACCATCAGGTATCTCTATACCAAGTTAGGGGTTACAGTTGTGAATGATATTTAAGAAAAAAACATCTTTGGGCAATATATGGCCATTTTGTACCTATTTCCCGATTGCTTGTGACCCTTGACCTTTCTGAGCGGTCAACGAAATTAGTATGCATAGAATGTCCTTACCACTCTGTACCAAGTCTGGGTTTGAAGTTGTGTATACTTGAGAAAACATTTATTTGTCAAAATACGGCTATTTTTCACCTATTTCCTGATCCCCTGTGACCTTGACCTTTGCATAGTCTCCAAGAAATTGCCAATGTTACAGTTTACCACGGACGACGGTGGACAGATGACCACTGGGCCAAAACATAGATACACACTTTTGCTTCGCATGTACGCGCGACATCGAGCTAAGTGACCGGGGGCTAAAAGCTACAGCAGCCCAAAATATATTGCTTAGTTGAGTGATTCAGAGGCGATTTTGGCGAGTGGGTCGTGCTTATACTGCAGTGATGGGGGCGTGGTTTTTACTGCACTACAAATTAAAACATGGGTGTCAAATTGCTTTGTCACGTTGTTATATGAAAACACACAAAGCACGCCCCCATCGCCGTGCAATAGCCCCCAAACCGCTCAACTGCACTTTACAATTTTGTGGCCTCGCTGCTTCGATGTCAGGTTTATGGAAACACTCCCTCTTTATTTCCATGTTCTCGAGTTTTGTTGCTGTCACTTTGTTGTCACTGCCCCACTGCTGTTGTGTCTGCTGTTGAATAGGCAGGCCTAAAGCCTGCTTGCCCATCTCCTAATATATGGCTATGCATCAGCGCAGGCAGTAAGGCACAGGCTTTTCCTGCATTGCGAAGGATGTGACTGTCCAAAACCTTGGCATTGTGGCCAGCCTGGAGGATGGACAGCAAAATAACAGGACAATCAGTTCACTTCCTTTGCCTTCCTGTCGGTTGGCCATACCGGAGAGACGTACCCGCTGAACTCTTCTTCAATGTGGCTATTGCAACCTGCAAAAGATAATTTAGAATAAAAAAAAGTTTTGAAATGCACATCATGCAAGTATTTTTACAAAGTACATATACATGCATAATATTAATATGACAGTAGTCAAAGCAAAAACAAGAAAGACAATGAATGTCCTTATGGTTTACGTGAATGACCAATCCACATAATACGTCCGACCTTTGTGACCTTGACTTCTATAACAGGTCTCTGAAAGTAAGTATAGGGCAGGAATTTGTACCAGCGAAACCTGAGTTTTCTCAAAATGCCTACATTTTTCACAAATTTGTCAACCCTCTGTGACCCTTGACCACTGTGAGGGGCTGATCAAATTAGTATGCACAGAAAGGTGTTATCAACCTGCCAAATCTTATTGAAAGTTCGCAAAAACTTTGATAAAAACTACAATTCTACCAAAAGCTAACTTTTGTCACCCTCTTGCCAACCTTGAGCTTTACAAAGGGTCATCCAAATTAAGGCCTTATCATGTGGTATCTCCATACAACGTTTGAGTTTAGAGTTGAAAATAATACTTGTAAAAATACAGTTTTTGTCCAAATATGGCTGTTTTTTACCCCTTTCTGGACTCCCCCATGACCCGTGACCTTTGTGAGAGGACCAGTAAATTTGTACACATAGAAAGTTCTTACCATCAGGCATCTCCGTACCACATCTGGGTTTGAAGTTGAAAGTAATATATGAGGAAAACATTTTGTGTCAAAATCTGGCCATTTTTTTTACCCCTTTCTGGACCCCCCTGTGACCCTGACCTTTGAAAGGTCACAGCAGTTGGTATGTTTAGAAAGATTTTACCACAAAGTACCCTTGTGCCAAGTTGGAAGTCTGAGGCTTGAATAGTCTCTGAGGAAATACCAATGTTAAAGTTGCCCACAGATAACAGACAGTCGACGGACGACCCATTACAAACACTTACTTTTGCTATCACACGTGAGCCACAAATGAGACGCAATTGAGCTTTAAATGACCACAATGGGTGTATAAATATATCTAGAATCCGCATCAAAGTGTAACTTGCAGAAAATGTTTCAAACAGGACACATTTAACATATTGCTCTTTAGCAACAGTACACACTGGACCAAAAGGGTAGTATTCAGTGTTTTCTAGTCATTCTGTGTGCACTAAGTGCTTATTAAAGAAAACGACAGTATTTGCAGACTTGCACAAGCCTCTAGTTTCCAAATCAAATGCAATATGGTGCCACTTGTTGACTGCAAGTGATTTTAGCATTTGGTGTTGTAGAGAATGCTGGTACTGGTACTACACCATCTTCAAAATGAAAGACAGCATTACAGTATGATGTGTTTATTCACACCAGTTGTGTTTTGTTATGAACCTGATTCTATTCACAGATCAACCGGTATGATTTACCTCGAGTCCAGGAGAATAAGTGTCGCCTTCTCTCACTTTAGTTGATCCACTGGAACTGGCATTGCCTGCTTTCAGCTGTGACCTTCTCCTTTTGAGCAAACATGACCGGACTAGCTCCTGCCTCTTCTTGGTGTAGGCGTCATACTTCTGTGCTTGTTTTGAAAGTATACCCTCTGGGTGAGACTCTGCAGTGAGACGTCAACAGCAGCATTGACCTGAAATGAAATACATGTTTATTAACGTGTTGTTCGGCAGCATGCCAATTTCACTTCTGATCTTATTTCAGGGTGTGTTGGTTCCAAACTCCCCCAAAAGGGACTTTGTTATAGCATTATAAACAATTCGGGGCCAAGACGGGAGGGCCCCCCCCCCTCCCCCGCCCAATATGCCCCTACATTTAGTTTATGCATTACTACCTTCAAACTAATGTGAAATAAACTGTAAACACCACAAACAACAATGGTGAAGCCTGGATTGCTCATGTGCATTTAAAACTGATCATTTACATAATCTGAACTGTGTGACCTTTCCAAAAAGTGACTGAACTTTAAGTGCCATGAGTCTCAGCATCAGTAAAGGGCTGGCTTTTGTACTATACTATTTGTGAATAATATTTGAGAAAAAACATCTGTTGTCAAAATATGGCTATTTTTTTTACCTATTTCCTGATTTCTCATGACCCTTGGTCTTAACTCAAACTGGTATGCTAAGAAAGGTCTTGCCACAAAGTATCCTTGGGCCACGTTGAAGACTGTGGTTTGAATAGTCTCCGAGAAAATGCCAACATTAAAGTTTACCATGGACGACCAATGGCCCAGAACATAGCTTCACACTTGCTGCACACTTGAGCCAATGACCGAAAGCATTACAGTATGATGTGTTCATTCACAATCACACCATAGTTGTGTTTTGTTCTGCCCCTGATTCTAGTCACAGATCTACCGGTATGATCTACCTTGAGTACAGGAGAATAAGTGTCGCCTTCCCTCGCTTCACTTGAGCTGTGGCCTTGGTGTAGGCGTCATACTTATGCGCTTGTTTGCAAGTATGTCCTCTGGGTGAGACTCTTACTGAGAGTACTGAGACTCCACAGCAAGAGGTCAACAGCAGTATTGGCCTGAAATGAAATACACGATTATTACTGTGTTGTTCAGCAGCATGACAATTTCACTTTGCATGAACTAAATGCAGGAGCAGATTATTACTTTCAAAATAAATGCGACATAAACTGTGTACACCGCAAAGAACAAACAAGAATGGCAACGTCTGTACGCTTCATGTGCATAACTGATTCATATATAATTATAAACTGTGTGACCTTTCCAAAACTGAGGTAGCTGAAATAAGTGTCACAAGTCTCAACATAAAGGCTTGCTTTTGTACTAGTGAAATTTGTATTTTCTCTAAAAATTACAATTATGCATTTTTCTTACGTTTGTCAACCTTCTGTGACTCTTGACCTGTGTATTGAGTCAACCAAATTAGTATCTATAGGAAGATTTCATCATCAGCTACCTTTGTGCCAAATTTGATAGGGAAATTGCAAAAACTTTGATACAAACTGCAATCATACAATGAAAAAATAAATAAGCATTTATCCCACATTCCAAGGTTATCCAAAATGGTAGTCAACAAATATTAGGGTTTCAGTCGAAGTAGCGTAGGTTTAATTGAACATACATACATACCTATAAAGTACTATGTAACCCTTTTAATCCTGATACACCCACTGCTTGACATAAATGTGACTATGATAGTTCAAGGGTGGTGCCAGAATAGATCGGCGTCTCATCCGCCAAGCTATTCTGGCACCATCCTTGAACTAAAAAAATGCTGAACCTATATCCTAATCTGTAATATAACCTTTATAAGACAGTAAGGGAATGGATGAGCAAATTAAGTTACTAAGTACTGGAAGCAGTTACTGAGTTAGAGGTCCATAATGCCAAATTCTCCCTTAGCAGGACTTTTTCCTACACACAGTACGTTTTCCTAGATAATAAGCACTGGCACTGGTTTAATATTTAACTACAATGTCGACTACATACCCTCCACCGTATTAGTAAAGCTCCCCGAGAATGTATGGAAATGTTCTACTTCTAGGTGGTGACTGACATGGAATGCATGCCCCCCCCCCCCCCCCATGTAGTCTTCTTCATTGCAGGTAGGCAGTGGCGACGGCAATACTACTGTGGGGACCTAAATTTCCATGCATACACGGACAGTTAGCTATTGGGGTTTTACGCGGTGCAGGTGACATCTCACGGCGGTGCATAAAAGGGTTGGAAAATCAGAGAGATATGCCACTTATACGTACGACATTTTGCTTCCGCTAGTAACTCGTGTTCTAGTCACTTAGCAAACACCACCACCCTTTTTTTCTAATTTAGTTTACCTTTTCGTTGCTGATGTCTGAAGATATTTTGTTGTTTTCCTGGTTGCCACGTAGACTGGTTCCCGTTTGGTTGGCCCGTTCTTTTTTTTTTTTTTACTTCAGAAATTACGTGTTGTTTCGCGCCATACGCAGGTTATGCGTTACGCTCGAGGACTTGTCGCAACTTATGCAAAAGTATCTTATTTCTGAGAAAACAAAACATTTTATGCACAGAAACAGTCAGCGTACACACCTATTTCAGACAGTATATCTCTTTTATCAGTTATCGATAAATTGAGCTTGTTTGCAATACGACCTGACGTACGGCGGTTTTTTTCGGTGAACTCCAGTCTCAGGTCACGGCAGACGCAAGATAGCGGTATCTAAATGCGCAGAAAAGATGCGCGAGAGAGGTGTGTCCTACAACTTTAAGTGGACTGAAATTGATACCAAGCGAATGAATAATTTATACAAGTATTCTCGTTATTGATCGCTCCAGTATAATAAGCACTCTTCTGTAAGTTCGAGCAAACGTCCTGCTTTAGGGCGGGCCTTCACCGATATAATGGACGGGTTCTCAGTGTTGTCTTGCTTTTAACTAAAACTTTATGCCCTTCTTTTCACAATCCATCTGAGTAGGCACACGTAACGGTGGTTTCCTACTGCTTCTGGTACTCATGGGGTGGGGGAACTCACCAGCGTAGCAAAGGAAAATAATAGCAGACAGGTCTTCATTGTAACCATATTTGTTAGAATAGTCCTTCTGCGCACATTATTGTAAGACAATTAAGAACACATAAAACGAAAATTATTGTAAACTAAAAAAGTGTTATTGCCTGGAGCAGTAGCTTTAATACAACAACCTAGTTATCGTTGATACATCATACCGATTTTGGGAGGTACTGTTGTCTGGCCCACGAAATTGAAATTGTCTGACTCTTGTACAATCGTTTGGTGCCTTCTATTAATTACAGACTTCAGATGAAACCCATGATTATAAACTCTGTTTCAAATTCGTCACTGTGGAGGCGTGGATCAGGAGGATTCTGCCCCCCCCCCCCCCTTTCTGCAATTTTTTTTTTAAAGGCTATAACAAAGTCCCTTTATGGAGAGTTTGGACCCCTAATCCCCACCCCTGCCCCCGTTCTTTGATATTTCGGTGAGTGCTGAGGGTCTTGACAAACGCTCTTACGCCGCCCCCCCCCCCCTTTTTTTTCTATCCCCCTACCCCTCCCACCTTCCGCCTCCCGTTGTTTGATTTTCAGCTACTGGAAGGAAGGTCTAGGATCGGAAGGCCTTTTGGGTTGAAGGTCGCAATCAAAAAGTGCCCCACTTCTACTCCCTAGGTAAATGATCCACCCTTGTTGTGTCAGCCTCTGCCTGTGAAGTAGAGCCGTGCTATACCAGCTGGTGATTCCTACACCAGTAATTGTACAAGTTTACACAAAAGGAGCATGGGGAAGCAAGCTTAAAGGAAAAATAATTAACTGTATACAGTTCACAGATAAACCCAACGAAGAAAGAAGACAGTGTCACGACACAGGTTTTTTGTTTTCGTCTATTTTTGTAAGTGAGTATATATAGAGGGGTGACAGGGTTTAGTTAGTCTTCACAGCCGAACTCACGGCAATCCTAGGAGCCATCAAAGTAATAAAAGCAGAGCTGAATGCAGCTAAACAAATTCTCATAGTCACTGACTCCCTATCAGCGATCCAGGCGATCCAAAACTTGGACTCCTCCCGAGAAGACCTAACATATCTTATTAGACTCAGAGTAGCGGAACTCACAGAATTAGGCCAGGAAATTAAGTTCATTTGGGTTCCCTCCCATGTAGGGATCCCAGGTAATGAGAAAGCAGATAAAATAGCGAAGAAAGGCCTCGACCAAGAATCGACCTTCTTCGACCTACCCCTGTCGGCAGCCGAAAGATCAAACGCCCTCCGGCCAGCCTTCCAAAATCTATGGGAAAAAGAATTTCATCACGCAAAAAGAGGTAGACGTAAAGGCCTCACGAGGGTCCTAAACAACGTACCCATCCTACTCTCAGGCAAAAGGAAAGACCAAACCCGACTAACAAGAATCAGACTAGGGGGCGAGAGATACCTGGTCCACCCCAACCCAGTCATATGTACATGCGGCCACACACTCACAACAGAACATATACTCCTAGACTGCCCTACCATAAACCACGCCAGAGCTAGACTCTTCTCTCTCTTGGCTTGACTTCGCGAACGAAGATTTTATAGGAGTTGCCCGCCACGACGTCTGCAGGCTTGTTCGTGGCTGCGGAGGCCAATCCGAGACAGGCAGGTTCGACCGCAGTGGCTGCAGGGGAAGGTATGGCCAGGGTTCTGAGCTGCGGCATCTCTGTTTTTTCTCCTGAGCCGCTTGTCCTTAAGGCTAGCTCTGTGAGAGTCCTCAAAGGAGACAGCTGCCTTGTAAATGGTGGAGCGCCAGGTGTCACGGTCCGCAGCAAGCGAAGACCACTGGTGGTGGTCGATTTGGCAGGCACTAAGTGACTTCTTGAGACAGTCTTTGTATCTCTTCTTTGGTGCCCCTCTGTCACGGTGTCCAGTAGCAAGCTCGCCGAACAGGGTGATCTTTGGTAGGCGATGATCCTCCATCCTGGAGACATGCCCCGCCCAGCGGAGCTGTGTCCGCAGCAGCAAAGCCTCGATGCTCACAATTTCAGCCTGTTCAAGGACCTCGACGTTGGTGACATAGTCACTCCAGTGAATGCCCAGGATGGTACGCAGGCAGCGCTGGTGGAAGCGTTCGAGGAGTCGTAGTTGGCTGCGGTAGAGGGCCCAGGACTCGGAACCATACAGCAGGGTGGGGAGGACCACAGCTCTGTACACGCTGATCTTGGTGCCTGTTTTCAGCTGTTGATTGTGCCACACCCGCTTGAAAAGTCGCCCGAAAGCGCTGTTCGCTTTTGCGAGCCTGCTGTCAAGCTCCTTGTCCAACTTGGCGTCCGACGTGATAATGCAGCCAAGGTAAGTAAACTGGTGCACTGACTTTAGTTCAGACTCGCCAATGGTGATGTGAGGAGGGAGATACACTGTCTTGGGTGCCGGCTGATGGAGGACCTCTGTCTTTTTCAGACTGACCTCGAGTCCAAAGAGCTGGGCAGCATCTGCGAAGCAAGACGTGATGCGCTGCAGGGCTCTCTCTGTGTGTGCAACGAGGGCAGCGTCATCAGCAAAAAGCAGCTCACGAATCAGTTGGTCTAGGGTTTTCGTGTGGGCCTGCAGTCGTCTGAGGTTGAACAGGCTGCCATCGAGACGATACCTGATGTACACTGCATCGTCATCATCGAGGTCCACTGTGGCCTGCTTCAACATCATGCTAAAAAAGATGGTGAAGAGGGTCGGTGCCAGCACGCAGCCCTGCTTTACGCCGTTGAGAATGGGGAATGGTTCTGAGAGGTCATTGTTGAGTCTGACCTGGCCTTGCTGGTCCTCGTGTAGCTGGACAATCATGTTGAGGAACTTTGGGGGACAGCCAAGTCGCTCCAGGATCTGCCACATGCCTTGCCTGCTCACAGTGTCGAACGCTTTTGTTAGGTCGACAAATGTTACGTATAGCCCTTTGTTCTGCTCGCGGCACTTCTCCTGTAGCTGTCTCAGCACAAAGACCATATCGGTGGTGCTCCTGTTTGCTCTGAAGCCACACTGGCCCTCTGGGAGTTGGTCTTCAGCGATGGCAGGTACCAGCCGATTCAGGAGCAGCCTTGCAAGGATTTTCCCAGCAATGGACAGCAGGGTAATTCCCCGATAGTTGGAACAGTCAGACTTCTCGCCTTTGTTCTTGTACAGGGTGACGACGACTGCATCACGGAGATCTTTTGGTAGTGTTCCTTCCTCCCAGCAGCAGAGAAAGAGGTCATGGAGCTTGTTGTGCAGTGCTGTGCCTCCATGTTTCCAGATCTCTGGCGGTATTCCATCAATGCCTGCTGCTTTGCCACTCTTGAGCTGGTGGATGGCTGTGAGGGTCTCTTCAGCGGTGGGCGGTTCGTCCAATTCAACCTTTACTGGGAGGTGTGGGATTTGTAGGACGACTGCTTCTTGAACAGTGCGCTCAGCGCTGAAGAGGCTCTGAAAGTATTCCGACCAGCGGTTCAAGATGGAGGTATTATCTGTGAGGAGTGCCTGGCCATTCGCGCTTCGCAGGGGACTTTGTACCAGGTGCCTGGGGCCATACACTGCTTTCAGTGCTTCGTAGAAGCCCCTGTAGTCACCATTGTCAGCGCAAAGCTGGGTCCTCTGTGCAAGTCTGGTCCACCACTCATTCTGGAGATCTCTGAGCTTGCGCTGGAGACTGCTGCAGACGAGGCGGAAGGCAGACTTCTTCACAGGGCAGGAAGGCTGGGCTAGGTGGGCCTGATGGGCGGCTCTTTTTTTTGCTATGTGTTCCTGGATCTCTACATCGTTTTCGTCAAACCAGTCTTTGTTCTTCTTTCTGGCGAAACCCAAGACTTCTGCAGAGGATTTTGCAATAGCAGTTTTCAGTTGTTCCCAAAGTGTTTCAGGGGAGGAGTCTACTGGGTCCGCTGTGTCTTTGAGCCTGCGCTGTAAATCTGTCTGAAAGGCAGCTTTCACATCGTCACGCTGAAGGCTGGCAACATCAAGCTTTTTCTTGGGGGGCCCCCATTTCTTGGGTTTTGGCTTGAAGTGGAGCCTGAGTTTGCAGCGGACAAGGCGGTGGTCAGTGTGGCACTCTGCGCTGGGCATCACTCTGGTGAGGAGGACGTCACTGCGGTCCCTCTGACGCACTAGGACATAGTCGATAAGGTGCCAGTGTTTGGAGCGAGGATGCATCCAGGTGGTCTTTCGACTGTCCTTTTGCTGAAAAGTAGTGTTGGTGATGACCAGTTGCTGCTCCGCACAGAACTCCAACAGTAGGCGGCCATTGTCATTGCAGTTCCCCACGCCATGCTTGCCGAGGACTCCTTTCCAGGCTTCAGAGTCCTGGCCCACTCTGGCGTTGAAGTCGCCAAGGATGATGACTTTGTCGTCTGCAGGGGTACTCTGTAGGAGGCTGCGCAGGTCAGTGTAAAACTTGTCCTTTTCAGCAGGCTCTGCCAGGAGGGTTGGGGAGTACACACTGAGAAGGGTGACGTGTTGCTGGTGTCTCAGTGGGAGGCGCATGGACATGATGCGGTCTGAGTGGCCCGTTGGTAGGTTTTCCAGCCTAGTCGCAATGGATGTCTTGACCATGAAACCCACGCCTGAGAGCCGTCTTTCTGATGCAGGCCTGCCTGACCAGTAGAGGGTGTACCCAGCACCAAGTTCTTGGAGGCTGCCTTCGTCCGGAAGGCGTACTTCGCTGAGCGCGGCGATGTCGATGTTTAACCTCCGCAATTCATGGGCAATGAGGGCGGAGCGACGTTCAGGGCGTCCGCTGTCTGCTGTGTCGAGCATGGTTCGGACGTTCCAGCATGCTACGTTGAGTCCGGTCGTGGTCGTCACGACTAGAAGACATACTAAACCCACCTCTCACACTGGAAGGTCTCATAAACCCCACCCCAGACACTTGGCACACCACCGCAAACCAGACAATACAACTACTTAACAAACACCCCCTGATCCAACACATCTAAACAAACGACCCGTCACTGACGACAAGAACGAAGGAGAACCCCTACGACTCGACCCCCATAGGGCGCGGGCAGCCATGATGCAAGATTGTAAAACAAGCGATGCGCGAGCACCAGCGACAGACAGCCAGAACTAAACCCCCTTCTCCCCCCCCCCACCCCTTGGCCCATCCCCCCCGGACGAAATCAGCGCCAGCTGGAAGTCCTTGTCCCTTCAATAATAGCATAGCATTTAGTTAGTCACTGGGTAGCGATAGCATAGGTATTTGGCCTGTACACGAGTATTTGCTGCCGTGCGAGGATTTGGAGGAACGGCGTGGCGCACGTGGTCGCCCGGTCTGCGTGATCGGGTGGTTATTGTTTCACGTGGAGTTTCAATCACATGATTTAGTGAGCGTTTTGTTTTGCTAACCTAACGTTATCCAAATTGTTAGACAGTCGCTTTTCCAACTGCGAACGAGTCAGTCGCTTTACCAGCAGTCTCCTAGGGCCGTGGTCTTTCAGGCGTGGTTCGCCATTTGCTCAAGGCCTCAAGCAGCTGTGTCGTTCGTTTGTATCGGCCCTGCGATACGGTTTTGGTCGTCCCAGAGCCGGTGTCTGAGGAAGGAGAGAGAAAAAAAGAGAGAAGAGCTGCGACGACTTAACCCCTGGCTTGTCTTGTCCTTGTTTATCTTCGTCCTAGCCGGGGCGTCTTCACGGATGACAGTAAGTACACGCACAATTCTTTAGTGGCCATTTGCTCGGGGGAGGGGGGGGGGGTGTTTGTGTTTGCTTGTTCTGTTATTATTATTATTATTTGGGTTCGTATGTATTGGGAAGCAAGTGTTAGCATAGTTTGTAGAAGTGAATGCCAGCTATTGTATTTTGTAGTATCTAGAGTATCTTGCGTCAGATTAGTTATTGGGATTTAACGCCGAGCAGGCGACTAAAGTCATCTCACTATTTAGCGTCGGAGTGTAAATATCAGAAGTGAGTCATGTGGTGACGTGTAAATATGTATTCTGTTGAGATTGAATTTATTGTTGCGGGAGAGTAGTGAAGGGAGTTTAAAAAACAGCAATTAAAGTTGCGGGAAGGGTGAGGTGATTATCTTGTTTCTTTTGTTAGTTATTTATGTGTATTTGTGCACCTATGTTTTAGTGCATCCTAATCCAATGGTCCAAATCCAACGGCCTAAAGCTTAAAGAACTAACCGGCTAAGTCTGCAACCGTGCTGTGGTACTGAGAGTGGAGGCTGGCTGTGTCTTTCCACTACGGCTACGACGCCGTAACTGGGTGCTGTTGCGAGTGTCGCGGCACGCCCCGTGTTTAGTCAGGTCGGGTCGTCCCATTTAATTATTTATAACCTATTTAAATAAAGTTTTGTTTGTGTATAATCTTGTGAAGAACGTTGTGAGATTTATTTCATCTCCTCGTGACAATGTCGTGAGAGGAGCTTTGTCACAGTGACGGAAAGGTTTTGAGTTATTGTATTATTTAAAGACAGCCTGTGTTACGGAAGGCCTTATCGCGGAAGCAAGAGCGTCGAGCTGAGCTGAGCTTAACGGTTGTGATTCCGGCGAGAAGGTCCGGTGACGTGAAATATATTGAATTTGCTCAACTTTCAGTTGTGTTAAGATAAAGATATTTGCTCCATTCGTATACGTGATATTGTTTATTCTGTAACGTGTTAGTTAAAGGAGCCTTGTGCTTTGAATGTCTAGTTTGCGAAAGCACTAATTTAATTCGAACTTGTCGTTCGTGCTCCCGCTGGGGAGATTCAGTAGCTTACGAACTATATTCATTTTTCTCGATCTTTATTTGTGTTTACAATACAATACAATACAATACAATACAATACAATACAATACAATACAACTTTATTGTCTGTTCGAGTCCAGGCACGACAGAAATTTGCCTTTCGGCTCGTCATGAAACAACAATATAAGACATTAACAAACGCTGCAAAAGCATATCATGAAAAATTATCATTGCAGCAATCTATCACAAGCAATCTGTCACAAGATGGGAGGTAATGTTAAGTAGATCATACCTATCGCGGCGTTATAAACGAGAGTTCAAAATCGAGACAGCAGTTGGAATAAAAGACTTCTTAAAAACATTCCTTATGGCAAGTGGCATGTTGAAACGTCTGCCTGATGGTAGCATTTGAAACTGATCAGAGAGTGGGTGACTAGGATCATTGACAATGCTAGTAGCTATCCTTCAGACAGCTCTATGGTACAGATCATCTACTGGGTACCGTCCTAGGCCAATGATCTTCTCAGCTGTTCTGACGATACGTGACAGTCTGCCCCTGTTTTTCATACTGAGATTGCCATACCAAGCAGTGATGTTAAACGTCAGTATGCTTTCGATCAGGCTTCTATAAACGGATTCTAAAACCCTGGAACTGACATCAAAACTTCTCAGTTTCCTAAGAAGGTACAGACGCTGGTTTGCTTTTTTCACAATCAGATCAGTGTTTCCAGTGAAGGACAGCCCACTATCCACGAC
Source organism: Semisulcospira habei (assembly GCA_036245525.1). Taxonomy (NCBI): domain Eukaryota; kingdom Metazoa; phylum Mollusca; class Gastropoda; family Semisulcospiridae; genus Semisulcospira; species Semisulcospira habei. The sequence continues at coordinate 189,367,927 of BTPG01000006.1, forward strand.
TGTGCCAAGGTACTTAAATTCAGTGACCACCTCTACAGGTTGATTATTAATTGAGACAGGTACAAAAATATCATCAACTTTCCTGTCATCAATGACGAGTTCCTTGGTTTTCTGTACATTCATTTCCAGAAAACTATCTTTGCACCATGACTCTAATACTGCTATCTGTGCAAAGTACTCGGCCAGACTGTCTTCTTTTTGGAGTAGGCCTACAAGGGCCATGTCGTCTGAGAACTTTAAGAGACGAGAAGTGGCAGTGTGACAACGCATATGGTCTGTGTATATAGAAAACAATGTCGGAGAGAGGACACAACCTTGAGGGCAGCCTGAATTTAGCACCACTTGGTCAGACAGACTGCCGTGTACATTTACACGTTGTGGCCTGTCCTTCAAAAAGTCTCGCACCCACAAAATAATGTTTGTGTTCACATTAAAGTCCATCATACGCTGCAAAAGCATCAGTGGTTCAACAGTATTAAAAGCATTAGAAAAGTCAATAAAAAGAATTCTCACATGTGCTTTTGATTTCTCAAGATGTTGAAATACAAGATTGTACAGAGTAAGGCATGCATCCTCCACACCCCTATGGTTTTTGTAAGCAAATTGGAATGGATCCAGTAGTTCGGCAACATCATTTAACAGATGCCTCCTCACCACTTTTTCCATACATTTTGACAGAATAGAAGTCAATGCAACTGGACGGAAATCGTTGAATTCATGAGCGTTGGTTATTTTAGGAATTGGGACAATGATTGATGATTTCCAAGCCGTAGGGACAGTATGATGATCAAGCAGGAACTGAAAGATAGTAGTGAAGATCTTCCCCAATTGACCTGCACAGGTTTTCAATACTCTTCTACCTAACCCATCTGGTCCAGGTGCTTTGTGTGCATTCAGCTTAGAAAAGATGTTTACTACCTCCTCTTCAGTAATTGACAAAGGTTCCGGCACAATGGACTGGCACAATTCATCACAGTTATCACTAAGGTTTCTGCCATCGAACCGTGAGTAAAAACGATTTAGATCATTGGCCATCTCAACTGGATTCCCAGTGCAGAGCCTAGCTTGTTTCTTTTGCTGCCTACTCATCATGCCGTTCAGTAAGTTTTAGTAAGCATTTTGGGTTCAGCGTATATTTGATATTGTTTTATTCGAAATACTGCGTTAAGGAGCCACGTGCTGTGAGGGACTCTTCGGGGAAGCAAAGGCGTTGGTCTAACTGGCGTTAGCGCTTGAGGCTTGTGCTTCTGTCGGGGTCCAGTGGCTTATGATTTAGACTTTTCAGCCTCAGTTTTCTTCCATATTTTTATTAAGGATATTTGTTTATTATATATTAGTTTTCTCAACCTTTTGTATTTTAGGGATATTTAGTTTATTATATATTTGTATAGTGGTTATTTGGTTTGGGGAGTTTGGACGTGTGTGAGTGTGAATGTGATGTGTGAATGCGTGGTTAGGATTGAGTTTGATTATTGTTAGGGTTATATGTAATAAATGTCGTCGTTATTGTTCCTCTGGTGTTTGTGTTAAGTTTGTGTTAGTGTGAGTCGCGTGTGTCTCGAGTTGTAGAGCTCATAGTTTGAGCCTCGGAAGCTGGGGTGGTGACAGACAGTTACAACATTCTCCACGCGCTTATGAGATAACTATCAAAGTGTTTTCCCGTTTGTTTTTTCTATTTTTTAAAAGTTTATATTAATAAATTGTGTTGTATGTCTTTTGTAAGCGTGCTTCTTTCTTCGTTGGGCTTTTCTCTACATTTGGGTCTGGATTGTGTACACAGTTCGTATGTCCAAAGGTGCTGCCGCTGATCACAGCTAACCTTTGTACAAGACCACAACGAAAATGTTCAGTACATGTAGATGTTTCAGCAATGCACGTGGAAGAGCGATATTACTAGACCGCAACGTGACAAAGCAAAACGCACGAAATGTCTGAACACACAGCCAGTTTTCAGTAGACTAACAAAAACACGGAAATTCTGTGAAAATGGAGCATTCTCGTGTTTCCTTTGCTGCTTATAATGCAAAGGTTTATTATAAGCATCCTCGACAGCGCCGCGAGGATTCATTGAAATAAAACATTTGTTATATACGAAATGTTATATTCGACCTTGTTATAAGCGGATAAAATTTACAAAGAGACATGGCCGGGGCCTCCCCAAAGCTTGGTTATATCCGATTTGTGTTATATCCGATCTTGTTATAAGCGGATTAATTGTACACAGACAAAGAACAGACATGGCCGGGGCCTCCCCAAAGCTTGGTTATATCCGATTTGTGTTATATCCGACCTTGTTATAAGCGGATTAATTGTACAAAGACAAAGAACAGACATGGCCGGGGCCTCCCCAAAGCTTGGTTATATCCGATTTGTGTTATATACGACCTTGAAAGGAAAACAGAAACGAGAGGTTGAAAACGCTTTAAATTACAAGGAATACTACGTTTCGGATCAAAGACTATTCTTCCGGGTGATATGGAATCAACGTAGGACAGAAAAACAACAACCACACGATAGAAAGAACAGATTTTTCTGTATAGAGAAAATAATTATAGAATGACGTAAAAAAATAATGACGCAAATGCATATGCACAAAACACGTAGCACAAAAATTACGTCTACACACATTCACGTCACTGCATACATTCGCATTCACTCGTGCCTGTTGCCGCTCACGTACACACACACACACACACACACACACACACACACACACACACACACACACACACGCGCGCGCGCGCGCGCGCGCGCACACACACACACACACACACACACACAACACACTAATCAGTGCAACGGTAGCATCAAGTATACACGGCAGAATCAAGTATCAGCAGTGAGGAAAAGTCTAGCACTAACCACCCATCAGCCCGAGCATACATCCCTAGGGGCGACACGTGCAAGGTGTCAGAGAGCGAGTTGGCCGGCCTGCATGACCAAGTGCACACAATCCAAGTCGGAATCGGGCGCTTGTCCTCGACAAAGAAGAACCAAGGCCAGAACATTCGCAGGATAACGAGGCATGTCAAGAAAATTACGTCATTGTCAGCCTCTCCCTCTGACCACTATGCTCCCCTCCAACACTGTGTCCCGATGCCCTCGCCGACTGTTTCGGGGACTGACAAAGGTCCTGATGGTGGCCGCATACTGGTTGTCGGGACAACGGACAGACTTGGTAGCGGCCCATCTAATATGCCCTCACACCGCCACTCAGCTAGTCATGCTCCTGGGCGTCCTGCCTCCCCCCGCCGCTTGTCGCCTGCCGAGCACCTGGTCACGCACCGCATCCATCCCGGTACTACACACCTCATCATGGGCGACTCTACGATTCGGTAAATGAAGCCTCCCCCCTCCCCCGCCCCCCCCCCCCCCACTTCCCCCCCCCCCAAAAAAAAAAAAAAAAAAAAAAAAAGAAAAAAAAAAGAAAAAAGCAATTAAACTTTACATTCCCAACAAAAACACGCATGCCCGCAAACACGCACACACACACACACACACACACACACACACACACACGCTCACAAACACAAAATCACACACACACACACACACACACACACACACACACACACATACACACACACACACACATACACACACACACTGACCAGAAGATAACATTCTACACTCGGATTGGGCGTCATAAACCAAGGAGTCAACCTTTTATTTCTACCAGAAAACATCAGTCGACAACAAACATGTACCTGATGACATATATTTACTTCTATCCCTCCCAACACATCGTTACAATTCATCCTAACATAAATCAACAGAACGCAACAACAATAACAAAATTTAAATTAAAAAGACAAACCAAATCTAAACATACGACTCCCTGGCGGGAAATAAAATGGACACACCTGTTCTGGGCGTGTCTTTAAAGCACATCAAGTTACATAATATTTGATATTAGTTAATTAAAACAAACAGGATCAGCGTTGCAGCCGGCAACCACCAAAAAACAAGGCGGAAGAAAGAGAGATGGAGAGAGAGAGAAAATGCAATTAAAAACCTAGTGTAAATAAAAAAAATGAGATTGGTGCACGGGGATGGGGGTGGGGTTGTATTTGAGAGGCGGGAATAACGGTGCTGCTGCTGCTGCTGCTAGCGATGCAATGGCCCAGTTCTGGTATGTTACGTGGTGGAGTTGTAGTCGAAGTATGATAAACACACCAGACACACACGCACGTAGAGTTCTTTTAAATAGACCTCGTTCAGCTGCAATCCGTCAACCGTGGCTTAAGGATGTAGACAAAACTGGAGTAACAGTTCCAACAAATTTAATTCAGCGATGCGATATCCACACAATAATGCTCTTTCAAATGCACAAACTACTGAATACAAAGTCTCTTCTGCTATGTCCTCACTGCGACTCAAAGTTTCTCATACACAGCGTCTCTCTCAATAAACTGTGTGTCTCTACAACAGACAAAGCAAGACAATGTACTAACGGGCTTTCCCAGCGCCCTCCTTATATACACTATCAAAATCTAGAATCTTCTACGGAAATCATGAACTCAAACAACCAGAACATAACATGCAGCCGAAACTCATTAACATGAACTTTCCCGAAACAATATATCAGGCTACAAAAATACGGCTGCTTACTTCAGCTCTAAATTCTAGCGTATAATTAAGTCACATAAAAGTATGGTATCCCTATCACCTGGTAGCTCAAAAAGGTACGAGAACATTCACCAAACAAATTAACAGCTGCTCAATACACGTGGACAAGAAAACTAAAAGTAGCGAAAAATGTAGCGATGTCAGATGTCAATCAACCGACGTGACACTAATGAGGCCACCAGACAGTGCGACCTGTCTACAACGTCCCGGACTAAACTTAACAAAACGAAAACGGCTCTACTCACGAACAAAAGAAAATCTTACTAAAAAAAAAAGGCACGAAATCATAACCGTGATAGCTCAAATACACAACATATCGTTACCTACGAATAACACATGCACGCTCTCACAGGATAACACAACCACAATCGTAACATTACCCCCCTCTTAAGAATGAAATTTCACAAAAATTTCTTCTCAAATTTAAAAAAATACGGTTGTGGCCGTGTACACCTACACAAAACCCTAAACAAAATAATTACACATCAAAAATTGAATTTTAAAAAAAGTCTCACAGTTCCTGTAAACAGTCCTGAGCACCGAAATGTTTCATACAAAAGTTCTGGACACAAAAATGTTCATTTAAACTGCTCTGCTCAAGTAATCTGCTCCGAAGTTCTGCGAACCCTTGATAGATTGTAGTTTAATGTCAAAAAGGTTCTCGTCGTCTAGTCTTTCGTCATCAGCAAGACGCACCGATGCGGCCATTCGTGTTTTGTCTTGACGACCTCTCGCAATATACTTCTTCAGCAAATTAGCATGGTACGTTTTCACCTTGTTGTTGACCTTGACTCTGTAGTCGTTGATGCCAACCACCGTGTCGACAGCGTATGGTCCCTTCCACTGCATCAGAAGTTTGTTGTTGTCGGTAGGAAGAAGAACCAACACTTGGTCACCTGGCTGGAATCGTCGAGGTTTTGCCTTACGATCATAGTAATGCTTCCCCTTGTTCTGCGCCTTCCGTAGTTCTTCTCGAGCTATCCTGAGGGTATCTTCCAGCTTCTCTCTCAGGTCGAAGACGTACTGGTAGCTGATTTTCACCTCAGGTGCGTCGATATCCTTGGTCCACAGCTCCTTCAGGATGTGCATGGGCCCCCTTACAGTCCTACCGTACAGTAATTCAAAAGGGGAAAACCCTGTCGAATCATGAGGAACTTCACGGTATGCGAAGAGTAAGGCATTGATGTACCTATGCCACAACCTTGGCTGCTCAGCGCACAGTTTCTTCAACATAGCCTTCAAAGTTCCATTAAACTTTTCAACCAGCCCATTACACATGGGGTGATAAGGGGTGGTAGTAAGGTGTCGTATGCTCAATAGCCGGTTGACTTCCTCCATGCAGTCTGAGACGAACTGAGTTCCTAGGTCACTCAGGATCTCTTCAGGAATTCCTAAACGGCTGAACATGTCGACGAGCGCCTCTGCTACTGTTGGAGTGTCGATCTTTTTCAATGGTATGGCTTCAGGATAACGCGTAGCGTAGTCCACCAGGGTCAAAATCTAACGATGACCATCTTCACTCGGAGGAGATATTGGCCCCACAAGGTCAACAGCTACCCGCTTGAAAGGCATATCGATCAATGACATTTTCTCTAGAGGAACCTTGGGCACCTTTCCCTTGGAGATTGTCTTCTGGCATATGTCGCACGATCTGCAGAATCGGGTGACGTCGCCTCCCATATTAGGCCAGTAGAAGACGGCTCGGATTCTATCGAGCGTCTCGTTGATTCCCAAATGTCCTCCCAATATGGAATCATGTGCTAATTTCATCACCTGCATTCTCAAAGGTTCAGGAACTACTACTTGACGCACAGGTTTATCTCCATTGCTGTCGAATATCCGGTACAGGATATCTTTTCTGGTCTCGAAGGTTATCTCTTTTCCCTTACGCGTTACGGGCTCGGTCTGACCCCGGAACTTGTCAAGCGTGGTGTCGGCTCTCTGTAGCTCTACCAGCCTGTCTTTATTCACGACAGCTGCTTCCGTGTTGTCCGCCACTTTTAGAGGGATGGTCTGGTGACTCTTCTCTGCTTGACTTCTCGTGGTAACAGAACATATTTCAGGTCTCCACTCTGGATATGGATCGTCTGCGTTTCTGGCACCATCAATATTTCCGATGATGAGGTCGTAGACTGGCGTCTTCACGCACAACGCCTTCACCTCTCCTGTCAAGTATGGGGTGACGACACTGACTTTGGCAAGGGGGATAATCCTTACAGTTCCGTCAGCCAAAATGAGGGTGGTCCACTCATGTAGCTTCTGTTCTTCAGCTACTAGGTCCTCTCTCACGATGATGCAGCTACAACCAGTGTCTCTCAACACTTTCACTGGTGTGTCGCCGACGAATCCTGACACCACCGGCATGTTCGGCACTTCATTCTCAGGCAGCGCGATGTTTGAGACTGGTAAAAATGTAGTCCCATCTCCTACTGGGATGCGTCCCTTCTTTCTGAAAGATTCGATCAGTTCTGGTGTCGCTCGCTTTTCTCTAGACTCAAAGTCATTGGATGATGTCATATCATTGGCTAATACAGCGGCAGCTCTGTGTTGAGACGTGGTACTGCTTCTGCCTGCTATCCCACGATCTTGGTTGGATCTTCTGATGTTGTCGCCTCGGGGAACATCTTTAGAAGGACACCGTATCGCTTTGTGACCTTTCTTTCCACAGAGAAAACATGTCAGGTTCTCCACCGGCTTGTATCTCGGGGTGTCTCTGACATTGTGAATTTCCTCTGCTGGTTCAGACTCACGCTGCGGCTTACTGGACCCGAACTTCATGTTGTGAGCGTCAAGGTATCTTTGAGCGAAGTCGGCCAGGGCCTTTAGTGACTGGTCTTTTTGCTCTCTGAGGTGGGCGGCCAGGTCCTTAGAACATGCGCTGAAAACTTATTCTTTGATGATGAGGTCGCACAGGTCTTGGTACTCTCTGTTTAGGCCAGCCAGCTCTATCCATTTCTCCAGGTAGCTTCTGATTCTCTCAATAAATAGGCCGGGTGTTTCTCCTTCTTCAGGCTTGCAGTTCCGAAATCGTCGCCTGTAACCTTCTTCAGTGAAGTCGTACTGTCTCAACAGGGCGGCTTTCAACTGAGTATAATCTTCGGCTTCTTCTCTTGGCAAACGGGTGTAAAATTCAACCGCTTTGCCAGTTAGAAGTGCGCTCAGTTTAATAGGCCAAGTCTCTTGTTTCCAATTGTTGCTATTTGCGAAGCGCTCGAATCGCTCCAGATAAGCGTCCATCTTATCTGAATTTTCAATGAAAGGTGGAAGTTTTGGCGCACGGGCTGTTTGTTCTCTGCTCGCTAATGCTGTTGCTTCATTAGTTCTCTGCCTCTGTGCCTCTATCTCCATCTGCTTTAGACGAATTTCGTGTTGACGCTGCCTCTCCGCCTCTTCTCGCTCCTCTTCTCGTTGTTTCTCTGCCTCTCTTCGCTGTCTCTCTGCTTCTCTTCGCTGTTTCTCTGCTTCTTCTGCTTGGATTTCGAGTTTCCTGATTTCACGTTCTTTGGCTCTTTCTTCTCTTTCGAATCTCTCTTTTTCTTCTTTCTCTCGTCTCTTTTCTTCTTTCTCCTCTCTCTCCAGTCTCTCCTTTTCTTCTTTCTCTCGTCTCTTTTCTTCTTTCTCCTCTCTCTCTAGCCTCTCCTTCTCTCTCTCTCTTTTACAAACTCGAGGAGTTGAGCTCCTTCGAGTCCACATTCCTTTCCAATTTTCAGGAATATCTCCATCTCCGATGTCGCCATCTCTGCTTTTCACTGCTGGCTGTTTTCTCCTGCTACCCTTTGCACTGAACCAACTGAAGAGGGCTCGTCGGGGTCGCCAAATGTTACGTGGTGGAGTTGTAGTCGAAGTATGATAAACACACCAGACACACACGCACGTAGAGTTCTTTTAAATAGACCTCGTTCAGCTGCAATCCGTCAACCGTGGCTTAAGGATGTAGACAAAACTGGAGTAACAGTTCCAACACATTTAATTCAGCGATGCGATATCCACACAATAATGTTCTTTCAAATGCACAAACTACTGAATACAAAGTCTCTTCTGCTATGTCCTCACTGCGACTCAAAGTTTCTCATACACAGCGTCTCTCTCAATAAACTGTGTGTCTCTACAACAGACAAAGCAAGACAATGTACTAACGGGCTTTCCCAGCGCCCTCCTTATATACACTATCAAAGTCTAGAATCTTCTACGGAAATCATGAACTCAAACAACCAGAACATAACATGCAGCCGAAACTCATTAACATGAACTTTCCCGAAACAATATATCAGGCTACAAAAATACGGCTGCTTACTTCAGCTCTAAATTCTAGCGTATAATTAAGTCACATAAAAGTATGGTATCCCTATCACCTGGTAGCTCAAAAAGGTACGAGAACATTCACCAAACAAATTAACAGCTGCTCAATACACGTGGACAAGAAAACTAAAAGTAGCGAAAAATGTAGCGATGTCAGATGTCAATCAACCGACGAGACACTAATGAGGCCACCAGACAGTGCGACCTGTCTACAACGTTCCGGACTAAACTTAACAAAACGAAAACGGCTCTACTCACGAACAAAAGAAAATCTTACTTAAAAAAAGGCACGAAATCATAACCGTGATAGCTCAAATACACAACATATCGTTACCTACGAATAACACATGCACGCTCTCACAGGATAACACAACCACAATCGTAACATGGTACTGACTCTCTACCTACCATTTACTCCCACGCATTCTTCCACGTTCACACCCACGCATGCCCGCACACATATCCGGCTGACCGCATTTTTCACTTTCATTCCCACGTATGCCGGCACGTACGCCCACTTATCCCTCCCACACACACATGAGTTTAAACTAAGGTTACCTCTGTAACCTCCACGAAAAGAAAAATGGCGACTAACGCGGGCGACAGAGTCCGAATCATCTGTCTCCGGCCTCAAGGTGGCAGATCTTGCAAAGTGGATCACGTCACAGTCGGAAGTAGCCCATGTGGAAGTGTTTACAGTCATATGGGTGTAAATGACTATAAACAGAGGGAAATAGTCAGCCGCCTCTGGGGCATGTACTCAAACCAAGGGGAATCACAGCGCTGGACAGACAAACAGTTACATCCCCTGCCCCCACCTATCTGGCACCCAATCGCCAGCCCACAGAGAAATACGCAGGTATAGAATAAGACGATCATTTCCATCCTCTAATAAGAATGGATCAGGTCTCTTATATAACCCATGTCTTTCTCCGGAACTTAGGAAGTAGGCAGGAGAGACATACATACACAAACATGAAGGTGCGCTACTATATGTGGTCGGGTAAATACCCTGATTTCCCACAGTAGATGCACAGAACATTACACAACAATGTAACGATACAAATTTGCCTCGAGTTATAGATACAAGTACTCACAAACCATAATAGGTGAGGCTAGCGCTGGAAGAAATGTACTCAAACCAAGGGGAATCACAGCGCTGGACAGACAAACAGTTACATCCCCTGCCCCCACCTATCAGGCACCCAATCGCCAGCCCACAGAGAAATACGCAGGTATAGAATAAGACGATCATTTCCATCCTCTAATAAGAATGGATCAGGTCTCTTATATAACCCATGTCTTTCTCCGGAACTTAGGAAGTAGGCAGGAGAGACATACATACACAAACATGAAGGTGCGCTACTATATGTGGTCGGGTAAATACCCTGATTTCCCACAGTAGATGCACAGAACATTACACAACAATGTAACGATACAAATTTGCCTCGAGTTATAGATACAAGTACTCACAAACCATAATAGGTGAGGCTAGCGCTGGAAGAAATGTACTCAAACCAAGGGGAATCACAGCGCTGGACAGACAAACAGTTACATCCCCTGCCCCCACCTATCAGGCACCCAATCGCCAGCCCACAGAGAAATACGCAGGTATAGAATAAGACGATCATTTCCATCCTCTAATAAGAATGGATCAGGTCTCTTATATAACCCATGTCTTTCTCCGGAACTTAGGAAGTAGGCAGAGAGACATACATACACAAACATGAAGGTGCGCTACTATATGTGGTCGGGTAAATACCCTGATTTCCCACAGTAGATGCACAGAACATTACACAACAATGTAACGATACAAATTTGCCTCGAGTTATAGATACAAGTACTCACAAACCATAATAGGTGAGGCTATGGTTCCCCTTGGTTTGAGTACATTTCTTCCAGCGCTAGCCTCACCTATTATGGTTTGTGAGTACTTGTATCTATAACTCGAGGCAAATTTGTATCGTTACATTGTTGTGTAATGTTCTGTGCATCTACTGTGGGAAATCAGGGTATTTACCCGACCACATATAGTAGCGCACCTTCATGTTTGTGTATGTATGTCTCTCCTGCCTACTTCCTAAGTTCCGGAGAAAGACATGGGTTATATAAGAGACCTGATCCATTCTTATTAGAGGATGGAAATGATCGTCTTATTCTATACCTGCGTATTTCTCTGTGGGCTGGCGATTGGGTGCCTGATAGGTGGGGGCAGGGGATGTAACTGTTTGTCTGTCCAGCGCTGTGATTCCCCTTGGTTTGAGTACATTTCTTCCAGCGCTAGCCTCACCTATTATGGTTTGTGAGTACTTGTATCTATAACTCGAGGCAAATTTGTATCGTTACATTGTTGTGTAATGTTCTGTGCATCTACTGTGGGAAATCAGGGTATTTACCCGACCACATATAGTAGCGCACCTTCATGTTTGTGTATGTATGTCTCTCCTGCCTACTTCCTAAGTTCCGGAGAAAGACATGGGTTATATAAGAGACCTGATCCATTCTTATTAGAGGATGGAAATGATCGTCTTATTCTATACCTGCGTATTTCTCTGTGGGCTGGCGATTGGGTGCCTGATAGGTGGGGGCAGGGGATGTAACTGTTTGTCTGTCCAGCGCTGTGATTCCCCTTGGTTTGAGTACATTTCTTCCAGCGCTAGCCTCACCTATTGTGGTTTGTGAGTACTTGTATCTATAACTCGAGGCAAATTTGTATCGTTACATTGTTGTGTAATGTTCTGTGCATCTACTGTGGGAAATCAGGGTATTTACCCGACCACATATAGTAGCGCACCTTCATGTTTGTGTATGTATGTCTCTCCTGCCTACTTCCTAAGTTCCGGAGAAAGACATGGGTTATATAAGAGACCTGATCCATTCTTATTAGAGGATGGAAATGATCGTCTTATTCTATACCTGCGTATTTCTCTGTGGGCTGGCGATTGGGTGCCTGATAGGTGGGGGCAGGGGATGTAACTGTTTGTCTGTCCAGCGCTGTGATTCCCCTTGGTTTGAGTACATTTCTTCCAGCGCTAGCCTCACCTATTATGGTTTGTGAGTACTTGTATCTATAACTCGAGGCAAATTTGTATCGTTACATTGTTGTGTAATGTTCTGTGCATCTACTGTGGGAAATCAGGGTATTTACCCGACCACATATAGTAGCGCACCTTCATGTTTGTGTATGTATGTCTCTCCTGCCTACTTCCTAAGTTCCGGAGAAAGACATGGGTTATATAAGAGACCTGATCCATTCTTATTAGAGGATGGAAATGATCGTCTTATTCTATACCTGCGTATTTCTCTGTGGGCTGGCGATTGGGTGCCTGATAGGTGGGGGCAGGGGATGTAACTGTTTGTCTGTCCAGCGCTGTGATTCCCCTTGGTTTGAGTACATTTCTTCCAGCGCTAGCCTCACCTATTATGGTTTGTGAGTACTTGTATCTATAACTCGAGGCAAATTTGTATCGTTACATTGTTGTGTAATGTTCTGTGCATCTACTGTGGGAAATCAGGGTATTTACCCGACCACATATAGTAGCGCACCTTCATGTTTGTGTATGTATGTCTCTCCTGCCTACTTCCTAGGTTCCGGAGAAAGACATGGGTTATATAAGAGACCTGATCCATTCTTATTAGAGGATGGAAATGATCGTCTTATTCTATACCTGCGTATTTCTCTGTGGGCTGGCGATTGGGTGCCTGATAGGTGGGGGCAGGGGATGTAACTGTTTGTCTGTCCAGCGCTGTGATTCCCCTTGGTTTGAGTACATTTCTTCCAGCGCTAGCCTCACCTATTATGGTTTGTGAGTACTTGCCTCTGGGGCAGACTCATAACGCAGTGTAAGCGTGTATTCCCCCGGACTTCAAGCACCTAGCATCACCCCGCCAAGGCAGACCGGCCGCCGGAGACTTAATCTCCATCTCCAACGCTAATCTGTATCATGCATGCCGCAAGCTGGGGGTGTGTATATATGTCGTTGGCCGGAAAAAAACAACTGTGACACTACCGGCCTACATTCACAGCAACTACAACAACGAGACTTTGTCACAGCAGCCTACCACATTTCCCTGGTATCAGAGTGGATATTACCTGCCTTTCCCGTGGCCGGAGAATGAAATTGACTAACGTGTGTTGGGACAGTACCGATGTCCTTACAGTAAGATGCCGTCTTATTCCTACCACTGCGTAGACACGGCATCTCAGAGCACATGCTGAAGAACTTAGAAAAGTGAACCTTGACCTCGTAATTATTATTTTATATTGAGCAGCATTTTGCCGATAACAGGCAGATGTGATTACGAGATCCGAATCAAAATGTCCGATTCGTACGACGAGGTCATTTTGATCGGGTCAAGTAATCACATCTGTCTGTTTTCGGAACTATATCAAGCAAATTGCTGCTCAACATAATTTGTGTACCCAGTCCACAACAAAACTTTACCTTCGCTTCGTGCCCTCCACTCTGTGCGACCATTTTAGGTTTGCATACCTATCAAACCTATCATGCACACCGAAACAAAACATATGCATATTCACAAAATGATTTGAATTCAGTGTAATTCAGTACCAGGAAAGGTCTTCAACAGGATCATCCCGGAGAGAATGAGAGCTCTGCTGACCCCCAGCTGGGAGACCAGCAAGCAGGATTCAGGAAAAACCGATCATCTACAGACCAGATTGCCACTCTCCGCATCATCGTGGAACAGTCTCTGGAGTGGAGCTCCCCGCTGTACGTCAACTTTGTGGATTACGAGAAAGCATTTGACAGCGTGGACCGAGAGACTCTGTGGAAACTCCTACGACACTACGGTGTACCCACAAAGCTCGTCCGCCTGATCAAGAGCAGCTACGATGGCATGACATGTCGCGTGATCCACAAAGGGCAGTTCACCAGGGAGCTCCAGGTCAGAACCGGTGTCAGGCAGGGGTGTCTGCTGTCTCCGTTCCTCTTCCTATTGGCCATAGACTGGGTAATGAAGATGACCACAGAGCACAGACGAAGTGGAATACAGTGGACACTGTGGACACAGCTTGACGACCTCGATTTTGCAGATGACTTGGCATTACTGTCCCACACTCATCAACAAATGCAGGACAAGACCACGAGGCTTGCTGACATCTCGTCCCAAGTGGGCCTCACCATCCACAAACAGAAAACAAAGACAATGAGGCTGAACGCAACCAGGGAAGAACCAGTCTTGCTTGCTGGCACCACGTTGGAGGAGGTGGAGTCCTTCACCTATCTCGGGAGCATCATAGACAAAAAAGCGGCACTGATGCAGATGTCAGAGCACGAATCGGTAAAGCCAGAGCAGCCTTTCTCCAGTTGAAAAAAGTGTGGAGTTCCAGAGAGCTGTCACAACACACCAAAGTCCGGATTTCAATCCAACGTAAAAGCAGTTCTCCTATATGGAGCAGAGACTTGGAGATTGACAAAAACCACAGAGTACAGACCTTCATAAACAGCTGCCTTAGAAGAATTTTGAAAATCCACTGGCCAGAGAAGATCAGCAACATCAGACTCTGGGAGAGAACAGAGCAGATAACAGCAGATAATGAAATTAGGCGAAGAAGATGGGGATGGATTGGTCACAGTCTGAGAAAGCCAGCTTACAGTATCACTAGGCAGGCATTGCCATGGAACCCCCAGGGAAAGAGGAAAAGAGGTAGGCCGAGAAACTCCTGGCGTCGAGACCTCCAAGCAGACATCAAGAGACTGGGAACCACCTGGAGTAAAATCGAAGGAGAAGCACAGGACGGGAGTCGCTGGAGGTCTCTCGTCGACGGCCTATACCCAGGTAGGGGTGACAGGCGTAAGTAAGTAAAGTAATTCATAAGCAAAGTTTAGCAATGAAACACCCATAGCAGCAATGTGGATAATAACTTGAAAAAAATGGTAGCGAACAAACAAGAAAACATGACTCCACTATAGGTGTTATGTGAAGCAGACGACAGTTTTGTTGACGCAAGGGAGCTAACTGTGTTGAGTGATTGTGAGCGTTTGGCTGTTCCGTCTAACTCCTACGCTATTACAGTTTCGGTGTTTTTGTCTACAGTATTGAAAGTACGGTAGATTTTGAAATGGGGCTGGTCGGAGCGCATTCCGGAGCATGCACGTGTCGTTTTTGGCGTGCGGGGCAGAAATTCTGGCAAAGAAGTAACAAGATAAATATGACGGACAAGCTTTAAATTTTAGGATATTGTCCCTAAAAGAATTGATCTCGAGGCCTTTTTTCGATTTTTTTTATTAAGATGCAAATTATGATGCGCCGTGTGTCCGTCTTTATTTGTGAGCGCCGACTTGTGTGTTGATCAGAGGCTGGCTCAGAGAGAAGGGAAATAGATCAGCATTATAAGCCTAAAAATATGAACAACTCTGAATATTCCTAAAAGATAAAGTGACGCATCTGAGCTCCAAACAATACGGTAGACTTTGGGATGAAATCCTCATCTAGTTTTTAGCTTGGAATGTTGCATTTCGCGACTCTTGTTTGCGTTACATATATACAACAATGAAGATTTCAAGTTATAGGTTAGTGACTTTAGCTTTTTGTACTCTCTGTATCGCTTTTTGCGGGTTTCCACGCTCAATGCGAGTGCCGAAGCACACGATGGCAGCGATGGCACATACACGCACGAAAAAGTTATCTTCGGCATTGATAAAGACGGCAAGTTTAAAATTAACCAAAGTGTTAACATTGTCATAGTTATAAAGGATGCATTAGTGTTACAGCTGAACAGTATTTTGTGTTTTATTTCGTAAGACCCTGGCTCGAGAGTCCATCAACAACTTTGCCAGGCTTTTTGGAAGGAAAATATATGGAGCAAGCTCACGAACAATTAATTTGCTTGTTATACAATATATCAGTACATGTGTCAAAGAAGGGAAAACAATATGGAGTGTGTACATACTGCCATATAACTGCGATTTTCGTTCCCTTTTCAGATATTCAAGGACAATGATTATTTTCAAATAACTTTGCAGGTTAATGTGTTCGGTCTGTTTCCTCTACCGTCATTTTTGAAGTTGACAATCTTTTTGTTTCTTTGATCAATGCTTTCCTATGTTTAGTATCAGTTCTAAACCGTTATCCATAATCTGGCTTACCCGTATAAACACTAGTTTTCTGTATCATTTTATTGCGTAGACTAACATATCTCAGTTTTTTTTTCAATAATGTCTGATAATACAATGAAATCGCACCAGCTACGTATAGGGCACCTTAACATTTACCACTTCGTGAATAAGGTTCCAGATTTCCGTGTCTTTTTGACCCAGCCCACACCATTTCACATTCTTGGAAGCACCGAATCATGCCTAAATTCCAAAATAAGCGGTGTGTTCAAATCCTGTGTCTCCTATTTTCAGACGCGATCCTGTACTTCCGCAGCAAATAGGAGTTGCTGTGTATATACACGATTCTCTTGCGCAGTTTACGCGCAGACGAGTAGACCTTGAATCAAAGACTGGTGAAAGTGTGTGGGCTGACGTCAGAACAAACAAATCTACTTCATCGTTAACTGGATTTGTGTATAGAAACCCGTCTGCATCGTTTGAGTGGTACGACGACTTTTTAACAATGGTGGGCAAAGTAAATAAATGCAGCTCTGATGTTTTATTACTTGAAGGCTTTAACATTAAACTCAGCCACTCGCAAACTCCTCGCTACCTATAGGAACTCTTTTTGTCTACTGTATTAAAAATACGGTAGACATTGAAATGGGGCAGGTCGGAGCGCATTTTGGAGCATGGACATGACGTTTTTGGCTTCCGGGGCAGAAATTCTGGCAAAGAAGTAACAAGATAAAATGACGTCACATCTAGCTACGCAAACCTTGCTAGAGAACGACTTTTTGGCGCCAAAGCACCGTGTGTGTGTGTGTGTGTGTGTGTGTGTGTGTGTGTGTGTGTGTGTGTGTGTGTGTGTGTGTGTGTGTGTGTGTGTGCGCGTGCGTGCGTGCGTGCGTGCGTGTGTGTGTGTGTGTGTGTGTGTGTGTGTGTGTGTGTGTGTGTGTGTGTGTGTGTGTGTGTGGGCACAAAACCCCTAAAATGGGTGACTTTCTTTACAATCCAAATGGATAATGGGTGTGTGTAAAATTCTGGGTGACCAAGTCAGGCACCCATTTTTGGAAGAGTTCATTATCTTTCATTCAAAAGTCAGAAAAAACATATCAAAATAGGATGTCCCCATTTTGAGTGGTTCACATGATGTTTTGTGTTTGCAACGCACTCCGCTAGTGTGTTGCCATGGAAGCGAGGGTCTGTGTGACGTCAGCTTTCTTAGCTATACCTGATTGGTCGACTGCGCATTGACATGAACTGAGTTCTTTCCCCATCCCATTGTCTTTCGTCCCGCTCCGCTGTCTCGTTTGCAAAGGTAAATTGTATGCAATATATTTTATTTAAGAGCACGACCAAGTGTACTTATTCAGCACAGTTATTTAACTGTAATGCTCCCAATCGGATACAATTGCACAGTCAGCCGATACTGACCCGCTTCGCCGAGAAAAGACGTCTGCTATGCGGCCGGTCGTCTGCTAATCAGTCTTGATTCCTAAAAGATAATAGAATCCCACCATTTTAACAAAAGATTTCTTCTTCAATGAAAGGAATTCGTCCAATAACACCATTACAAGATCAATCGGCCACGCGATTTTGTTGCTTTATTCTGACAGGTGTGATTGTAATCGAAAAGTAACTTCACACATGCACTATGAAAAAACGAAAATGGCGCAGATTTCAGTGTGTATTTCAATCCTCGTACTCAATTCCAAAAACAGACTTCCACGAACAGCTTTTTCGGATTGTGCAAAGTGTCGTGTTTTACTGTATTACCAGTTATTGTTCGTAGGGGACTGGGAGTACTGCAGTAATTATGTATATCTGATCCAATATGTTAAGTTTACATGGTTGCATTTGACATGTTTGCAGCACTGTTTTGGCAACACTCAGGACTTTCTGCACACACCCAGCGCCAGATGGCAGCAGGATGTCCAAAACCATCGAGATCTATGGAAGTAGACAAACACGCCCCTTCCTGGCACATGACCAAGACCCATGGCAAAATTAGTCAGCTACCTGAGCAGCAGACTCATAGCCCACCTTCTGCCGGAGAGGGTGCGTCTGGTAAGAGGGTGCAGAGACGGCAGGGGAATGCCCCCAATTACAAACTGGTAAGTGATTCTATGATCATCTTCATTTTATTGGCTCACGTGCAAAGCAAAAGTGAGTTTATTTTCTGGGCCACTGGTCGTCCGTCTGTCGTCCGTGGTAAACATTACCGGTGGCATTTCCTCCGAGACTATTCAAGCCACATTCTTCAAGCTTGGCCCAAGGATACTTTGTGGCAAGACCTTTGTAAACATACCAATTTGAGTGACCTCTCACAAAGGGTCACGTGGGGTTGACAGATGTGTGAAAATGCTTACATTTTCAAGATTCAAGATGACTTTATTGTTTCTGTAATAGAAGATAATCATACACAGCAAAAATTGTCTTGCCACTGCAGGTGCTGCTCACATTCACTCACTCGCTCATTCCACAAATTACAATAACAGAGCTACAAAATGGACAATGACTCGGGATGGGGACGTAGCTCAGTGGATAAGATTCTTCAAGCTTGGCCCAATTATACTTTGTGGCAAGACCTTTGTAAACATACCATTTTGAGTGACCTCTCACAAAGGGTCACGCGGGGTTGACAGATGTGTGAAAATGCTTACATTTTCAAGATTCAAGATGACTTTATTGTTTCTGTAATAGAAGATAATCATACACAGCAAAAATTGTCTTACCACTGCAGGTGCTGCTCACATTCACTCACTCGCTCATTCCACAAATTACAATAACAGAGCTACAAAATGGACAATGACTCGGGATGGGGACGTAGCTCAGTGGATAAGACAATGCGCTGGCAGTCGTAAGATCCCGGGTTCGATTTCCCTGGTGGGTAGGAATGGGATGTGAGCTTTTCCTCATTCCCATCGAGTCAAATTTACGTACAGACTCGGCTTATGGTTGCCTGTCTCGCCTTCGTGTGCACAGCACGCATAATCATCAAGTGCGCACGCTAAAAATCCCATTACCACTAATCGATAAGAGAAGGCCCGCTAGGGCCGGTGAAATGGAAACAAATATTTCACATGCACCGAAGTTAATAACCGGGTGGAGGTTTGCACACAAAGTAGCGCTTCGTAGCAGCAGGCTTTCAAAGCTCCAGCTTCCATCCCTACGGCGGCGCCTTGAGCATCTTTAATTAGATGGATATGTGCGCCTTGGAGACACGTACATACATACATACATATATACATACATCTCTTGGCTTGACTTCGCGAACGAAGATTTTATAGGAGTTGCCCGCCACGACGTCTGCAGGCTTGTTCGTGGCTGCGGAGGCCAATCCGAGACAGGCAGGTTCGACCGCAGTGGCTGCAGGGGAAGGTATGGCCAGGGTTCTGAGCTGCGGCATCTCTGTTTTTTCTCCTGAGCCGCTTGTCCTTAAGGCTAGCTCTGTGAGAGTCCTCAAAGGAGACAGCTGCCTTGTAAATGGTGGAGCGCCAGGTGTCACGGTCCGCAGCAAGCGAAGACCACTGGTGGTGGTCGATTTGGCAGGCACTAAGTGACTTCTTGAGACAGTCTTTGTATCTCTTCTTTGGTGCCCCTCTGTCACGGTGTCCAGTAGCAAGCTCGCCGAACAGGGTGATCTTTGGTAGGCGATGATCCTCCATCCTGGAGACATGCCCCGCCCAGCGGAGCTGTGTCCGCAGCAGCAAAGCCTCGATGCTCACAGTTTCAGCCTGTTCAAGGACCTCGACGTTGGTGACATAGTCACTCCAGTGAATGCCCAGGATGGTACGCAGGCAGCGCTGGTGGAAGCGTTCGAGGAGTCGTAGTTGGCTGCGGTAGAGGGCCCAGGACTCGGAACCATACAGCAGGGTGGGGAGGACCACAGCTCTGTACACGCTGATCTTGGTGCCTGTTTTCAGCTGTTGATTGTGCCACACCCGCTTGAAAAGTCGCCCGAAAGCGCTGTTCGCTTTTGCCAGCCTGCTGTCAAGCTCCTTGTCCAGCTTGGCGTCCGACGTGATAATGCAGCCAAGGTAAGTAAACTGGTGCACTGACTTTAGTTCAGACTCGCCAATGGTGATGTGAGGAGGGCGATACACTGTCGTGGGTGCCGGCTGATGGAGGACCTCTGTCTTTTTCAGACTGACCTCGTCCAAAGAGCTGGGCAGCATCTGCGAAGCAGGACGTGATACGCTGCAGGGCTCTCTCTGTGTGTGCAACGAGGGCAGCATCATCAGCAAAAAGCAGCTCACGAATCAGTTGGTCTAGGGTTTTCGTGTGGGCCTGCAGTCGTCTGAGGTTGAACAGGCTGCCATCGAGACGATACCTGATGTACACTGCATCGTCATCATCGAGGTCCACTGTGGCCTGCTTCAACATCATGCTAAAAAAGATGGTAAAGAGGGTCGGTGCCAGCACGCAGCCCTGCTTTTCGCCGTTGAGAATGGGGAATGGTTCTGAGAGGTCATTGTTGAGTCTGACCTGGCCTTGCTGGTCCTCGTGTAGCTGGACAATCATGTTGAGGAACTTTGGGGGACAGCCAAGTCGCTCCAGGATCTGCCACATGCCTTGCCTGCTCACAGTGTCGAATGCTTTTGTTAGGTCGACAAATGTTACGTACAGCCCTTTGTTCTGCTCGCGGCACTTCTCCTGTAGCTGTCTCAGCACAAAGACCATATCGGTGGTGCTCCTGTTTGCTCTGAAGCCACACTGGCCCTCTGGGAGGTGGTCTTCAGCGATGGCAGGTACCAGCCGATTCAGGAGCAGCCTTCCAGGAGCAGCCTTGCCTTGTGAGTGACCGCACGAGTGCTGTACAGTAATTATTATTATTGTCTTTGTTATTATTGTTATTATTATTATTGTTGTTATTATTATTGTTATTATTTACCACGATCATCATCATCTCGATCGTGACATAATCATGAACATTGTTATTTTGAACAGTTGCAGCAGTAAGTATTTGTGCAGAGAATAGGCAATCCTTGCCATTTGGCTTTATCAAAAGATGAATGAGGGCAAATAATGGCAAAACTGAAGCGATGTTGGTAGCTAATCCAAGATTATCTTCATACATACATACATACATACATACATACATACATACATACATACATCTAATGGCCGGCACCAGTGTCTTCATCCCGACCCCAACCTCCCTGACAAAAACAGAATGCTAAGACAGCTCTATGTCTCCTGAACACACTAGTATAATAATATGCTCTTTTGTTAAATTCCTACTTGACTAAAGTTAGCTAGTTATTTGGGTTTAACGCCGAGCAGGCGACTAAGGTCATCTCACGGCGGGATGGGTAAAAATCTGGTCAGCCAGACTAAAAGCAAGGTCTTAAGACAAGATGTAAATATAGATTAAAAATCTCAGGCTAAAATGTCGCACATGTTTTTAAAAGAAACGTCTACAGACTCTCAAAAAGGGCAAATAGAAAAAAAAAATCACATAGTCTATGAATGCTCAGATCTTGTTAAAAATATTGCATTCTCTCAAGAAATTGAAGATTTTGTCCGGGGAACATCCCGGAACAAAACCTTCAAGGAATCTGCTGTGAAGTGTTTATATCTGGTGTCAATTAGGTCAGCACAATACAGCAAAAAGTGTCGAACAGAAAACTGCTCATCACAGGCAAAACACCATGGACGCTCATCCTGTTTAAGTAAGTAAGAGTGCGTAACATACGTGTGCCCGATGTGGAGCCGAGTAAGGACAGTCTCCTCACGGCGGTTGCCGCAGCGGAAAGGTAGACTGTCGGACACTGTAGGAAGAGCTTCATGAAGCGTGTTCCCTTCCTCTTTGTCCCACTCGGACTGCCACTCGCGGACTATGTGCGCACTAATCACTATAAACAGTCTGTGTGTCAGGGGCAGGGTCACTGCGGGCACTGTTGGCACAGAATCTGCGATTCTGTTGCCTTCGATGCCCACATGGCCCGGGACCCAAATAAAAATGATGTCATAATATTCCTTTATCAAGTCTGCATAGGGCTCTCTAATCTGCACCAGCAGTGAGTGGTCTGTTCCCGCGCCCTGAAGGGCCTGCAGGGCAGAAAGAGAGTCAGACAGAATCAGGAAGTTCCTTTCCCGAGACTGATAGGCATGCTTGAGTGCCAACAGAACTGCCTGCAGTTCTTCACTAAATAGAGAGGAATGGTCAGGTAGGCGGAGCTTAAATAGGTGTCTAGGATGGCGAAAGGACACTGCAGCCGCAGCCACTCTCCCATCCTCAGACTTGGACCCATCCGTATAAAGACTATAATAGCCAGGAAAACTTGAAAGGAGTTCATTGAGGCTCTGTTGGTATATGGCTGGTGGAGTACAATCCTTCTTGTGGGCGGTCAAGTCCAGCAAGATGTCAGGAACTGGTAGAAGCCAGGGTGGAGTGACGTGTTGCAGAGATTCCGAAACTTTGTCCAGGTCCACTCCGGCCGCCTGCAGATGAGGTCGGACACAGAATTAGTGGACGGACAGCTCCTGGATGGGCATCGTAAATCTCTGCAAACGACGGGTTAAAAACACAATCATAGGCAGGATTGTCTGGATGGGCCTTCATTTTCAGAACGTAGCTGAGCATGAGGCGGATGCGGCGGAGACTGAGAGAAGGCTCCCCTGCCTCGGCATACAGACTAGGAACTGGAGGTGTCCGGAAGGCCCCTAGACATATGCGCAGACCCTTATGGTGAATTGAGTTCAGACGCTGTAGAACAGACTTGGAAGCCGAGCCATATACCACAGAGCCGTAATCCAGTTTGGACCGAACAAGGGCCAGGTATAGTCGAAGTAAGACAATGCGGTCTGCACCCCAGTCAGTACGACCAACGACACGAAGAATGTCAAGGGCCTTCTGACATGAGGTTCTAAGGTAGTTAACATGGTTGCAGAAGGTCAATCTTTTGTCAAATATGACCCCCCAAAACTTTGCCTCTTCGGCCACCTTAATTGGCACTCCAGCAATGCTCAGGCTAGATTTTGGAAAAAAAAATTCGTCTGGTTAGTAAAATGCACACAGATTGTCTTGGAGGGCGAGAACCTGAATCTGTTGAGAGACACCCACCCCTGGATGTGATCAATGCACAGCTGCACGCGCCTCTCAAGGGACGCAAGTCCTCGACCTCGTGCACACAAAGCAAAGTCGTCCACAAACAAAGAGCATTCAGAATCATCCTTGACGGCCTTTACAATGTTATTTATTTTAATGCTAAATAAAACAGGAGATAGAATGCTGCCCTGTGGGACACCCATCTCCTGTTCAAAGGAGTCGGAGAGGGTGGAGCCCACACGGACATGGAACGACCTGTTAGACAAAACATTGTGAATAAAAACGGGCAGGTGCCCTTTAAAACCCATGTCCGACAAATCAGACATTATACCATACTTCCAGGTAGTGTCATATGCCTTTTCAAGATCAAAGAAAATTGCATAGACATCCTGTTTGTTGACAAAAGCATCTCGGATAAAAGGCTAAAAGCGGACTAGATGGTCATTTGTACTACGGAAGCGTCGGAAACCGCACTGGAGGTCTGTGATGAGACCACGTGACTCAAGATGCCACACCAGTCGGGCGCTGACCAAGCGTTCCATAGTCTTACATAAACGTGATGTCAAAGCTATTGGCCGGTAGTTGCCCGGGTCGGAAGGATCCTTACCCGGCTTGGGGATTGGCACAACCACAGCGTGTCGCCAAGATGGCGGAAAACGACCGGTTATCCAGATATGGTTAACTCTTACCAGTTCGCTCCATTGGCCATCGTACGCGCACGTACGAAGCCACGCCCACGGAAAATTCCGTCATGTTTACTGAATTAAAACCAATTAATTTTAACTCTCAGTACCATTGTCATAACTTATTGACATTAGAAAGTCATTTTCATATGATGGAATGAAAAAAATATTAATTTTGAGTTTGTTCTTGACCTTTGTTATCGATCGAGTCACTTTGTTCGCCATCTTCCTTTTCGTACTGCGTCATTTTCACTGCTTGCGATATCTCTCTGCGAATATTCCGTCAAAATCAGTTCATCTGAGTCCGAAACTGAAGAGTATCTGACTGAAGGGGAATCTTCCAGTGAACAGGCCGCTGAAAACGATTCTAGTGCCAGCGATGTGGAAGAAACGAACGAAAACCATCGCAGGTCAGTGTGACACTTTCTATTTTTGTTTGACCATGTGTGAGTCTTTGTTTACCTTTTCGTCTGGTTCAGAATCATGAGTTATTACGTGTGTACAGTACTTCGGATAATTTTATGATGTACATAAGCAAGTTTTATTACACGCTGTGTATTGCCTCAGTGATATTTTCAGCAAGTCAGAGATTTTCTGAGAAGAACATGTTTTTTTACTTCATGAATCAGTGTTGAATGTGCACATGGTACAGTGGGACTTGAATCATGGCAATATCTATACTGATCATGCAAAATGTGCTGAAATCACAATACCTTTTATGCTAGTTCACAGAAATCATGTTGCATAATGTATTTCAGTTTGCTTACATGTTTATATGGTTGTCTGTACTTATTTTCAGGAGTGAATGTTATGATGCTGAGGATGATGGGCCTGAGATTCCAGCCTTCAATCCAACCTGCCCACCAGGTATTCAGCTTCCACCTGAGTCAAGGACAGGTGAAGGTGTGAAGGAGTACATCACAGCTGTAAGCTTCTTCAAGCTCTTCTTTATACTTGACCTGATGCAGCATCTGTGTCGCTTCACCAACACCTATGCCCAGCTTCACGGACAAGAGAAGCCAACGCTGTACCGCGGCTGGACTGATGTGACACCGGATGAAATGTACTTTTTCTTTGGGCTGCTGATGTACATGGCACTTAAGTGCTACTGGTCCACAGCCCCACTCTTCCATGGACTCTGGGCCAGACACTTTGTGAGCAAGCTGCGTTTCAAGGCCATTTGTGCTTTCCTCAAGGTGTCCAATGCGGAGACGGAAGACAACACTGCTGACAAGTTGTGCAAGGCCAGGTTTCTACACGACTACATCCGCCGCAAGTGTATGAAACTGTACCAGCCCTACTCCAGTGTGTCTGTGGATGAGAGAATGGTAAGAAACAGGGGGCGGTTCACCTTCAGACAATTTATCAGGGACTGACGTGCCCCTGTACCAGCCCCAGAAGACAGTGCCACGCCCACTTCCAACACCCACACTGGATCACCCCATTGTGCCAACCTGGAGTAATGCCTACAGGAACTGTAAACTGTGCTACAGCAGGGAGAAGAAGGAGAGGAAGACTCATGTCACCTGTGGGACCTGCCAGCAGCACTACTGCTTCATAAAGCAAAGGAACTGTCTTGTTGAAGCACACCAGTGATGTACCGTCAGTCAGATTTTTTGTACATTCATACTAACAGCTGTCTTACCGATGACATCAAACACCATGGAATAGGTAAAACATTGTGAAATGTAGTTCAGGAGGTGTAAATTTACATTGCTGTGCTGTGACAGTAGGCTGATACAAATGCATCATTGTTTATCTGACTTTATTTATGTCTCAGTCATGCCAGGTGTTGACACGCCCACTTTTTCCTGACCTTGACCTGTGTAGAATATGTTGCATAACTCTTAGGAATACAAATACATTTTATTGAAACTTCACAAAGATGTGTAGAAATGATTTGTCCACACACTGAATTCACATTTTAAACAAAAGGGCAAGAAACCTCAAAAATTTCTTCTTAGTGACTTTTGTGAAAAATATTTTTGGAAACCATACACCATTTTTTTCTTCATCGCTAAATAAACAATAACTTCTAAACTACATTAAGTACAGACTTTTTACTTACCCTGACTGAAAGCTGACTCAATGCACTTTAATATGATGTATAATAAGCCAACTGTTGACCACTATAAGAGCTTTCAGCAGCACTTTCTCTTGGGTATGTGTGAGGGTAAAAGTCAGTTTGTTCACTGGCCTCAAATAGAGCGAACTGGTAAGAGTTTTAAAGCCTTGAGAAGTGCAAGGAGTGAATCCTCAGGCAGATGTGTTAGGAACTGATAATGGATGGTATCTAATCCAGCAGCAGAGTCAGTACATTTCTGCATGGCTTGCTGCAATTCTGAAAACGCGAAAGGGGCATTATAGTCTTCCGAGTTATCCGATATAAAATCACAAGCACAAGATTCTCCTTCTCCTTCTCTCTCTGGAAGAAAGGTGAATAATGCTCTGTTGAAGAACTATGAGCCATTGTGGAGGCAAGCAATTTGGCCACAGCCTTTTTATCTGTGACCAAACTGGCACCATCTCTAAGATGGCCGACAGAAGCCGAGCCACCCCTGCCCCTAATTCTTCGAACAGCCTTCCACACTTTTTGGGATTGAGTCCTAGAAGATAAAGATGAGACGAAGCGTCTCCAGGAAGCACGGCGTTTGCGTTTAAAAATGTAACGGGCTTTCGCCTGCTGTCTTTTAAATGTTAAAATATTTGCTTGCGACGGATTAAGAAAAGCACGTCGCTGAGCAGATTTGCGCATTGTTTGGGCCTTGCGGCACTCTTCATTGAACCATGGTACTCTCGGCTTCCGAGGGAGAGGGACTGATGTGAAAGTTCTAGGGATGGTTTTACCTGCTACGTCCAACAAAATAAAAGTAAAACAAGAAACAGGTTCTTCAGCTGACATGACCACCTCCTCTGTAAGACGAGACTGACAGAGGGAGGCAAACAGAGGCCAGTTAGCTTTCTTGAGATTCCAGCGCCCCACCGGCGAATCCTCCTCACAGCTGACCGATGACAGAACTACTGGGAAGTGATCACTACCACACAGGTCGTCGTAAACCTTCCAGGCAAAGTCCAGCATGAGAGAAGGATCACACAGTGAGGTCTAGAACAGAACTAGATCCTAAACCTGAGTTAGAGTATGTAGGTGAGCCATCGTTAAAGACACACAGGTTAAGTTGAGAAAAACATCTTCTAACATCTGACCTCTGCCATCATAGTGGTCACTACCCCAAAGGTGAGCGTGACCGTTAAAATCCCCCATGAGAATAAAGGGAGAGTGCAGTTGATCTACTAAGTTACAAATATAATTGCTACTGACCCGCAGTGATGGTGGCAGGTAAATACTCCATATGGTTATGGTCTTCTTCAAGGTAACCCGAGCTGCGACAGCCTGAAGACAGGTGTCTATGCTAACGGGGCTACATAAAATTTGGCTACTAATGAGAAGAGCCTCTCGACCCGAGCGCCTCTCCGAATCAGAGCCTTTATGTATAACGTTGAAACCATTAAAGGATACAGGGTCAGAAGTCTTCAGGTAAGTCTCATGAAGAGATATTACTGAGGGGTTATAGAACTTGACTAAAAGACGTAATTCCTCAAAGTTAGCTTGAAAACCACTACAATTCCACTGAAGCATAGAGTACATGATTATGTCTTATCTGGGGGTGAAGAGTTTTTCCCCCTTTTTCCTTTGCCTTGGAAGGAGTTGAAGAAACAGAGGGGGGCCGGCTCCCGGGCCTCCTCTGGTTCTTCGGAGATGAATGGGGTGGAGCTGCTGCAGCATCAGCAACGACAACTTCCACTCCCTCCATCCGCTCCTCCAGTGCAGTGTAACGCACGCAGACTTGCCTCCAGTCGTACGCACAGACTCTCGCACAACAGACGCATACACCGCCACTGACTCAGACGGGCGCATTCATGCGGTAAAACTCAACACACGGGCTCCCTTTCTAAAGTAACTTTTATACAGGATAAACAATATAAGAAGAACGCTCACAACTATCACACCTATATACCCTACTACCACATACACACAATATCACGGCCAGGCTAGGTATTAGTTTCTCACTGTCTCCAACCTGTTTGATGTTATCGCCTGGTTACGTTAGTCCTTCTCACGTCTAGGCGTGCAAGTCTTTCGTTGTACGCTCCTCGAGTCGTCCTGTCTCTTGTATCGCGGACGTCCTCGTTACTCGTACCGTAGCGCAGTTCTATCTGTGACGCTTGTTTTGAAGGGGGACATCAGTTTTCCCCTTCTGGGCCCGTGCGCACAGCGGTCCCATAGATTTCTTAGACCCCTGGTCCTGGGCAGCGTTCCTGCCGCTAGAGTTAGCGGCCTTAGAAGGCTGACCAGAGCCAGAAGCCTTTGGTGTTGATTGACCAACAGGTTTGGGTGGGGCCTGAGGCTTAGGGGCAACAGAAGGCGGCACAACCGGACCGGCAGTGTCCGCCTTCTGTGTTCCCTGGCTCCACTTCACCACCGGAGGAGGGTTACTCTCCAGGTGCGAGACGAGCCGAGGTTCCGCCCCCAACCAAGAAGTTGGGGTTTGACATGAAAAGTCTTTGGTGGGGCGCTTGCCTGCCACCGCTGCACTGAAAGTATACACTGAGGTGTTAGAGGTTGGGGCAGCCGCAGCTGCACCAGGGCCTTCAACCAGTTTTTTGGCATCCACAAAGGACAGTCCCTTCTCCACACGCACCTGCTGAATCTTGCACTCGGATATCCAACGAGGGCATTTCTTATCCGAAGCCATATGCGCCCCCCTGGCAATTCACACACAGGGGGGGGGGGGGGGGTGGCTGTGCAGGACTCAGCAGAGTGTCCAGGCATAGTCCAACGGGCGCATGAAGCCTCTGCCTGACGGCATGTCTTCTGCCCATGGCCATACTTTTGGCACTTAAAGCACCGGAGGGGGAGAGGGACGTACTTTTTCACTCTCACGGAGTAGTAACCTCCCCAGATGGTAGTAGGAGGGGTGGGGGTGCCAAACGGCAGGATGATGGTAGGGAGACGGATCTCCCCACCACCTCGCTTGGAAGCGAAGCGCCCGACGTAAGTCACCCGCTGAGACTTAAGGTTCCGTACAAGTTCATCTTCTGACAGTTCTGCCAAAGCTTGATCTTTGATTACGCCTCTTGACGAATTCATAGTCTTGTGGGGTGTGACCTCCACCGGAGTGTCTCCGATGGAAGAGAGCCTCAGTAGCCCGCTGGAGTGTGCCCGGTTACGGCACTCCATCAGCAAGTCACCAGACCTGAGGCGCTGGGCGTCAGGCCTGCCAACACGGCTCCTGAGGGTCTCCCCCAGCAGAAAAGGTTACAGCTTGGTAACAGGTTTCTCCTTTACCTTGCTATGGACAATGACAAAGCGAGGCCATACTGTCGACGCCTGAGGCGTCGCTTCCTCACAGTCCGAGTCACTGTCATGTTCAATGTTGGTGGCTATGTGCCGCTTCTGTGCAAGTTTTTTTTTTGTTTTTTTTTCCATATTATAATAGTAGAGATATTCATCCCCCGGGGGTCCCCGCCCGCCACCGAGCCCAACAAGGGAAAGTGCAAATGTCGGCGGGTCTCCAGCCGACGCACAATGGAGACTGCCCGAAAGATATACTCAAGGGGGTAAGCCCGATTGAACCGTTTGAGCCACCGCCTTCTACCACACCGTTGAATGCAGGGGGATACTGGCGTAAAGCACCTAATCAGCAGCAGAGGCTATAGCATGGTGCTCCATATATCAACCCGCACGTCAACAGTGGGATAGGGCTCAACGTGACAATAGCCGATTGACTAGGCCGGTACGACTAGCCTCCCGTTTAGGTAGAAGTCAAGGCCAAAGTGGAGTGTTGGCACCAGTGAGCCGCAACCCAAAGGCAACCTCAGCCACCAGGATCCTCTTCTCCCCCGACACGGGTCTCCAAGCACGGCAAACACTTGGAATCCAAAGGACCAAAAAGTCACGAGTATCTTTAAGGACCAATCCAACATGGTACGACCTGGGTTAGTACAGCTCCTTAAAACCGGACCAGTGAAAAAGACTGAACAACATATCTGCTGACATCAAGTCCTAATCCTGGACAAAGATGACACTCCTCTGCTAGCCCACTCAGTCAGGGACTGAGTAGACTACCCACCCACGCCACGTGGAGGCCGGTGCCGAGTGGGCTACTTGACTAAAGCTAGTACATAAAAGTACAAGTTAACAACAGAAACAAATTACCGTTGAAGGAAAATAATCTCCGATTTAAGCAAAATAAAACAACGGTCAAAGCTGCACCTGGAGGCCCGTCGCATTAGTACAGCGCCGGTGTTCAGAGGGCGCCGCTCCGTCAAAATACGTCAACATAATTTATAACACACAATATCATGGTGGTAACCGAGTCATTATAATGAAATAAAACCAGCACACCCACACACAGTCATTTTCACTGGCACGACCGCTTGTTGGGAAATATCTGTCAACAGCGAAGGTCTGTTCGCCAAGCAGTACGTGATACATCCAGGTCAGACTCAACAATGACCTCTCAGAACCATTACCTATTCTCAACGGTGTAAAGCAGGGCTGCGTGCTGGCACCGACCCTCTTCACCATCTTTTTTAGCATGATGTTGAAGCAGGCCACAGTGGACCTCGATGATGACGATGCAGTGTACATCAGGTATCGTCTCAATGGCAGCCTGTTCAACCTCAGACGACTGCAGGCCCACACAAAAACCCTAGACCAACTGATTCGTGAGCTGCTTTTTGCTGATGATGCTGCCCTCGTTGCACACACAGAGAGAGCCCTGCAGCGCATCACGTCTTGCTTCGCAGATGCTGCCCAGCTCTTTGGACTCGAGGTCAGTCTTAAAAAGACAGAGGTCCTCCATCAGCCGGCACCCAAGACAGTGTACCGCCCTCCTCACATCACCATCGGCGAGTCTGAACTAAAGTCAGTGCACCAGTTTACTTACCTTGGCTGCATTATCACGTCGGACGCCAAGCTGGACAAGGAGCTTGACAGCAGGCTGGCAAAAGCGAACAGCGCTTTCGGGCGACTTTTCAAGCGGGTGTGGCACAATCAACAGCTGAAAACAGGCACCAAGATCAGCGTGTACAGAGCTGTGGTCCTCACCACCCTGCTGTATGGTTCCGAGTCCTGGGCCCTCTACCGCAGCCAACTACGACTCCTCGAACGCTTCCACCAGCGCTGCCTGCGTACCATCCTGGGCATTCACTGGAGTGACTATGTCACCAACGTCGAGGTCCTTGAACAGGCTGAAACTGTGAGCATCGAGGCTTTGCTGCTGCGGACACAGCTCCGCTGGGCGGGGCACGTCTCCAGGATGGAGGATCATCGCCTACCAAAGATCACCCTGTTCGGCGAGCTTGCTACTGGACACCGTGACAGAGGGGCACCAAAGAAGAGATACAAAGACTGTCTCAAGAAGTCCCTTAGTGCCTGCCAAATC
The DNA here is from genome assembly GCA_036245525.1 of Semisulcospira habei. Classification (NCBI taxonomy): domain Eukaryota; kingdom Metazoa; phylum Mollusca; class Gastropoda; family Semisulcospiridae; genus Semisulcospira; species Semisulcospira habei. The sequence goes on from BTPG01000006.1 coordinate 189,399,104, forward strand.
GACCACCACCATTTACAAGGCAGCTGTCTCCTTTGAGGACTCTCGCAGAGCTAGCCTTAAGGACAAGCGGCTCAGGAGAAAAAACAGAGATGCCGCAGCTCAGAACCCTGGCCATACCTTCCCCTGCAGCCACTGCGGTCGAACCTGCCTGTCTCGGATTGGCCTCTGCAGCCACGAACAAGCCTGCAGACGTCGTGGGCAACTCCTATAAAATCTTCGTTCGCGAAGTCAAGCCAAGAGAGACGTGATACATAAACACGGCCGACGCGGTGGTAGGAAAGCTCGCTGGTAAATTCTTCTCTGTGTGCTTCCACGCTCTTCTGTGGGGTCAGTCAAAATGAAGAAAAAAATCTGGCTGTGGATTAGTCTGTAAATGATGTAGGGATGGAGCCCAAAACAGCACATATTTAGTAATTCCACAGTACATGTGCACGCTCTTCTTTAGATACATAGGCTGGCACGACTGGTGAAACAAGTCCAGAAAACATGGATTTTGCTGCTGCAAAAACCAGCCCTTGTCACCGAGGTCACACATATGTAAATCGGTCATACACGGGATTACTCTTTTTATTCTTCTGCAAGGCCCCTTAAACCAAAATATTGGGCTATTTCTATCCTAATGCAGCTTTTTTACCAGTTGGCAAATGGAGCCTGGGATGGACCTGAGAGTGCAAGCAATACAAAGACAGTGATGACGAGGAGTTTGTTCCTGTCTCGAGTTCACAGGATTCAGACTGTGTCGCCATCAATCTCTGGAAACTCTGACACAGACAGTATTGTATTGACTGTTAGATTTCAAAGTGGCAGGTTCAGGGTGGGCAGGTGAAGCAAGTACCAGCAAGGTGCAGTGTGCGAAACCTGGTGAATTAGGGGGTGGCAATGAGAATGTGGATAGGCAGAAAGAACATGACGTTGGGGTGGGGAAAGAGCGCTTACAGAAGAAACAGGTGTGCTCGTGTCACAGAGAGGGAAAGAAAGTACAAATGGGACAAGAAAAACATGCGTGCAAACTGTGTAGCAAGCTTGTATTAAAAATGAGCACGCACTTACAAGATGTCCATGCAGATAAGACAGAAAAGAAAAAAAGAGACTGCCAGTGCTAATATTTTAGGAAGATTACAAAGTAAAGTAGGTAAAAGCACTGTCAGGGGAGAGAAGTGTGCATGATCGACCAGCGATCATAGATCTACTTGGTCAAAGCACAAAAGAAAAAGAAGAAAAAAAAAAGGAAAAGAGGGATTGCGCTAAGAAAGTGACTGAAAACAATGCATATGAAAGCCCCCCCCCCCCCCCCCCGAAGGGGGGCAAATCACATATCCCACTGTTCCAGCCACTCGGTGCATGGAAATTTAAATCTAGGTTCCCCCAAGGGGGGTCCAGATATTTAGCCGGTGTGGATAGCTGTTTCACTCTTGGCGACCTCGTCAGCACAGCCTTCGGCATACTGGTGGAAGGCAGGAAATTTTGCCTACCTACAAAGACAGCCACATTTTAATGTGGTGTCTGTAGAGGCATACATTCCATGCCTCCACCTAGAGCCAAATTTCCATGCACCCTAAGAGAGAACCTACAAAAAAGGGGAGAAGGGGTTGCAGTAGATAGTGTAGTAATAAATGAAAAAGGGAGACTGCCAGTGCTAATATTTTAGGAAGATTACAAAGTATGCCCCTGCAGACACCACAGTAAAATGTCTTTGCAGGTAGGCATAATTTCCTGCCTTCCACCAGTATGTCGAAGGGTGTGCTGACGAGGTCGCCAAGACCAAAACAGCTGTCCACACCGGCTAAATATCTGGACCCCCCTTGGGGGACCTAGATTTAAATTTCCATGCACCGAGTGCCTGGAACAGTGGGATATGTGATACGCCCCCCCCCCCCCCCCATCGGGAGGGGGGGGGGGCTTCCATATGCATTGTTTTCAGTCATTTTCTTAGAGCAACCCCTCTTTTTCAATTTTTTTCCTTTTATGCTTTGACCAAGTAGAATCTATGATCACTGGTCCATCATCCACACTTCTCTCCTCTGACAGTGCTTTTACCTATTTTACTTTGTAATCTTCCTAAAAGATGAGACAGAAGTTGCTAAAATTTTGTCAATGAAAAAAGGAACAAAGCAAAGACGTCAAGCATGGATCAGACTACAAGATGAGGGTGATTACATGCATAACATTGCCGTTCTCGAAAAGAAATCAGGATTTTTTATTCATAAGTGTCGCACCAAAAGTAGTAAGGTGGAAGACCTTCTCGCCTGTAACCATTGCAAAGGGCTCTGTCAAAGAAAGCTGTACACTCAAAACATTACTGTCAGAAACCAGGAGAGTTTCAGTTCTCTACAAGAGGTTACGCAGCACGAAGTGGGAGGCTAATGCCTTTAGATGTTGACTCTTCCTCCTATCGTAAGGTATTAGCCAGACAGAGAGATGATGAGATAAGCCGTTTCATCACAAATGACCCCTTGCTTCTTGAGTATGAAAAGAGATTATTTGACCGCAGGGGCATTGAAGAACGCACGGCTGGACAAAAAGGTAAAAGAGGCAAAGTTTCTTCTGTCAGTTAACAATGGGGATGACAGATTTTGAGAGTTGCATTAGAGCTGAGCTTGGCGATAAAGAGATTGACTTGAACAATAAAGACACATCAGAAACTTGCAGAGAGGTCTCAGGGAAAACAGCACCTGTGAATGAAGCAAGTACCAAGTCAACAACATAGGAATCAATGAGCATGACAGAGAAAAGATGTCTAGAGCCTAATGAAAATCTAGATAGTTTTGATCATGTTAGTACTGCGTCAGCTTCTGTTCGAAAAAAATCTAGATTTTCAAGGAAACCATGGGGGAAAGCTGAAGAGAAAGCCGTTCAAACTCGTTTCAATACACACCTTGTTGTGAACAAACTTCATGGAAAGGCTGAGATAGAGCAGGCAATCGCAGAAGAGCCCGCACTTAGACATAGACGCTGGACAAACATTAAGGATTACATCCGCAACAGACTGAAAAAGTTACAAAAGAAATGAATTGAGATTCTCCGAGAGAACACACTCATGGCATTTACGTTTTCATAAAGATTTATTACAAGAGTGTTATTATTGGGTTGGTTTTAGCGTGTATAGCTTGTTTTTATCTGATGTACACCTGGATCAGTTTGTATACTGTGCAAGATTTAGCTTTGCAACTAAACAGCGGCTCGGGACGAAAGACAATAATAAGATAAGAAACCATTGTCAACAAATGATTTATTACAAAAGTGTTATTATTGGGTTGGTTTCAGCCTGTATAATGGGTAGACCATCGAAAACCGATGATGTCGTCATTGTGCATAACTTCTATTTGTGGGTGTGGGTGTGGCTGGCCAAGCCAATCCTGGAGCCACACCTGCGAGGGCAATGGGGGCAGTGGAACGTAGCTGTGGGGAGAGTCGACGCTGTCTTTCTGCGAGCTCTGGCATTGGTGATCCGTTCGCGCCGATTGTGTTCAAAGAGCATGCTGGCTTTCCTGGTGGCGGCACGCTGTCTTGTGCTTGTGCTTCAAGTTCCTTTACCGGGAAGACGCAGTACTTGAGGCTGTCTTTTATGCACTCTTTGAAGCGTTTCTTTGGCCGTCCTTGCTTCCTGTGGCCTTTTGAGAGTGCACCATACAGGAGTTGGCGTGGCATGCGAGAATCATCCATGCGTATGACATGACCTGTCCAGCGAAGTTGTGTCTTTAAGATCAGGGCTTCAACACTCACTAAGCCAGCATTGTCCAGGACTTCCAGGTTTGTCACCTTGTCTTGCCATTTGATGCCCATGAGTGAGCGCAGGGATCTCATGTGGAAACGTTCAAGCTGCTTGAGGTGCTTTCTGTACAGCGTCCATGACTCACAGCCATAGAGGAGGCTGGGGGAGACTACTGCCTTGTAGACTTTGATCTTGGTGGAGATCTTGACGTTGTTGTTATTCAACACACGAGTACGCAGACGACCCAGGGCTTGGCTGGCTTTGCTGATGCGAGCTGCGATTTCCTTGTCGATAGTACCGTCAGAAGAGATGATGCTCCTCAGGTACCTGAACTGGTCGACAGACTTCAGCTCGGTGCCTTCGATATACACTTTGGGGGTGGGGGGGGGGGGGGGGCTCTTGTGCCTGGGGCTGTTTGGTGCAGGACCTCGGTCTTGTTGAGACTGATGGTGAGGCCAAACAGTCGAGAGGCTTCCGAGAACCTGTTGACGATGGTCTGGAGGTCAGACTCCGTGTGCGCCATCAGTGCACAGTCATCTGCAAACAACGCCTCAAGGATCAGTCTCTCGATGTACTTGGTCCTGGCGTTCAGTCTACGGAGGTCTAAGAGAGAGCCGTCTAGTCTGTACTTCAGGTACACTCCCTTCTCAAGGTCGAGTACTGCATGTATAGCTTGTATAGCTTGTTTGTATCTGATGTACGCCTGGATCATTTTGTATACTGTGTATACTGTGTAACATTTAGCTTTGCAACTAAACAGCGGCTCGGGATGAAAGACAATAATAAGATAAGAAACCATTGTCAACAAATGATTTATTACAAGAGTGTTATTATTGCGTTAGTTTCAGTGTGTATATCTTATCTGATGAACGCCTTGATTATTTTGCAAACTTCTGTAACGTTTTTGCTACTATAAAGTACGCTTTGCATACTACGCATTCTTTCAAAAATCACAGGAAGCATAAATTTTAGCTGAGTTGGTATACTCTGCCTATGTTAAACGCACCAGCGGCGCCATTGTTGCTATTTTCGCACCAGACTGGTCGCTCGGACCGGTCATGTGCACCACAACTGTGCGCGCAGGTAGGCTTCTGCACTTGTAGTGTGGTCTCGTACGTTCACGTGGAAGATTGTGATCGCAATCGAAACAAGGTTCGTTTCCGGTTTTACTTTTAGCGCCTTTTACCTCCCTTAACATGCCAGTTTTGTGTAGAGATGGCGGAGGCATGTGTCATGCCCCACGCTCCTGAATCAAGTCCATTGTACTTGTAGTGCGCTCATCTCTCGAACTTCAACTATGACGGTGTTTTTTGCCGCAAACGACGCAGATGTCGCAAAATCACACCACCTTTGAGGGAAAAAAAGCTATGTTTCAAATCTGGCAAATCGCGTAGTGTTTCGGGGTGCTAGCATACAGATGGATGCATTATTGCCGAATTGCATATAGGAAAAGGTTTATTCTTTATTCATGTCATTTTGCAGCAATCAAACGACGGTCACGTGATTCTTTCTCCGAGATTGCCCATTACAAGGTGCAGAAAGCACACGCTCTAAACCGATCGAGTGCACATGACCGGTCCGAGCGTCCGGTCTGGTGTGAAAATAGCAACAATGGCACCGCTGGTGCGTTTAACCTAGGCACATGACGGGGTAAATCAACTCGGCTAAACTTTATGTCACAATTGCTAGAACTAAGTATATTTCTCCGTTTTATGAATAGAGGCAAAGACGTCGATAAAACCCTTTACGTGTCGAAAGCAAAAACTAGTTTTCCTCATCACAAAGTTGCCAGAAAAAGGTTTGACTGCTCTTGATTGTTTGATTTGAAGTGTTTACAAACAATTACTGTGTTTTTATATGTATGCACATTTGATGAGATTAATAACTCTTACTTTGTTTGGTTTCAAACAGTTGGTCACTAAAGCAACAGGACTAACTGCCAATTCCTCAACATTGATCAACCATATTTACACAAACAACAAGACTAGAGTATTAGGGGTGCAGGTGCCCGAGGTTGCTATTAGTGACCATTACCCCGTCTGTTGTAGCTGGGCTCTGAAAGGTGACCGACGCCCACGAAATCCCCAACACATCAGTATTAAATTCAGATCTTATAAACACTTTAACACAGATGTTTTCCTATCGGATCTCTGTCAAGTATGTTTCAGTCACGTTTATAATTACACGGATCCCAATTCTGCGCTTGCAAAATGGTATGAGCTTTTTCTCAGTACTGGATAAACATGCACCATACCGAGAAAAAAACGTGTAAAAAGTGCACAGCCTCCCTTGTGGTTAAATAAAGATATCAAGGATGCTATGTCACTTCGTAATGAACTTAAAAAGCACGAGAAAGTTGATGCCTATCGTAAAAAGCGAAATAAGGTAAAATATCTTGTTCGTGAAGCCCAAAAGTGTCACTTTAAACGGATCATTGATGAGAAAAGGAACACAGTTACAGTGCGGCGCGCCCTGAACACATTTACAAAACTTTGTTTTTAATAAGTTAGTAATGGTATATAAGGCTACAGTAGGAAAAACACCTGCTTACATATCTAATCTTTTCAAGACTTGTAGCACACCCTACAACACACGTAAAAATGACCTGGTAGTTCCAAAGCCCAGAATAGACATATTCAAGACATATTTTTCTTACTTTGGTTCAATTCTGTGGAACGCCCTCCCCATAAAGATTATATCAGCACAGTCTGTGAGCTCCTTCAAAGATCAGCTACTACAGTGTTTACTCAGAAATAATCGAACAGATTAGATGTATCTACAAACTTTAATAATAGTATCATAAAGATGATCATTAATTCTGATTCCGTATCATGCTACTTTGATCTGCTAGCATACATTCAACTTGCATCGTTTTTGCACGCTCAAATGTGTGCATGTGTGTGTGTGTGTGTGTGTGTGTGTGTGTGTGTGTGTGTGTGTGTGTGTGTGTGTGTGTGTGTGTGTGTGTGTGTGTGTGTGTGTGCGCGCGTGATTGTAACGCAGCACTCGAGTAACATGCATCATGCGTCAAGTTATCCTTGTGCTGCCTTACATCTGACTGAATGTGTGTGTGTTTGTGTGTGTTTGTGTGTGTGTGTGTGTGTGTGTGTGTGTGTGTGTGTGTGTGTGTGTGTGTGTGTGTGTGTGTGTGTGTGTGTGTGTGTGTGTGTGTGTGTGTATTGCAACGCATCACTCGAGTAATGACTGCCTTGCATTACTCTTGCGCTGCATTGCATCTGGCACACATGTGTGCGTGCATGCGTGATTGTAACGCATGACTCGATTAACAGGCATCATGCGTTACCCTTGTGCTGCCTTACATCTGACTGAATGTGTGTGTGTGTGTGTGTGTGTGTGTGTGTGTGTGTGTGTGTGTGTGTGTTTGTGTGATATTTTCAATTCCTAAATAGTTACAGTTGATGGTTAGTGTTCAATAGCTTACTTTTGAAGTTTTAACTTTAATCTTTCAGTTTTTAGTTGAAATTTTAAAGTTAATATTTCTCATATAATCTATGATCACTTTTATGTTTATTTAAATCTATTGTATGGCACGTGTGAGTATCAGGAATTTAGGAATTTATTTAACGTCTTTTCACACATTGGTGATATTAGATATTATTACGTGTGAGTATGAGTATGTTTGCGTGAGTATGTTTGCGTATGTTTGTGCGAACAGGCACCATGCGTTACCTTTGAGCTGCCTTACATCTGACTGAATGTGTGTGTGTGTATGTGTATGTGTGTGTGTGTGTGTGTGTGTGTGTATGTGTGTGTGAATGTATGCGTGTGTGTGTGTGTGCGTGCGCGCGCGCATGTGTGTGTAACGCATCACTCGAGTAATGGGTGTTTTACTTTATTCTTGTCCTGCCTTACAACTAGCACATGTGTGTGCATGTGCGTGTGTCAGTATGTGTGTGTGTCTGTTTGTGTGTATTTGTGATATTATTATATTATTGATGGATAGTGTTGAATAGCTTAGTTTTGAAGTTTTAACTGTACTCTTTCAGTTTTTAGTTGAAATCTTAGAGTTAATATTCTTTCATAAAATCTATGATCCTTTTAAGTTTAATTAAATCTAATGTATGCGCATGCGTGAGTATGTATGCGTGCGTAAGTGTGGGTGCGTGCGTGATTGTAACGCATCACGCGTGCGCGAAATATTTCTTATTATTATTATTATTATTATTATTATTATTATTATTATTATTATTATTATTATATTATCTCTTATTTTTATTTATTTATTTGTCATGTTACCTTTTCTGCTGTTATATTTATTTAAAATGTTATTAAGGACAGACATGTAAAAAGGCCTGCGTGTCTACTGTCTTCATCCTTAGAAAATAAAGTTTCAATTCAATTCTCCCCCTCAGGGCTCAATATTAGGCCGGGCCCCTCTTATTTTGGTATCAGTTTCAGCCAACTTAATAAAATTTCAAATACAAAACGATTTCCAAATACCGTCAGTAGCTCGCTTGAGCTTGCCCTTAGCACCACGTGAATGTTCTGTGTTTACGTACAGTGTGTGAGTGAATGCGTGTGATTCACGTGAGCGTGCTTGTTGGGTTCAGTTCGCGGCTACATTCTGCGCATTGAGTTATATTATAAGTATGAGAAATGCGCCATATAAATGCTATGCATTATTATTATTATTATTTTCCATTTACATCAATGATATGCCATTGCATATTTCATATTTAAACGTACGCTGTAGCCTGTTTGCTGATGATGCTACTCTCGACGTGTCGTCAGCGAAAATCTCCACAATCAAATCCTCACTTCAACAGGGCTTAACTGATGTTTCAAAATGGTGTCACACTAACTATAAGGTACCAAATCCGTCTAAAACAGAATGCATCTTAATAACTACACGACAAAAGCAGCAGCTACATCCACCCCCTCTTAGCCTTTCTCTCAACTCTGAGCCGATTAGACAAGTTAGATAGCAACGCTTGTTAGGCGTTATTATCGACGACCAACTCACATGGCACGCGCATGTCAGCAGCGTATGTCGAATATTGTCCAGGAATTTATATCTTCTTTCAAATCTGCGTTATTTTACAGATACACCGACAAGAAAAATATTTTATAACGCACATATCCAATACCATATAGATTGTGCTTCCACATATTTTTTTATTGCTGTTTTTTTATACCTTTGGCTTTTGACTGACTGCCTTTTTTGGTGTAAAATAGAATACATTTTTGACCTCAGTCCAACGTACTCAATTATAGGCACTCCATTTAGTTTGTCTTTAAACTTCCCAGGCACTTTCTTGTTTTGTGTGCTGTTCAGCGGGTGGTCCTTAGGATAATCAGACGTGTCATACACATGCAACTCTGTTTTCATGTCTTCATAAAAGTCTTCAGTAGGCACGTCAATGATCATAGAGTCAGTGTCAGTGTATAGCAGCCGACAGTCAGATACTTTGGTTTGAAGTAATCATAGTAGAATTCAAGATTCATTAATTTTGATAACTCAAGAATTGCCATACCAATGAATACTGGCTTGTCCAGTTTAATAATCTTTTTTTGAGTGTCACTGCATACAATGAAGGATGAAACTCTTTATACCCTGTGTACTGCGGCTTGCCTGTAAGCTTAAAGTGTGACTAACGTCAAAATTTTGCCCAAAGTTATTAATATTTTGTTTCCGTTATGTCTTGAAAAGTCTTTTTGGTGCTGCCGAAATTACGATGCGGGGTCTGTACGCGGAGATATCGCCGTTGACGTGCAGGTGAAATTGCAACGGGATGTAACTTTCTGGCACATCCGGCAAAACGGTACAACGCTTAGATGCCCCTTCCATGGGCTCTACCATTTGAGGAACGGGAGGCAACAATTTCTACCCCCCCCTCTACCCCCCCCCCCCCCCGATGCTTCAGCGGGTAGTTTCACAGTGATTGGCATCAAAGATGGCTGACCGATGTTTGCCTGTTCGTGCTTTTATTCACGAGGCCATCCAGTGCAGTCAGTCGCCACTATCTCTGTCCACAAGCTGCTTCACTAATGATGTAGTAAACATTTCTAGTTTTTTCTGCATATCGTCTTTGATGCGGCACATTACCGATACGCCATTGCTTATTTTTTAGTTCTACAGCATATGAACCGGACTCCGTCCTAGTCTACACCGACAAGATAAGTTGCAAATTGTATAGAACTTGTTTGCTTATCTGCTTTAGAAAAAAATACTAATGAAGTGTGTCGTAAACGTGCTTATCAGTTGTCCGTTGGCCTGATGGTGTTCTACTCGACGGGAAGAAGAAGAAGTATTCGACTAAAAATGAACCGCCGCACAGACAGACGAGATCGAGTTGGTGAAGGTATGTGATACATATATTTTTTAATTTCGCGAAACAGTTGAAAGTAACTGAGTAAAAGTGAATGTTTACATTAAAAACAGTAGCAGACGATACTGGCGGTTACAGATCTCGTACGTAAACATCCAGAAAAGGCTTGTCAGGAGCACGGTTGAATCACTTAGTTCTTTTGATACTTCAAATCAGAGGACGATAGACGAAACGATATCGAAGAATGTGTTCAGTGTGTACTCTATTTATGCGTATTTCTCACGATAAGCACGCTTCAGATTGATGTAGTACATTCACCACAGCACCTGTCTGATCTCTTGTCCGTATGATGATAATATTAGCACGTACCGACTGCATAACGAATCATGTCAAGTATCAAAACTTGCCTATCTGTCACCACTTTTAACTACCACCTCCACCCCCCATTTGTGTTTGTGTTGTGTGTTTGATGTTCTTGAGTATTATTTTGTTCATGTGACATCTATCTATCTATCGATCTATCTATCTATCTATCTATCTATCTATCTATCTATCTATCTACCTACCTACCTACCTACCTACCTACCTACCTACCTACCTACCTACCTACCTACCTACCTACCTATCTATCTATCTATCTATCTATCTATCTATCTATCTATCTATCTATCTATCTATCTATCTATCTATCTATCTATCTATCTATCTATCTATCTATCTACCTATCTATCTATCTATCTATATCCCGTAGTCTTGCCAACCGTTGGGGCACCACTGATGACTTGGCAACCAGCTCCCTCCATTCCTCTCTGTTCTCTGCTATTCTCAACGTATCGCTCAGCTTCAGTCCTGTCCACTCTGAGATATTGTCCTCCCATCTTTTCCTCTGTCTTTCTCTCCTTCGTCCTCCTTGCACAGTGCTTTGCAGGATTGTTTTGGCAAGCCCTGCTGAACGTGTGACATGCCCATACCACTTCAGTTTGCGTTTTCTCACAATGGCTAATAAGTCTTCATAGGGCCCGATGGCTTGCCTGATTCTGCTTCCCACTTCCTCGTGTCTGATGTGATCTCTGTATAAAATGCCAAGCAGCCTTCAAAAACATCTCATTTCAGTGGCTTGTATCCTCCTTTCAAGGTCTGCTGTGAGGGTCCATGACTCGCAGGCATACAGAAACACTGAGATGACTAAGGAGCGCATCAGTCTGATCTTGGAGCAGAGTGTGATGTTTTTGTCCTTCCATATGGTCTTCAATCTTGTCAGTGCTGTTGTTGTCTGCGCAATCCTGGACAGTATTTCTGGTTTTGATCCCTCATCTCTCACAATGGCTCCTAGGTATTTGAATTTCTTAACTGTTTCCAGTTTTTGGCCTCCAACCATCATCATTGGTCATCAGTTTGGTCTTCTCTGCACTGATTTCCATCCCATATGCAATGGCTGTACTATCCAGCTTTTCCACCAGCTGAGCTAGCTCCTTCTCTGTTCCTGCAAGACCATCAATGTCGTCCGCAAAGTGCAAGTTCGTGATTGTTCTGCCTCCAATACTGACAGTTCCTTCATGATCTTAAAGGGCGTCCGTCATGATTCTTTCCAGGAAGATGTTGAAAAGAGTAGGTGAGAGCAAGCAGCCTTGTCTGACTCCAACTGTAGTCCTAAACCAGTTTCCTATTTTGCCATTGAAGCAGACTGCGCTAGTGGCCTTATTGTAAAGGTTTGCTATGACTTTGATCAGGTTGGCATTGATTTTGTATAGCTTCATGGTGGACCAAAGGGCTGCATGCCACACCCTGTCAAACGCTTTCTTAAAATCCACAAAGATATGATAGAGGTCCTGCTGGTGCTGGAGGTATCTCTCACATAGAACTCGCAGGTTGAAGATCTGCTCAGTTGTGCCGCGCCCTGGTCTGAAGCCTGCTTGTTCCTCAGCTATGATTTCCTCTACCTGTGGCTTCAGCCTGTTCAGTAGGATCTTTAACATGGCTTTGCTTGGGTGGGATATAAGACTGATCGTGCGATAGTTCTGGCATTGATGTAAGTTGCCTTTTTTGGGGAGAGTTATTATAAGTGATTGGGTCCATTGTGTGGGTCAATCTCCTGACTGCCAGATCTTATTGCAGATTGTTAGTAAGGCGCTTATCGTGTCTTCTCCCCCTTCTTGGACTAGCTCTGCAGGGATGTTGTCTGCTCCTGCTGCCTTCCATTTTTTCAGCGACTTCACTGCAGCCTCTACTTCTTCTCGGAGGATGGGATAGTTGCCATTGTTGGTCACGGGTGGGTTGACAAGTATGCCTGGGTCCCCTGCAGCTCGGTGGTTGTACAAATCTGAGCAGTACTCTGTCCATCTCTTCAGTATGTCTTGGTCTTCCGTAAGACAGTTTCCTTAACTATCATGTGACATGCTTGTCGCAAAACTGATCTAAATACATGATCATGTTACATCAATTTTGTAAGTTTTGATAGTTTAGTTTCCAAAACAAAACAATCACATAATCTATCTGCAGGTAGATATGGTAAGGTTTGTTAGTATTAGTTTCAAGAAGGATGCCATTTGAATTTAAGTGGTAAATTGTATGATCAAGCATACCAGTTTTCTATGCCAGCTACACCAAATCATAAAATGTGTTTTCCTGTAATAATATGACTGCATTGTCAGATAATCACGATGCATAATGCAAATCCATGTGGATACCTACACAACGCGGTCAATTGGTTTGTTCTTAGACACTCTTGGAGGGTATGCATGCAGCCTGTGTTTTAATTATTTACACTAAAAGTGTTAATAACAGTGTTGAGCCTACAGACAGTTGCTCAATTTTTTTGTTATTTGTTATTTTTGGGTATTTGTAGTGTATGTTATGTGCTTTGTTGTATACTTATTCTAAATACATTATCTAGTTATAATCAGTTTGGTAGGTTTCAATAGTTGTAGTTTTAAAAATACTGTCAATTTCATTTCAGTGGTAAAAGTATGAAGAGTACAGCATATTCTTTGCCAGCTACCAGATTTATTCGTGTATAATAATTTGAAACTGACTGCATTGCAGGTGAGGTCATCACCATGAACATGCAGTACGATGAATATGTGTTTAACTTCAGAACCAAGTTCATGTGCCCTCCAGGGATCACAATGATCATACATACTGCGATTTTGGTATCCATTGGATATCCCACCACACCGCAACGCACTTGGTTAGTGTTAAAGTTTAAAAAGTTTTAAAAATCTGAAGCTACTAATAATTGCCCATCATTTCTGATGTGTCCTGTTGTTGGGTAGTTGTTGATTTTTATTACTTGTGTATTGCAAAATTGTTTAACAATACATTACATGGTCATTCAGTTAAAATTGAAAATGTAATTATCAATGTACTTTAACTCATTTTACCCCAACACCGAATTTCCCAAATTTTGCCGTTTTTCTCTGAAGACTGCATTGCAGTGCAGGACACATATCGACCATGATAGTTCAAGGGTGATGCCAGAATAGCTTGGCGCCCATAGGCCTTAAACTATCATGGTCGATCCCCATCTTGCTGTGGTATGTCTGGGGTACATTGAGTTAAGTGTTAAAGTATGCGTAGAGGGCGTGCCTGTGGTTATTATGCAGGAAGTGGGAGCACTACAGTATGATTTAGTACAAGTGTGACAATGTTACCACATTTGTACTGAAACTCAGGATAGACAGTGTAACTGGTGGTAAGGCAGAGGTCACATACTGCATTACATGATTTAACTGGATGGCTGGAGCTTCATTTACTGATTTAGCCAATAGTTGTTGACCCAAAGGCCAGCAACATTGCCTTTTAATCATCAATGTGGGGGTGCATCCAGGGTGGGGGTGGTCCTAGGGGTTCTGCCCCCCCCCCCCCCCCGCCCCTCCCAGGCCACCCTTTGTAAAAACATTTCTGCCAGGGTCTGATGGGTCTGAATTTTCATTGCAGTCATAAAAGTATCAGCAATACAGCATCTGACATTACAGCATAGATACCAGTTAAGCTACCTCGGATTTATTCTGTTCTTTTCATTTCAGAACCTTGTTCACTTTTCTGCAACACTGCAGTGGGTTGAGATCACACGGTGCAGCAAATTGGTGAAACAAATTCATTGAAAGATGTGTGCACAGTCACAAGTCCACAAAGCTGAGTTGGTGGATACCCCTCACACCACAATGCAGTTGGTTAGTTTGTTCCTTGGACAATTGCTGACTGGGTATTTTTATGCGGCCAGTGATTGTGCATGATACATGTTGGTGTTTTTTTATGCAGCCAGTGTTTGTGGGTTTGCTAACACTACAGAGTACAGTGATACAAACGGTGAGCCTGTAATTAGTGTCTCCCATCAGTATTGATGTGCACTGCTGTTGGACATTTGTCATGGGAGGGAGGGGGGGGGGGGGTCAACTTTTTGTTTGGGACCTTCAACGTGGCACAAAAGACTTCTTCCATGTTATTTCAGTGACAGAAAAATCAAACAACTTGGGGTGGGAGTGGTTGAGGGGGGGGGGGGGATGTAGGCGTGTGTGTGTCAAGACTCTCACCACTCACCAACATATCAAACAATGACTTGGGGGATGGTGGGGGGGGGGGGGGGAGGGGAGATAGTCTAAATTCCTCTAAAGGGGAATTTGTTATAGCATTTCAAATATTTTTCCCTAGATTGGGGCGGGGAGGGGGGTACAATCTCTTCCCCAAAAGGAATTTTGTTATGGCATTTAAAATATTTTTTTTGTCCCAGATCCACCCCTGCTTACACACACTGACTGGCAAGAGGGAGGAGGGTGGTAATTGTGGGTGATGAATGGAGGAGAGAGGGTAGGGCTGTCAATATTTGTTTTACAGAGCCCTGTAAACAATAGATGCAAAGTACAATAGAGAGGGGAACCACAGTTGCAAGGATCGTGTGATCCACTGTTGAAACCAAATATATTAGAGGCCTGTGACACATTTTATTGTGTGCTAATGCTTCATTATAGGATTATTAATATCAGTTATAAATCAAATACATAGCAGCGTATGTTTGCTTTCAGAGCATTAGTGATGTCAATGAATATATAGCCAGGTCCCTGGAGCTGCTGTCACCTGTGACTAGGGGGCGTCATGCTCAGCCTAAAATCAGTGTGGAGCCAAGGTATTTTACTACTATCTTAAACTGTGTGTATATTATTTAACTGTGTCAGTTATATTATGAACATGCATATGGCCAATGTTGTTGGCTCATGTGATATTTGCTGGGCCAGTGGCTGTCCTTGCCTATTGTAAACTGTAATGTTGACATATTGTCCGAGATTACTAAAGCCACAATCTTTATAATTGACCCAACAATACATTGTGGTAGGACCTGTGTAAATAAACATGTACCCGTTTCAGCGACTTTATCAAAAGGCGGTATTTTGATACATTGTTAAAAACATTGTCAACCACACATCCAAAATACCCCATGGTTAGACCTTCCTTTCTATGCAGGGGCGGAGGGGGGGGGGGGGCTCTTTTTGGGGCGTTACTACCCCCCCCCCCCCACCGTGTTAGATTTTTCGGACACTATAAGGCCTTTTGTGGGGTGAACGAATTCTTACAGATGCACCCCCCCCCCCCCACACACACACACACTTTCTGTCTGGTAAACTGTAATGTTGACATTTATTCCGACACTACTCAATCCACAATCTTCATAATTGACCCAACATAACTTTGTGGCGGGACCAGTGTAAACAAACATGTACACGTTTCAGCGACTTTGTCAAAAAGGCTGTATGTTGCTACATTCTGAAAAACCTCACACCCAAAATACCTGATGGTTAGATCTGCGTATCGGTGGGGTGGGGGTCCAAAGGTCCTTTTTGGCGTGTTATTACCACCCCCCCCCCCTTCCCCCTGTTAAATTTGTCGGCCACTGGAAGACAGTCTACTGTTGGGGAGGACTCTTGTCTAGTAATGAAAGTCCTAAACAAAAAGTTAGACACCCCCCCCCCCCCTTCCGGAGGTAAGTGACTATAGCACCTACTATTTTTTTTTAATTTGAGACCCCCACCCGGGTCTGCCCGGGGGAACTTGGGTGGGGTTAACTACTTTTTAGTTCCCAGGGTCACCCTGGTCAGCCCCACAGGGTGGGTTGTCCTCCCTATTCTGAGGCATGTTTTTCTGTCTACGCTTGGTCCATTCACCTGTATTTTCATTTTTTAAACTCTCCCTACTGTCTGCGCTGCCTGTTGCTCTTGATATTGGGTGTGTTGCTAAATGGTCTTAGCTTTATTTAAGCCCCATGTCGTAGGTTTATTTAACGTATTGGACCGGCTGGCGACATACATTCAATATTCTGTTGAGTTTTTTTTTTCACAAGCAGTGCAGTTACGTCCTGAGAAAGTCTTGTTGCTGTCGGGACGTTAAGCAATGTACAATCCAATCTTATTAATTTGATGATTGCTTGGAAAGGTCAAAGGCCGCAAGAGGTTGGCGGTTATGTACAAGAGATGCCTAACTAGGTACAATATAATTATTTCTGGAAACTGAGTAGTACAATTTGGCACAAACGTTGCTGATGACAAGACCTATTGGGGGGGGGGGGGGGGGGGCGCACATGCAATTGCACAAGCGAGTCTGTGTTTTGGGCCAGTGGTTGTCTGTCCGTCGACTTAAACTTTCTAACATTTTCGCTGAGACTGTTTAAGCCAGCCTTCATACGTAGCCCAAGGATACGTTTGGGCAATACGTTTCTAAACATACCAATTTCAGTGCCCTGTCTTTTAGGTCACGGTCACGGGGGAGCAGGAACTAGCTAAAAAAAAGCCATTTGTTGATAATGTCTTTCTCAAATACTATTCACACATTTAGTCCCCAGATTGGTACAAAGATACCTGACGGTAAGGCATTCAGGCTTTCCATCGGGATTTAAAACTGTCTATGTCAGGATGAACAGCATGACTAAAATCTGCTACAGACCATCGCAGACTTGAAAGGTGCAGGGATAAGTTCTTTTTGTAGCTCACGTGCGAAGCAAAAGTGAGCCTATGTTCTGGGCCAGTGGTCGTCCGTCCGTCGTCTGTGGTAAACTTGAACGCATTTTCTCAGAGACTATTCAAGCTACAGTCTTCAACTTGGCCCAAGGATACTTTACAGGTACAAAAGCCAACCCTGTATTGCTGTTACAACAGTAAACACTTGCGTATTTCATTGACCGTTTGCAAAGGTCAAGGTGACAAAGGTTTGCCATTCTTGTTTTGCTAATAGACGATTTCAGGAAATCAGAGGTTGGTGAACAACTGCATCTTCAGACGCTAACAGCGGATTAATAAGCCTGGACAAACAAAAAAAATTGTGATATTGCAATTTAGGCGGAGTCTTTCCATCAAAAGAAGTGCAGTTAGTACATTTTTGTCTGGAGTTTTGATCTGTTGTTTGCGTCAAAAGATACAGATGCAAAGCAAAAGTGAGTATGTTCTGGGTCAGTGGTTGTCCAATCCCTTGTCCATCCGCGGTAAACTTTAACGTTGGTAGTTTCTCAGAGACTATTCAGGCTACAGTCTTCAAACTTGGCCCAAGGATACTTTGTGGCAAGACCTTTCTAAACATACCAATTTCAGTGACCTCTAACAAGGTCAAGGTCACAGGGGATCAGGATATATATCAAATAGCTATTTTGAGACATCAATTATTTTTTCTCAAATACTATTCACAGCTTCAAACCCAAACTTGGTACAAAGATACCTAAACGTAAGACCTTTAAACGCACACTAATTTGGTTGATCTCTTGGAAAGGTCAAGGGTCACAAGAGCTCAAGAAATAGGTCCAAAATGACCATATTTGTACAAAAAAATGTTTTTTTTTTCTCAAACACTATTTACAACTCCAAACCCAAACTTGCTACAGATATAATTATCTGACGGTAAGATCTATCTATGCTTACTAATTATGATGACATCTTGGAAAAGTCAAGGGTCACAAGAGATTAGGAAATAGGTAAAACAATAGCCATATTTTGAGAAGAATCTTTTTTTGTCAGATGTGTGGATCGGTCGATACACCTGAGCCATAAGGGCTTTTATCCTCTTATTATTATTTACTTCTGTTTCAATTGGCTGATTGGTTGATGCTTGTAAAACATGAGGGTCATGAGGCATTGACAGATGTGCAAAAAATGTTAATTTGGGCAAAACGTGAGTTACCTATGTACAAAGGCTGGCTTTTTACTTCTTTTACGACACTTAAACATGTGCATTGTCATTTCCGTCAAGGCCACAAAGGTCAGTTTATACATAATTTGGTGGATCAGTTATGCACTTCAGCCTTAAGGACGTTGCATTTTTTTGCTCACTTGTGCAGCAAAGTGAGGATTTTATGTTCTGGGCCAGTAGCCATTCATCTGTCATCCGTGGTAAACTTTAACATTAGCATTTTCTCTGGGACTGATCAAGCCGGTCTTCAGACTTTGTCCAAGGATACTTTATGGCACGACCTTTATAAACATACCAATATGAGTGACCTCTCAAAGGTCAAGGGTAGCAAAAGATCAGGGAATATTTGAAAAATAGCCATATTTTGTCAAACTTGTTTTTTTCTCAAATACTATTCACAACTGCAAACTCGGTACAAAGATAAGACCTATCTATACATACAAATTTGGATAATCCCTCAGACAGGTAAAGGGTCACAAAAATGGTTGGCAAATGTGTGAAAAATGCCAATTCGTGCATAAAATTGTAGTTATTATCAACATTTTTGCAAACTTTTTCTGGCACAAAGGTAGCTGATGATATGACCTTTCTTTGCATACTAATTCATTTGACTCATCACACATGTCAAGGGTCACAGGGGTTTGACGGATGTGTGAGAAATGCTTAAAATTTGATAAAACATTAAGCCAACCCTTTACTTATTGTCAAAAAGGTCATACATAAGTGCATCAGTCATACACGTGAGCCATACGAAGGGCTTTGCCTTTCTTGTTTGTTTTAATGTTGCATCATTCCTGTACTTGATTGCATATTGAATTTGTGTGCGTGCAGATGTCCGAGTCATAAAGCATTGGTGTTCATTGTAATATGGCGCAACAGTGTCCAACATTTAGATGCTCCCGCCCCTGGCACAATTCTCTCTTGGCTTGACTTCGCGAACGAAGATTTTATAGGAGTTTCCCACGACGTCTGCAGGCTTGTTCGTGGCTGCGGAGGCCAATCCGGGACAGGCAGGTTCGACCGCAGTGGCTGCAGGGGGAGGTATGGCCAGGGTTCTGAGTTGCGGCATCTCGGTTTTTTCTTCTGAGCCGCTTGTCGTTAAGGCTAGCTCTGCGAGAGTCCTCAAAGGAGACAGCTGCCTTGTAAATGGTGGAGCGCCAGGTGTCACGGTCCACAGCAAGCGAAGACCACTGGTGGTGGTCGATTTGGCAGGCACTAAGTGACTTCTTGAGACCGTCTTTGTATCTCTTCTTTGGTGCCCCTCTGTCTCGGTGTCCAGTAGCAAGCTCGCCAAACAGGGTGATCTTTGGTAGGCGATGATCCTCCATCCTGGAGACATGCCCCGCCCAGCGGAGCTGTGTCCGCAGCAGCAACGCCTCGATGCTCACAGTTTCAGCCTGTTCAAGGACCTCGACGTTGGTGATATAGTCACTCCAGTGAATGCCCAGGATGGTACGTAGGCAGCGCTGGTGGAAGCGTTCGAGGAGTCGTAGTTGGCTGCGGTAGAGGGCCCAGGACTCGGAACCATACAGCAGGGTGGTGAGGACCACAGCTCTGTACACGCTGATCTTGGTGCCTGTTTTCAGCTGTTGATTGTGCCACACCCGCTTGAAAAGTCGCCTGAAAGCGCTGTTCGCTTTTGCCAGCCTGCTGTCAAGCTCTTTGTCCAGTTTGGCATCCGACGTGATAATGCAGCCAAGGTAAGTAAACTGGTGCACTGACTTTAGTTCAGACTCGCCGATGGTGATGCGAGGGGGGCGATACACTGTCTTGGGTGCCGGCTGATGGAGGACCTCTGTCTTTTTCAGACTGACCTCAAGTCCAAAGAGCTGGGCAGCGTCTGCGAAGCAGGACGTGATGCGCTGCAGGGCTCTCTCTCTGTGTGTGCAACGAGGGCAGCGTCATCAGCAAAAAGCAGCTCGCGAATCAGTTGGTCTAGGGTTTTCGTGTGGGCCTGCAGTCGTCTTAGGTTGAACAGGCTGCCATCGAGACGATACCTGATGTACACTGCATCGTCATCATCGAGGTCCACTGTGGCCTGCTTCAACATCATGCTAAAAAAGATGGTGAAGAGGGTCGGTGCCAGCACGCAGCCCTGCTTTACGCCGTTGAGAATAGGGAATGGTTCTGACAGGTCATTGTTGAGTCTGACCTGGCCTTGTTGGTCCTCGTGTAGCTGGACAATCATGTTGAGGAACTTTGGGGGACAGCCAAGTCGCTCCAGGATCTGCCACATGCCTTGCCTGCTCACAGTGTCGAACGCTTTTGTTAGGTCGACAAACGTTACGTACAGCCCTTTGTTCTGCTCGCGGCACTTCTCCTGAAGCTGTCTCAACACAAAGACCATATCAGTGGTGCTCCTGTTTGCTCTGAAGCCACACTGGCCCTCTGGGAGTTGGTCTTCAGCGATGGCAGGTACCAGCCGATTCAGGAGCAGCCTTGCAAGAATTTTCCCAGCAATGGACAGCAGGGTAATTCCCCGATAGTTGGAACAGTCAGACTTCTCGCCTTTGTTCTTGTACAGGGTGATAACGACTGCATCACGAAGATCCTTTAGTAGTGTTCCTTCCTCCCAGCAGCAGAGAAAGAGGTCATGGAGCTTGTTGTGCAGTGCTGTGCCCCCATGTTTCCAGATCTCAGGCGGTATTCCATCAATGCCTGCTGCTTTTCCACTCTTGAGCTAGTGGATTGCTGTGAGGGTCTCTTCAGCGGTGGGCGGTTCGTCCAATTCAACCTTTACTGGGAGTTGTGGGATTTGTAGGACGACTGCTTCTTGAACAGTGCGCTCAGCGCTGAAGAGGCTCTGAAAGTACTCCGACCAGCGGTTCAAGATGGAGGTATTATCTGTGAGGAGTGCCTGGCCATTCGCGCTTCGCAGGGGACTTTGTACCAGGTGCCTGGGGCCATACACTGCTTTCAGTGCTTCGTAGAAGCCCCTGTAGTCACCATTGTCAGCGCAAAGCTGGGTCCTCTGTGCAATTCTGGTCCACCACTCATTCTGGAGATCTCTGAGCTTGCGCTGGAGACTGCTGCAGACGAGGCGGAAGGCAGACTTCTTCACAGGGCAGGAAGGCTGGGCTAGGTGGCTTGATGGGCGGCTCTTTTTTTTTTGCTAGGTGTTCCTGGATCTCTACATCGTTTTCGTCAAACCAGTCTTTGTTTCTCTTTCTAGCGAAACCCAAGACTTCTGCAGAGGATTTTCCAATAGCAGTTTTCAGTTGTTCCCAACGTGTTTCAGGGGAGGAGTCTGCTGGGTCAGCTGTGTCTTTGAGCCTGCGCTGTAAATCTGTCTGAAAGGCAGCTTTCACGTCGTCACGCTGAAGGCTGGCAACATCAAGCTTTTTCTTGGGGGGTCCCCATTTCTTGGGTTTTGGCTTGAAGTGGAGCCTGAGTTTGCAACGGACAAGGCGGTGGTCAGTGTGGCACTCTGCGCTGGGCATCACTCTGGTGAGGAGGACGTCACTGCGGTCCCTCTGACGCACTAGGACATAGTCAATAAGGTGCCAGTGTTTGGAGCGAGGATGCATCCAGGTGGTCTTTCGACTGTCCTTTTGCTGAAAAGTAGTGTTGGTGATGACCATTTGCTGCTCTGCACAGAACTCCAACAGTAGGCGGCCATTGTCATTGCAGTTCCCCACGCCATGCTTGCCGAGGACTCCTTTCCAGGCTTCAGAGTCCTGGCCCACTCTGGCGTTGAAGTCGCCAAGGATGATGACTTTGTCGTCTGCAGGGGTGCTCTGTATGAGGCAGCGCAGGTCAGTGTAAAACTTTTCCTTTTCAGCAGGCTCTGCCAGGAGGGTTGGGGAGTACACACTGAGAAGGGTGACGTGTTGCTGGTGTCTCAGTGGGAGGCGCATGGACATGACAATTAATGTAAATTGAAATGGGACTGTTTTCCGTGATGGGAACGCACAGGAAGTTTAGGGCCACAGAACATTACATGTCATGTACATTCTTTCGCTTGTACATTTCACGTAGCTCTCTCCAAGTTACGCTACTTGTATCAATGGCAAAAAATGAAGAGAGTGGCAATGACTTTAAACAGGAGATTTCTGTACGTCACGGAACCTGTATGACTGACAAAGCCTGAAATGCGTACTTTTTGCGATGATGGTGGCGGATGGTGCGGCCAGATCAGCAATTTGCCAGCACACGCGGCGCAGAAGACACAACAATGGCTGACATCCCGTGCCTGCCAGCAGGCTGATGATGATGGCACAGCTTTTATTGTGTGATAGTGATACAAGTAGCGTAACTTGGAGAGAGATTGTTTGAAGTCATTGGCACAGTGTTTATTGTGTGATAGTGATACAAGTAGCGTAACGTGGAGAGAGCTAGTTTGAAGTCATTGGCACAGTGTTTATTGTGTGATAGTGATACAAGTAGCGTAACTTGGACGGAGCTTGTTTGAAGTCATTGGCACAGCGCTTATTGTGTGATAGTGATACAAGTAGCATAACATAGAGAGAGCTAGTTTGAAGTTATTGGCACAGTGTTTATTGGGTGATAGTGATACAAGTAGCGTAACTTGGAGAGTGTTTGTTTGAAGTCATTGGCACAGTGTTTATTGTGTGATAGTGATACACGTAGCGTAACTTGGAGTGAGTTTGTTTGAAGTCATTGGCACAGTGTTTATTGTTTGATAGTGATACAAGTAGTGTAACTTGGAGAGAGCTTGTTTGAAGTCATTTGCATAGTGTTTATTGTGTGATAGTGATACAAGTAGCATAACTTGGAGAGAGCTTGTTGAAGTCATTGGCACAGTGTTTATTGTGTGATAGTGATACAAGTAGTGTAACTTGGAGAGAGCTTGTTTGAAGTCATTGGCACAGTGTTTATTGTGTGATAGTGATACAAGTAGTGTAACTTGGAGAGAGATTGTTTGAAGTCATTGGCACAGTGTTTATTGTGTGATAGTGATCTCTCACGTGCTGGCTCCAAGCGCCACACCCTGGCAAACCACCTCAGCTGGTGGGCTAAACCACGTGAGGGGGTGGTGTTCACATTGCACCACTAGGCGGATGAGCTGTTTCTGTCAGCCAACGGCTAGAGAACGGAGGAGATCAGGTTGGATCCAACGGCCAAATGTGGGGGAGTAAACTCTTCAAATCAGCTGCCTGTATTCACGCACTGTTCTGGCAGCTCCTGCAGCCAAACTGGTGCCAAACGTACTGCTTTGCATTCCTTTGGATACATCAGCGAGGCCGAGAGTGGGATCTTGACGACTGGGCATCCCAGGATCTCCATACACTTCGCCCAGTCTTGCGCCCTGGAGAGGTCACTCCAGTGACTGACCCAGCAAGCGCATATTACATGGTATTTATATGGCGCATTTCTCATATCTATAATATAACTCAATGCGCAGAATGTAGCCGTGAACTGAACCCAACAAGCACGCTCACGTGAATCACGCGCATTCACTCACACACTGTACATAAACACAGAACATTCACGTGGTGCTACGGGGCAAGCTCAAGCGAGCTACTGAAGTTGTTAGTTTGGAAATTCAAATGGATTGTATTTGAAATTTGATTAAATGGGCTGAAACTGATACCAAAGCATATACTCCATTGTCTTCCGAGACAGGATGCAAAAACGACATTTCACGTGTTTAGTAACTCCAGTTGCTTTTATTCGGTGCCTCGTCTTTGACATCACCTTCATGGTGGACAAGATGTTAAGCCCTAAACGCTAATGTTTAACTGTTGTTCAGTTTTTACAGACACATGAAAACTTGTGTGAATATTCTGTAGAACATAATTTTTGACCCCATGTGTCAATTGCTATATTCAAAGTCCTCTTATTTTGTTGTACTGTCTTATTGAAACGTCATAATTTCTGTAAATAATTAATGTAGAATATGAATGTACTGATATGATTGGCCTCCCTGTACATGCAATCTCCAGTACTGCGAGGCCACTGGTACTGTGAACAGTACTGGTGGCTGCGTGCATATTCACATCATTTCTATTCTTACGACAATTGGGGCTTAACTTCTATTGTCCATACAAAACTGATTTTAAACACGAGACACTGGATAGGGTTTGAACACATTTTTACCCCAACTGGATTCAAACCCACAACCTTTCAGACAAAAGTCGAATGCTCCATGTCCAAGCCACCCAGATGAATGCATTGATGTGATTACACCTCTGCCATGCCCCCCCCCCCCCACCCTGGCATGTCAAACAGTGTTTCCAGTTACACTAAAGCAAAAATAGTGCATCTGACAGAAGAGACCTACAGAATCAATCCCTGATGATACGACTTGGACAATGCTGCCCATGGTAACTTTACAGTTGGCATTTTCTCAGAGAAGCCACAGGGATACCTTTTGGCAAGACCATTCTTAACATGGCATTTTCAGTGATTTACCTGAAAGTCAAAGTGGATGAGGAAATAAGTTAAAAATAGCTGTATTTTGAGCACATTTGTTTTTCTCAAACACTATTCACAACTTCAGACCCAGACGTACGGTAAACTCATGTTATAACCGCCAGCAGTTTTTGTAACGTTATATCCGGTGTTTGTTATAAACCATGCAGTTTACGTTGAACCACTTCTGTTTTGACCTTTATTGCTGCTATATCTGCTTTTGTTATATCTGACCTTGTTGTAAGCGGAGTAGACTTATAATGATACCCGATGGTTAGATCTTTCTATGCATAACAATTTGGATGACCTCTTGAAAAAGTCAAGTTATTAAGTAATAGGTCACGAAAAGCCATTTTGCACCTTTTTTCAAAAATACTATTTACAAACTTGATACCAAGATGATGATGATTAACACCTGTTTATGCGTGCTATTTTTGGTGATGCCTCTGATTTGTCAAAGGTCACAAGTGATCAGAAAGTGTAAAAAAAAAGTGTTTTGTAGAGTGATAGCTGTTATATTTCCTGTTATTTCAAAAGTTTACAACAAAAAATGGGCACAAAGGTCAGTAATTGGTTTTTTTTTTTATGCATACTACTTTTCACTACTCACATGGTCAAGGGTGATTAGTAAACACGTGGCAAACGCATAAATTTTGAGACTTTGAAGATGCAAAAACCAACCCTTTACTTATGGCTATTTTGGACCTATTCCTGATTTCCTGTGGCCTTAGTCGCGCAGAAAATGCCAATGTTAAAGTTTACCACGGACGATGTCACAAGAGACAGCGGACAGATGACCATTGGCCCAGAACATAGACTCACTCATGCTTTGCATGTGTGCCAAAATTCCATCCCAGGCATTCTACAGTTCTACTGACTCACATTCCTACCTCGACTACCGATCTTCTCACAACCCCAAAACTAAAAACAGCATCCCTTATTCCCAGTTTCTTCGGCTAAAAAGAATATGTTCCGAAGAATCAGATTTTGATGTTCAATCCAAAGAAATGGCTGGATTTTTCATCGACAGACACTACCCACATACTGTTGTTCAAGGATCTCTCCAAACGGTTCAAAAACTTAGTCGCGCGAGTACACTGCAGACTAAACCTACCGCTGATAGTGACAGGCCTATCGTAACCATGATCTACCATCCCCACACCAATCCGGTGCGTAAAATCCTTCTTTCTAACTGGGGTCTTTTGTCATCCAGTCAAGAATCTGCTGCTATCTTTTCTGAACCTCTGTTGGTAGCTTTCAAGAGGAATATTAATTTGCGGGACATGCTTGTTCGCTCTACTCTTAAGCCTCGTCATACCACCAGACCCTCCGGCTCCACTCCGTGCAATGTTCCTAATTGCAAGACGTGTCCTTTTATTTGCCCTTCCACCGTGGTGAATGGTCCACGTTACAAATTCAACATAGACAGATACTTCACGTGTCAAACCACCAACGTGATTTATGTCATCTCCTGTGTGAAATGCGGCCAACTCTATGTTGGAAAGACGGAAAGAACCATCAACGACCGTTTCAAAGAACATCTTCAGTCTGTCAAGTACCAATACAACAGACCGGTCGGACGACATTTCAATCAGGCCGACCACTCTGTCTCGGACATTCGGGTTAAAGGCCTCTGGCTTATGCAAGCCAGTAATGTCTGGGCCAGGAAAGACCGTGAAAAATTTCTGATTAATAAACTGGGCACTGTGGCGCCACTCGGGATGAATATGAAAGATTAACATTGTTTACCTTGCTTGCGTCTGCTACTTTACCTCACTGTTTTACTACTCACTAATCAGTTAGGTGAGGTTGGCGCTGGTTGATATGTACATTTCCCTTGGGGACTTTCTCAGCGCTGGCCGAACGTTTAGTTGGATCCCTTGCCCTTCCCTGTCGGGCACCGGGTCTCCGGCTCACGGTTTGATACGCGGTTTTGGGGCGAGGCGATTGTGTGCATCCCTTGGGGATGTATGTGGTCGTCTTGTTGCGTGCCTGTGTGTTTTTCTGTGGGCTGGTGGGTGCCTGTTGGGTGGGGTTGGTGGCTCTGGCTGGTTGTCTTCCGCCCCCACCCCCCACCCCTTTTTTTTTCATCTCTCTCCTTCTACCTCTCTCCCTCTTTCTCCCCCCCCCCCTACCCCCTTTACCACTTCTCTCTAGCCCTCTTTCTCTCTTTACGCTTTTTACTTTTCCCTTCTTCCCCTTCCTCCTTCCTCCTTTCCCCCCCCCTCCCCCTCCCGCCCCATCTCTCTCTCTCTCTCTCTCTCTCTCTCTCTCTCTCTCTCTCTCTCTCTCTCTCTCTCTCTCTCTCTCTCTCCCGCCCCCCTTATTTTTTGAGTTACCCTTGAAGACGGTTTCACAACTACCTACTCTCCACTTATACCAATATTCTCTTACTGAATTTGATTCTTTGCTTTGTTTTCATGACTTATTACTTGTTGTGTACCGTGCTAAATGCTGGGTTTTTTTTCCCCGGGGTCCTCCCGTTTTTCCCCGAGGTAGTCCTCAACTTGAAGGTGATATAAAGTTTGCCTTCGGGTTGGTGTTTAGCAGGCTTTGTGTATTAGACACTCAGCCTACTTCGTGCCCAAGGGTACTCCCCGTTCGTTCTCTCTCTCTCTTTCTCTCTCTCCGTCTCTCTCTCTCTCTCTCTCTCTCTCTCTCTCTCTCTCTCTCTCTCTCTCTCTCTCTCTCTCTCTCTCTCTCTCTCTCTCTTTCTCTGGCCTCATCTACACGCCTTTTCTTTCGCTTGCTCCTGCATGTGCTTGCACACACTCTTGTCTCTCGTGTTCAGGTTCTTTCCGAGTCTCTCTCTTACGATTTTTCGTTGACGTCATTTTTACTTTTTCCGCACTTTTGTTCTTCCTTTTCTTTATTTTACGTCACCTCCTTCAGTTGCCACATTCCTTCTGCCAATGAAGATAAGTAGCGGCTAATCTCTCTGTTTGTTTGTTTGTCTATTTTGACAAAGGGTATTTACCCGAAATATTAATAAATTGTGTTGTACCCGTCTTTTCTAAGCGTGTTTCTTTCTCCGTTGGGTACTTCTTATTCTACAGTTGGGTGCGTACTTGAAACACAGCTGGGATAAGTTTGGGTTTTTCTCAAGATTTGTTCATCTCGTTTCGTTCGTACCTCTCAAACATTGTTCATCGTAATATGGAAATTTTCCGTTAACAGAAAGCTCGAGCAACCATCATCATATCTAAAAAACTTTAAAACGGGCGCGATGCTACCCGTCATGTCGCTATATGGTGAAAGTGATTTTCAGCCTGCTACTCAACCACTTTGTTGCTGTGTCACACAGTGCACCATTGTCACGCAGGTATAGGGAAACCCAAATATATAATATAAATAGGACTTTTTTTGGGCACATTTCAAAACTTGTGCAGCTGCTGTATGGATCTCTAACTTTCATTATACATTGGCTCATAATTCTTTTCAGATATGCAGGCACTGATGTTATTGGTCCCCATGTGCGCACATCCACTGGTACTGTTCATAGCTTTGGTGGCTGCACTGACAGGAACGATGTTAAGACCAAAATAATGTGTCGCCGTGTGCTGTGTATGGGAAGGTTAATGCACTATGATTCTCGGCTTTGGACCACCACTCATTTTTATAAACAAAAATGAAATTATTTAACTTCCAACACAACACTAAAATCATGCATCACAACTGGTTTGTCATCTTGACTAGTTACAGATATACACAGTGATTCAAAGAAACTAGAAACTAATTTCTTAAACTGTAAATTAGGAAATCTATCAACTACACTTTCACAATAGAGTGCAGTTCCAGTTGGTAAGCATCTCAACAAAGTTGAAGGCTTTCCATTGTGAACATTCTCAGTTGTGTTAAGTTCTTTTAAGTGAACATTTAGTACTGTGTGTACTGACAAATGAACTGGATATCTTCCAGTTATTTTATCTTTTTTTTTTGGCCTTAAAAGTTTTTCGTTTATATTATCTTTCATAATGTTTGTATTATCTAATGCCCAATCTTCGTCATTGTCTTTAAATCTTTCTAAAAATTGTATGTCATGTTTGCTTTAAAAAACCAAGTAGTATTATAATTCAGCTATAGTACAAAAGTCAGAATACCCAGGCTTTAAATGAGAAACGGAAACAACCCCCATACTCCCCATAATTCCACGTGCATAATAATTATCATCCGTAACATTAAACCACTTCACAATGTAGAACATTTCATGGATAGCTACAGCCTTGCTACCATCATGATTATCAATGCCATTAGTTAACCACACTGGTTTGCTTGTGTCAAGATTTGTTAAGGTAATAAACATTTTTATTATCTCATTAAAAAGAACGATGAAATTTAAATCACCAACAAGCGGTACTGCAAACGCATTTCAATTAAAGTGGATAATAATAATAATAATAATAATTACGGTATTTATAATGCGCTTATCTTATAATAATTATAACTCTAAACGCGCACTCACAACTCGCGCACGCATGCGCACGCTTTATACAACGACTCGCGTACAACAAATGGTGAAATACATTGCGACAGTCAGCTTTTGCGGGGAGTGTGGTGATATAGTGCTAGAACTGTTGAAAGAGGTGAGTTTTGAGGGCGGACTGAAAGGAGGAGAAAGAGTCTTTCTGACGGAGAGAGAGTGGGAGAGTGTTCCAGGTGGATGGACCATAAACTGAGAAGGAGCGGGGGCCGAAAGTGCTGAGTTTGGTGCGGGGGATGTGGAGACGGAGAGGGTCGGAGGCGGAGCGGAGGGAGCGGGAAGGAGTGTATGCCAAGTACGATTTTATGAGAAATCGTCTTTGTCAGTATGTTGACAGTATGTATCGCATGGGATGTCACCTTTGTGTGGGAAGTGTGTGTGTGTGTGTGTTCTGAGTGTGTGTGTGTGTGTGTGTATGTGTGTGTGTGTGTGTGTGTTCTGAGTGTGTGTGTGTATGTGTGTGTGTGTGTGTGTGTGTGTGTGTGTGTGTGTGTGTGTATGTTTGGCTGTGTTTGTTTGTCTGTGTTTGTTAGTACGTGTGCGTGTGTTTATGTATTCATATGTTTGGCAAGCATATAAATCTCCCAGTAACTGAAAATGTTGTGAAACTAGCCCTATGACTCTATGTTTTCAGTACGTGGTAGTCAGATACCGTCAATCTAACTTACAGTGGGAAACGTGACTTAAAAGGCCTGTGATGAAAAGACGTTATCTGTGTCGATTTAAATCTGTGACACAGTCAACAAAATAGCTTTTGTCATAACAAGCCATTATGTTAGGGAAATCCAAAGTGCCCACGCAGAGCTGTTTTCAAAAGAGGTTTTCAAAACAGTTGCACAAGTTGTTCCCTGCAGTCTGAAATTTCTAAAGGCTGCGTCTTGCCATGCGTGACATGAAAAGGAAAGGGACAGGGTACTTAAATTTTATAGGCAAGAGATTTTGTGTGTGCGTGAGTAAGGCTAGCTAGTTTTACATTTTTCAGAAATCGACTCTGTCAGTATTGAAAGACAATGAAGAGTAATTCGCTAATGAGGGGGAGTTGAAATTTTCTTTAGTCCATTTTCACAGAGTGTACTATCAGGATTCGGTTGGATTTGAGAGAAACGGCTATGTGGACGTTAATGATCTTAATTAGTTAATTAATTAAGGTCAACTTAAGACAATGGGTCATTGCCTCAGTGTTGTACTTTCTTATTTCTCTGCATGTGTGTGTGTGTGTGTGTGTGTGTGTGTGTGTGTGTGTGTGTGTGTGTGTGTGTGTGTGTGTGTGTGTGTGCGCGCACGCGCACGCGTGTGTGTGTTTGTGCCTGCATGCGTGTGTTTGTATTTAGCTTAGAGAGCTCCAGAACGAGTGGTGGTCCAGACTCGCACAGAGGACCCAGCTCTGCGGTGACTACAGGGGCTTCTACGAAGCACTGAAAGCAGTGTATGGCCCTAGGCACCTGGTACAAAGTCCCCTGCGAAGCGCTGATGGACAGGCACTCCTCACAGATAATACCTCCATCTTGAACCGCTGGTCGGAATACTTTCAGGACCTCTTCGGCGCTGAGCGCACTGTTCAAGAAACAGTCATCCTCCAAATCCCACACCTTCCACTAAAGGTTGAATTGGACGAACCGCCCACCGCCGAAGAGACCCTCACAGCCATCCACCAGCTCAAGAGTGGCAAAGCAGCAGGCATTGACGGAATCCCGCCAGAGATCTGGAAACATGGAGGCCCAGCACTGCACAACAAGCTTCACGACCTCTTTCTCTGCTGCTGGGAAAAAGGAACACTACCAAAGGATCTCCGTGATGCAGTCATCATCACCCTGTACAAGAACAAAGGAGAGAAGTCTGCCTGCTCTAATTATCGTGGAATTACCCTGCTGTCCATTGCCGGGAAAATTCTCGCAAGGTTGCTCCTGAATCGGCTGGTACCTGCCATCGCTGAAGACCACCTCCCAGAGGGCCAGTGTGGCTTCAGAGCCAACAGGAGTACCACCGACATAGTCTTTGTGCTGAGACAGCTTCAGGAGAAGTGCCGCGAGCAGAACAAAGGGCTGTACGTAACGTTTGTCGACCTAACAAAAGCGTTTGACACTGTGAGCAGGCAAGGTATGTGGCAGATCCTGGAGCGACTAGGTTGTCCCCCAAAGTTCCTCAACATGATCGTCCAGCTCCACGAGGACCAGCAAGGCCAGGTCAGACTAAACAGTGACCTCTCAGAACCATTCCCCATTCGCAACGGCGTGTAGCAAGGCTGCGTGCTGGCACCGACCCTCTTCACCATCTTCTTCAGCATGATGTTGAAGCAGGCCACAGTGGACCTCGACGATGACGACGCAGTGTACATCAGGTATCGTCTCGATGGCAGCCTGTTCAACCTCAGACGACTGCAGGCCCACACGAAAACCCTAGACCAACTGATTCGTGAGCTGCTCTTTGCTGATGACGCTGCCCTCGTTGCACACACAGAGAGAGCCTTGCAGCGCATTACGTCTTGCTTTGCAGATGCCGCCCAGCTCTTTGGACTTGAGGTCAGTCTGAAAAAGACAGAGGTCCTTCATCAGCCGGCACCCAAGGAAGAGCATCGCCCTCCCCACATCACCATCGGCGAGTCCGAACTGAAGTCTGTACACCAGTTTACCTACCTTGGCTGCATCATCACGTCAGACGCCAAGCTGGACAAGGAGCTGGACAACAGGCTGGCAAAAGCGAACAGTGCTTTCGGGCGACTATTCAAGCGGGTGTGGCACAATCAACAGCTGAAAAAAGGCACCAAGATCAGCGTGTACAGAGCTGTCGTCCTCACCACCCTGCTGTACGGTTCCGAGTCCTGGGCCCTCTACCGCAGCCAACTACGACTCCTCGAACGCTTTCACCCGCGCTGCCTGCGTACCATCCTCAGCATTCACTGGAGTGACTATGTCACCAACGTCGTGGTCCTTGAACAGGCGGAAACTGTGAGCATCGAGGCTTTGCTGCTGCGGACACAGCTTCGCTGGGCGGGACACGTCTCCAGGATGGAGGATCATCGCCTACCCAAGATCACTCTGTTCGGCGAGCTCGCCACTGGACACCGAGACAGAGGGGCACCAAAGAAGAGATACAAAGACGGTCTCAAGAAGTCACTTCATCATCATCATCAGTCCCTTGCCCGAACTGGGCGTTGGGGGGACTGAAAGGCAGCAGCAACAGACAGTGCTCTCCACTGAGTTCTATTTTGGGCGGTGGCAAGCAAGTCTGGCATCTCGAGTTCGGTCCATTCTTTTATGTTTGCGACTAAGAAGTCACTTAGTGCCTGCCAAATCGACCACCGCCAGTGGTCTTTGCTTGCTGCGGACCGTGACACCTGGCGCTCCACCATTCACAAGGCAGCCGTCTCCTTTGAGGACTCTCGCAGAGCTAACCTTAAGGACAAGCGGCTCAGAAGAAAAAACAGAGTTGTCGTAACTCAGAACCCTGACCAGACCTTCCCCTGCAGCCACTGCGGTCGAACCTGCCTGTCCCGGATTGGCCTCCGCAGCCACGAAAATGCCTGCAGACGACGTGGGCAAGCCCTATAGAATCTTCGTTCGCGAAGTGAAGCCAAGAGAGAGACTGTATATTT
Organism: Semisulcospira habei; assembly: GCA_036245525.1. Lineage (NCBI taxonomy): Eukaryota > Metazoa > Mollusca > Gastropoda > Semisulcospiridae > Semisulcospira > Semisulcospira habei. The sequence goes on from BTPG01000006.1 coordinate 189,431,716, forward strand.
TGTATCACTGTGCTTTGATGTCCCTGTTTTATGTATATTTTGTACTTAGTTAGTCGTAGTTTTAACAACGGCAGGTACGAAAAATGATATAGTCACTGACTGTGTTAATATCTTCACCGTTGTAAAATAAAGATTCATTGATTCATTGGGGCATTGACACTCTCTCTCTCTCTCTCTCTCTCTCTCTCTCTCTCTCTCTCTCTCTCTCTCTCTCTGTCTCTCTCTCTCTCTCTCTCTCTCTCTCTCTCTCTCTCTCTCTCTCTCTCTCTCTCTCTCTCTCTCTCTCTCTCTCTCTCTCAGTTTCCATTTCTACTTCAACATGAGATGAACGTCATTAGGCCGAGCCGTGCAAGAACAAGTAGAAATAGAGTTACCGCAGAAAAGTCCTCTGAATGAACCGACACAGATCGTTGAATTGCTGATTCGTGCCGGAACGTTGTTTATGTGTCTTAATTTAGTAAACACTTTGCTGGTATCGGAACTTTTGCATAAACAACTTGATCTAATCAACATATGATGTGTGTATTCATTGCTGGTAGAAAAGGAAACAAATAGAAAAGGATGAAAGATCCGTTACTGTGATGGTCTTTGTCTTTGCTAAACGGCAGCTAAAGCCCTGTTTCCGTCACCGCTTATGACCGTGTTAATTGTTCCCAGTGTTTCGTGTTGATCGACTTTTATGGAATTTAGCCATCATTCCAGCCAAACATTTTAGCAACGCTAAACGCATTTCGTTCTAACGGAAACGCATACCTCCCATTCTTGGGGTATCTTTTTCTGGTTAAGCTCACCTGTCTATCTTTACTGTGTTTGTTGTGCATCCAAAAGTGCTTGTACCTCACGCTCTCTGCGTTTTAAGATCGATTCTCCGGTTCGCAGCATGCTCTCGTATTCTCTTTCCATTGTTTTCTTCTCTTCCTCCATATCTTTTCTCATGAACTCCATCCGTCCCTCGTAATGTTTTCTCTCTTGAATCAGTGCTTGCTGGTGTCTTCCTCTTTCTTGTTTTAATCGTTTTTCCAGCTCTGCTATTTTTTCGTCGCGCTCAAAAAGCAGACGCTCCATGTTCTGCAGTTTGCTTTCGCGTTGTCTTCCGGTTTCTTCCTGCATTTCCCGGATCCTTTCATTGTGTTCGCTCTTCATTACTTCAGTTGCATTGCGGGTCTCTCCAAGTTGGGCATCATAGTCATCAAGCTGTCGTTTAAGTAAGTGTTTCTCGTCGACAAGTTGTTCAATTTTCTCCTTTTGCTCTTCAATCAGTCGGGCCAAACGATCATTTTCTGCAGTAGTTGCGTTCCATTCGTTGTCCAGTCTGTGAAATTTATTACGCCAGCCTTCTGCTTCCTGAGCCATTTCCTCTTCACGTTTTTGGAGGTGTTGTATATTGTTATATGTTTCCGCCTTTTTTTTGGCCAAAGTTTCTTTTTCCTCCTCTAGTTGTTTTTTCAGTCTCTCTTTTTGTTCTGTTACATCTTGAATCTTTTTTTCATATCGCGTCTTCAAGATATCGATTTCTTCATCCTTTTCAGTTTCCAAAGTGTCCTTGGCGCGACACTTTCTTGCCAGATTATCCTCATATTCTGCTTTTTGGTTGGTTAGCTTTTTGTTCTGAAGTTTCATCTCCTCTGACATCCTTTGCTGCAGAGATCTGTTATCATCCTCTAACAAACTGATTTTTCTCTCCAGTGATGTAATGGTATCTTTCCTTTTCCTTATGTCCGCTCGCAGCTGCGTTACTTTGCCATCTAATCGGCGCTCTTCATTTTTTACAAGTTTGTAATCCTCTTTTAGATTTTCATATTCTTTCAGTGTGCTTCCTTCGGCTTTCGGCTTTTCGTTTTTTCCTTTTTCAGTAAACGGCCACCAATTAAATACTTTGTAAGGAAGTCGTTTCTCCTCTGAGATCCCTTGCTGCAGTGATATGCAATCATCCTTTAACGAACTGATCTTTCTCTGCAGTGAAGTGTTGGTGGGTTCTCTTTTCCTTGCGTTCTCTCCCAGCTGCGTTACTTTGCCCATTAATTGGACCACTTCATTTCTTATACGTTCGTAGTCCTGCTTTAGATTGTCATATTCTTTCCATGTGCTTTCTTCAGCTTTCGGCTTTTCGTTTTTTCCTTTTCTTAAACTAGATGTCATGCTCTCTGCTCGTCTCTCAGGCGCTTTCTTCTCAGCTTCGATGTCATCCTTATCTTGGTAGTATTTGCAGAATGTTTCCTCTTCGCTCCTTTCAGTCCTGCTGTTGCTCAAGTAGCTGCCATCCTGTATGTCAGGACTGCTCATTGTGTCTCCTAGAGAGAGTATATAGGAGATTACAACGACACCCATTTAAGAAACAATTAATTTATTTGATCCTTTCCGTAAATAAACAAACGCACTTGACCAAATACATTCAACAGCTTTATCTGCCCAGTCAGGTCCCCCGACCCCTTGGAAACAAAGGCTAGTTAAAATATCAATGCTGGCCTTCCCGAGAATTAGTGACTACCGTACACGCCACCCACCCCCCACCCCCACACCCCACCCCCAATGCTGTCAGTGTTGGCCTTCCTGAGAAATAGTGTTTCCATCCTGTTTATACCACCATGGAATTAACACACTTCAGCCACGAACAAGCCTGCAGACGTCGTGGGCAACTCCTATAAAATCTTCGTTCGCGAAGTCAAGCCAAGAGATACCACCATGGTGAACAATAGTCCTCTATGCGCAAATAGTGTGTGTGTGTGTAAGTGTCTCTCTCTCTCTCTCTCTCTCTCTCTCTCTCTCTCTCTCTCTCTCTCTCTCTCTCTCTCTCTCTCTCTCTCTCTCTCTCTCTCTCTCTCTCTCTCTCTCTCTCTCTCTCTCTGTGCCACTCACCCCCACATCCCCCTTGCACACACACTCATACCCCTACCCCCACCCCCCACCCCCCACCAACCTCACACACACATACCTACACCTCTCACCAGCCTTGCAAAAACACACACAAAACACATTAGGTCAAAATATTCCTTTTTGTGTCAACCCTTCAAATGTATGTCACTGTGATGAAGCTCTATGCTTGTGCATAGCGCTCACACAGTAGGATTAGTACGGTACGGTTTTTGTTAACGAGTAGGATTAGTACGGTACGGTTTTTGTTAACGCCGGGTTTGTTGCCGAAAGTCCGTGTGGTATTAGACGCACGTGGAAATCTGTAAGACATGGTTAGCACGGGATTTTTAGTGAGTTCTGTTTAGCGAGTTCTAGGCGGAAGCTGTGACTGTCAGAGGTCTAGTTTGGTTATTGCGGGCTGTTTTGTTGTATGGAACGGTTGTGTTCGAGGTGCCTAGCCCCGCATTCCAAGACTCTGAAGCCTAGATTTCAGGTATGTTTCTATAAATGTAGTATTGATAGTGTTTAGTTAAAGACAGTATGCGTGGTAAGATTAATGTCGTTGTATAGTGGTGTTCCGGTTTGGTTTAGTTATGTATGTTTAGAATTCGGTGAAGTAACCGGTGTTTTGTATACAGTTGTTTACCGAGATAGATGACTAAAGGAATATGAAGTGTGTATGTCTAAGCCGCTATGAAGATAGTACTTGGTTGGTTAAGCATAGTCTTTTCCAAGGTATAGAGTAATGTATAGCAAGAGTGTCAGTTAGGCTATAGTCTGTTTCAAGATAGTGACAGATATGGGGGTGATACGAAAATAGTTTATGAAGCACGTGTGTGTGTGTGAATGAACGTGTGAGTTATTTGTATCAGCCAGGTTACGTGACGTTTCTCATTGATCCAATATGTTGTGTGTTTAGCAAGTGTTACGTTGGGACTTTTGTTGTTTATTTAGAGTCTTGTAACGAGAGTGGAAGACAGACGCCGAGACGTCGAGTCGCAGGTGGGACCTACGAGAGGTCATCCCTCCAGCTCTTCTGAGAGTGAGTCTGACTGGGAACCAAGATACCCAAGTCCAAGCGAGAACTGAGTGTGCCGTACGAGAGCGAGGACGTCCGTGCCCAAAGAGACAGGACGGCGGTACGCGTACGACGAAGGACTTTCACGCCTAGACGTGAGAAGGACCAACGTAACCAGACAACAACATCAAACAGGTTGGAGGCAATGTGAGACTAAGACCTAGCCTGGCAAAGATACTGTGTTACGTGTGTGATTTGAGTGTGTGATAGTAGAACGTTGTATATAGTTTGATAGTCGTATAAGTCTTTCTTTCCTTTATAGTGTATAAAGGTTACTTTAGAAAGGGAGCCCGTGTGTTTGTTTTACCGCATGAATGCGCCCGTCTGAGTCAGTGGCGGTGTTTGCGTCTGTTGCGTGAGAGTCTGTGCGTACGACTGTGGGCGAGTCTGCGTGCGTTACAGTCACTAAGCCACTATGTCAGATTTTTACTGTGGGGCAAACCTAAAATATAGAACAAATCTCGAATGTAATACAAACCTAAAATATATGTTATTTTCCAAATGTGGAACACCACGTCGTTCGTAAATAAAACTTCCAATGTGAAAAATTGTGTGGAGGAAAAATAATTTTGTCTGTGAAAAGTTTTTGCTTCGCTCATAGTGACTGTGCTGCGACGCATTTAAATTGAAAGACAAACCCCATAACTCCCAGTGAGAGACCTCAATGATTTCAAGTCAATATACACCCCACCCTGTTTTTAGATCGCGGCCAACTCACGCTGAGGAGAAAATTGGGTGTGAGTGGTTAGTTTGAACCAGATCACGGACATTGCGTGCCATTGTCGACTCTGAACAATCAGCCCTGTTGCGTGATGAAACCAGATCCCTGTTGCGTGCAGTTTATTGCCGTCATAACCTGACCAGACAGCTTTTGTGTAGTCCTTGTGAGTTTACAAGATTGCATCCCTTTCATAACCAGAAAGTTGTGCTTGAAAATTGGTTGTGAAACGGTTTCCTGTTTTCCCTCAGTTGGTGACAAGGCTTTTCATACAGTTATTTATTAGTCTGTCCCGTGATGCATTTAAAATGAAACCCACAACTTTAATCCCAGGAGAGACCTCAATTATTCAATTTACTATACACCCCCACCCTGTTTTTTAGATCACTCGAGGAGAAAATTGGGTGTGAGTGGTTAGTTTGAACCAGATCACAGACATTGCCTTGTCGTGTGATGTATTTAAATTGAAACCAGATCACGGACATTTGTCGTGCTTGCGTTTTATTGCCTTGTTTACCCAAGGCTTGCGGTGTAAGTGAGTTTACTTGTGAGTGGTTAGTTTGAAACCCCTTTTATAACCAGAAAGGCAAGCATAGTGTTTTTGTACAAACAGATTATATTGTGTTTTAAAAATGGACTTAATGACGCATAACCCACATTGCGGCTTAATTTGTGGCGTCACAAACTGTGGTAAAACTGAATTTGTTCTTAACCTCTTACAAACAAGGTACCTTCATCATTTCAAAAACATAGTAATATTTTGTCCTACAATCAAACACAACAAAGCTTATCACAACCGTTCATTCATTTGGACTGACAACAACATTTACTTAGTTGATCCTGAGAAAAAACTGAATGACTACCTGCTATATTTTTAAAAGCAATTTGAAGGACAGCCAACCCTGTTTATTGTTGATGACTGCTCTGCAGATAAGGATATTGTTAAGAAGAGAAACACACTGGCAGAACTTGCCTTCAGTGGCAGACATGCAAATATTAGTGTATGGATTCTCACTCAGAAATATAATGCTGTACTGAAAGATTTTCGTGAGCAGTTAAAGTTTATCTGTTTGTTTTACTGTAAGGATCGTGACAGCTTTGAAGACTGTCTCAGAGAAAACGATGTCATCCCCAATAAACATGAATGAGACTGTGTGAAAAATAAACTAAAATCGACTAAGCATCTAAGCTTATCTTAAAAACAGATCAGCCCACTGGGTATGGATTAGTAAATTAATTTATACTTATTGTTTATCCATATAAAAATGATGGTCAGACAAGCGCAAGATGTTACAGACTACTTTCAATATATCCAGCACTTTGAAGAGATAAGAACACATTACAAAAACCCATTTGCGCTTGCTATAACACCAATAGTGGTACCAGCGGTAATATATGTGGTATATAATGTGACTTTGGAATATATTGATGAGTTTCCATTTGGTGGGAGCATTGCTGGTAATTTTAAGACAAATACCTTTGCAGTTGATGATGACTGGTTTATAAAAGTGTGTGAACACATGCACCAACAACTAAAAAAATTAAATGTTAGTTTTTTAGGTGTTACAGTCAATAAAGTGGTATTACACAAGATGTAATTTTCTATGTTATTATTTTGTCGGACAAATAAAAATGACGGACAATGCCCAATGCTTAAGAAACGTATTTCACACAAGAGACTTGCCTATATCAAATATTTTTAATGTCTATGAATCGATAAAAAGATCTTTTTCTGTCATGCAAGATAATCTTTTTTCTGGTAGTGTAAAGATTCAGATTGTTGCTAAAATAGAATTTACCAGCCTAGTTGGTGAAGTGATTGTTTCGTATATCTCGACAAGACAACACACAGTTAATTCAAGAAGGGAATTGGAAAAAGTGTTTAGAGAAAGACTGTTGCCTGACTTTCTAGAAGCAATTGACAGAGCAAAAATGCAGGGATCTGGTTGGCACGAAGGCCGTGTACATGAACTACAACTGAAACAGTCAAGATATCATCCTATATTAGGCAAATCATGGTTACCACTACCAACTGAGGTTGCAGACAAAAAGGCTGTAGTCAATATTCAGAACAATGACAACTATTGTTTCATGTGGTGTGTGCTTGCTAAACTGCATTTTGTAAAAACAAAGCCTGAACGTGTATCTAACTATACCAATTTTGTAAACGAACTCAACTTCAGTGGCATAGATTTCCCTGTTAAGGTAGAGGATATAGATCTGTTTGAAAACTAAATCCTGGGATATCTGTGAATGTGTATGTATGGGATAATGAGTCTGAGAACAAGTTATAATGAATTAGAGTGTCCCCAATTGCCCCAACCTACGGTCAGTCAGAAGATAATCATGTTGATATGTTACTAATAAGCTCTGGTGATAACTTTCACTACACAATTATTAGGAGTATGTCACGACTAATTCACAACCATGTATCAAAACACAATGGCAAACAGGAAGTATGTAAAGATGCTTACAAAGGTTTTCCTGTATAAAAGTGGCACATAAACATGCCTTACATTGTAGGTCGGCTGATGACATTCAAACAATACTTAGGTATCCAGATCCTGGCAGCAAGGTATATTTCAAGAACTATGGGAATCAACAAAAGCTGCCGTTTGTAGTGTACGCTGATTTTGAATCACTGGTTGTACCATATGAGGGTCCTGTTCCAGAATCATTACCAAAGACCGTAAAATTGAGTGATCAAGTAGTTTGTTCTTTCGGATATATTCTTGTTAGGTCTGATGGTCAGCATACAGAACCTGTTATCTACAGAGGTGAAAATGCAGCATGTCTGTTTTTAACAGAAATGAGACATCTGTATAGTCAGGTAGTACAGTATTTGAAAAACTGCCAGATGCCTTTGGTGATGACGGAAGAAGACAAACAGAATTTTGATACAGCAGTGATGTGTTGGATTTGTGAACAACCTTTAGGATATTGTGATCAACCTCTGAACGGTGATAAAGTTCGTGACCATGACCACATAACTGGACGTTACAGAGGTGCTGCCCATGGTTATTGTAACTTGAAATTAAAAATAGATCCTGAAAAATACAAACTGCCCATCTTTTTCCATAATCTTAAAGGGTATGATTCACATATTATTGTGCAGGCTGTGGATGAGTCTTACAAAAAAATTAGTTGTATTGCCCAGACAACTGAAAAATGCTTGACTTTTAGGCTGGACAACAAATTAGCATTTTATGACTCCATGCAACATTTGTCCTTGGGGCTTGCTAGTCTCGCAGAAGGACTGACTGAGTATCCAATAACAAGTAAATATTTTGAGCCAGAATTGATTAAGAAAGGAGTCTATCCCTACGAGTACATCAGTGACTGGGTAGTGTTTGAAGAAAGGAGACTGCCTCCAAAAGATAAATTTTATTCTACACTAACTGGCAAAGGTATTTCTGACTCCGATTACCAGCACGCACTTGATGCATGGGGTAAACTAGGGTGTGAAACGATTGGTGACTACCATGACCAGTACTTGAAAGCTGACGTTTGCTTGCTAGCAGACGTATTCGAAAGTTATCGTGAAAAGGGTTTGTTACACTACAGTCTTGACCCTGCTTGCTACATAACTAGTCCTGGCATGACATGGGATGCATTTTTGAAATCCAGTAAGATATTTATAGACTTGTTGTCTGATCGTACGATGGGTGAAATGGTGGAACGCGGATTGAGGGGAGGGATTAGTATTGCAGCAAACAATTACGCCAAGGCCAACAACAAATATCTTGATGACTTTGACCCCTCAAGGTCAAGCTCATTCATTACGTACCTTGACTCGAACAATTTGTATGGGTTCGCAATGTGTGCGTTATTGCCCTTGAAAAACTTTTGTTTGTATGATTTGTCTCAGTATGACATAACACAGTTAACAAACAATATTATGATTCATGACCGAAACGACGCGAAGGGTTGGATATTTGAAGTAGACCTAGAGTACCCACACCATCTACACGATTACCACAATGATTATCCATTAGCTGTTGGGAAAATGAGTATGACGGGGAAAAAAGAAGACACCAAACTTGTACCAAATCTGAATGACAAATTTAATTACGTGTGTCACTATCGTTTGTTACAGTTTTACATCAGACACAGGTTAGTACTAAAGAAAGTTCACAGAGGAATTCAATTTGATCAGAGTGCTTTCATGAAAGATTACATAATGAAAAACCCCCCACCCGGGTCTGCCCTGGGGGACTTGGGTGGGGTTAGGTACTTTTTAGTTCCCAGGGTCACCCTGGTCAGCCCCACAGGGTGAGTTTTTCTCTCTATTCTGGGGCATGTGTTTCTGTCTACCCGAGGTCCATTCTCCTGTATTTGCCTTTTTAAAACTCTCCCTACTGTCTGCACTGCCTGTAGCTCTTGATATTGGATGTGTGTTGCTAAATGGTCTTAGCTTTATTTAGGCCCCATGTGTTAGGTTTATTTAATGTATTTGACCGGCTGGCGACATACATTCAATGTTCTGTTTAGTTTTTTTTTTCACAAGCAGTGCAGGCACGTCCTGAGAAAGCCTTGTTGCTGTCGGGACGTTAAGCAATGTACAATCAATCAATCAACATAATGAAAAACACAACATTGCCTGCCAGAGACGGCAACACTGCATTTGACAAAGACTTCTTTAAGCTTATGAACAATGCCTGTTTTGGTAAGACTATGGAAAATCCTCATCACCGCAAAGATGTGAGACTGGTCACAACTGAATCGGGTGCAATTAAACTTACAGGCAAGCCACAGTACACAGGGTACAAAGAGTTTCATTCATCATTGTATGCAGTGTCACTCAAAAAAAGAATTGTTAAACTAGACAAACCAGTATTCATTGGTATGGCAATACTCGAGTTATCAAAATTATTGATGCTTGAATTTTATTATGATTACTTTAAACCAAAGTATCCTGAGTGCCGTCTGCTATACACTGACACTGACTCTATGATCATAGATGTGCCTACTGAAGACTTTTATGAAGACATGAAAACAGAACTACACATGTATGACACGTCTGATTATCCTAAAGACCACCCGCTGCACAGCACACAAAACAAAAAAGTGCCTGGTAAGTTTAAAGACGAACTAAATGGTGTGCCTATAGTTGAGTATGTTGGACTGAGGTCAAAAATGTATTCTATACTGCACCAAAAACGTAGTCGGTCCAAAGCCAAAGGAATTAAAAAAACAGCAATAAAAAATAAAGACATCCGTCATGAACATTACCAGCAAGTATTAGATGGAGAACTGTTGCCTGATTATCCAAACAAGACACTGAGGTCAAATAAAGACAATATTGAAATGATCCAAACACATAAAAAGTCACTAGCAGTGGGAGACACAAAACGAGTGTTTCACACTAAGGAAAAGGCTTATGCACCTGGGCATTACAGACTCAAGTTATCTGAAAAAATAGCTAATGAACTGGTTGATAAACTGGTTGATGAATTAGTTGATGAAATAATTAAAAATGTGTAACAGTGTCTGGAGGAATAATTTGTAATTCTTCTCTGACAAATGCCCTCTGAGGTACAGGCTCATAGAGATAATATATTGATGTGTTAGCGGAAGGAACAATTTTTTTGATATTGGATCAGTTGACCTATGTCTGACGTCATTCTCGGCTTCACCGGGTTGATACAAATATCTCACCTGTTTTGTAAACAAGCTAGTGTCTGGCGCTTTTGTTTTTATTTCTGACCCTGATGTCTCTCACTTTGTGGGGGGTGTGAGGGTCCTGACGGTAGTAACACTGGTGCTGTTGATGGTGTGTCAGTCTTTTGTGTTAATGCCTGAAGCTGTAATTTTTTTTGTCTGTTATATTCAGCTAATTTTTGCCTGCCTCTATTCGACCTGGACTTTTAGCCTTCGTCACTGTTTAAACCTGTGTCAAGACAGGACTCTGTAGTGGAGTCGTCTCATCCATTTTCTTCTAATTTAAAATTTATTTTAGAAAAGTCAATATGACTCCCAGTTACCAGCAAGGTTACCACTGGTGCAAGGTAATTGCCAAACTTGTAAAACATAAGGCATGCTAATTTACCTATTGAACTTGAAACTATGGGATTGCTTTCAAGGTCCTGTGACAGACTGTCACTATCTACAGGTAGGAAGTGACTCACAGCTTTTGTGTATAGGCAGACAAGAGATCGACTCAAATCACGTGTCATTAGTGAACTAATGTGATTTTCATATTTTGAATGTAGTTTGTTTAGCTCGTCAGCGGTAAGAGATTCTATGTCTTCTGTCATGTATTGTTTACCAAGAAAAGCCTTTGATTTTCCAGAAACAATACATGACAGAATGTGTTGTTTTTTTTAGTCTAAGTCTTTGTTTTCTACAGCGCAGATATCACTTAGAAGAAGTAATTCGTCTTGGTTCATTTATAATGAAAAAATAAAAAAAATAACACAGCTTTGCTTGGACCTGTGAATAACTTATGATCTTACTTGATAACTAATTTCAAAGTTACCTACAACTTACAAGTAACTTTGACGTTAGTTATCATAAGTTCTTAACCCAAGTCATAAGACACTCGGACAGATTTCTCAAGTTACAAGGACAATAAGAAAACTTTTTTTTAGTAATAATCTGGTGGTGGAGCTGATGGCGTCAAATGAGCAGGCATGACATCTCTTTGCGAAGAGTATGACAAAAATAATGGATTACCAAAACCTATAGTCAATTGTTTATAAGTCCTTTTACTTTTTTCATAGTTTCTTTCACACCTATCTTTTTCCCTTGTTCTAAAAAAGATTTCTTTAGCTCCTCAATGTTCACGGGTTGACGACGCATCTTATTCTGTATTTCAGATTTCTGTTGTTTATAGTTGGATAAATCATCCTGGACTCTCTTAAATTCGTTATCGTCAATTTCATTATTTTCCAAAGATTTACTAATAATAAGTTTCATACTCGTCAGCTTAGCTCCTGCGAGCGTACTCAAGGCTTCATGCTTCTGCAACTTTGTATAAATTATTTTGGTAATGGCTTCCATACCAAAGCATGCCAGGCTTGTGGCAAGGCCAACAGCTTCAATAGCAATTCCTACGACACTTCCCACCCCCGTTGCAAACAGAATTATACCTCCTACAGATAATCCGGCCGAAACCACCCCTATGGCCATTGATGTGTTGTGTACAGAATTGAAAACCGTATTGTAACGGCGTTTGCACCAAGAGTATTTTGCTTGTTCTCCTTCCAAATACCTCAACGCTTCTGTAATATTTATTAAACGGAATGAATCTGCCTTTAATGTTTTATCACGCTCAATAGGCTCAAGCTGCTCAGGTGGTATTTGTGGATACAGTTGTGGCATTTTTTATGGCGAATATTTTTTTTATTAATCTTCTAATTTACTTTGCAATTCTTCAAAGGTATACAATTTGCTAGCGTAATAAAATGAAACAAGATCTATGTGTTCCAGGTTTATGAAATTTAGATAAACTAGAGTTGTTTTATCAAACACTATCTTAACAGCAGGGACACTACTCGAAACTTCAAAATCTGTATTGATTTTTCTAATAACAATAACAACCTTTGTTGACTCTGCTACTGTGTTATTCCATGTAAGTTTGATTCCCTGCGCGATATCTGCTTCTTTTGCAGCTTCCACAGATCTCATGAGAATTTCAAAAACTATTGTCGCTTCTCTATCTATGGTAAAATTTGCTGGTATGAACGAAATAGAAGTATCTGTCCTACCCTTCCTATTTGTAAGAAGATACCTTCGTTTACCATACTCTTGAAGTTTTAGTTTTTCTCTGCTATTTGTTTCTGAATAGCTTGGCACAAGACTTACAAGCGTTGGCTCAGAGTTAACAACTTTTCTAAATACTAAGTCACCTTCATCAGTAAAATAAACATAAGGACTGATAAAAACAAACTTTATGTCCCATACAATGGGGATAGGTGCAAGTGGGACAGGGGTAGGAATAATTACCCATTTATTACACACATGTTTTAAGCTGTAGAGCACATTACTTACAGGAGTAGGAACAGTAACATCACGAAGTTGACTAAGTTTAGGAAACGCGACATCTTTTACATCATCAATTACATTTCGTTTGTACAATCCAACAGACACAAGTTCAAGGCCATACACCTCTCCTATTTCACCTTCTTCATCAAAATCTTGTATGTCAGCCAAATCTTTCAACTCTATTGACGGACATGCAACTGGAATAATTCTAGGCTTTGGACCAAGACCACTCATTTTTTATTCAACAAAAATAAAATTTATTTAACTTCCAACACAACATAAAAATCATGCATTACCACTGGTTTACCATCCTGATTAGTTACAGATAAACACAGTGATTCAAAGAAACTAGAACCTAATTTTTTAAACTGAGAATTAGGAAATCTAGCAACCACACTTTCACAATATGGGGTAGTTCCAGTCGGCAAGCATCTTAACAAAGTTGAAGGCTTTCCATTGTGTAGATTTTCAGTAGTGTTCAGTTCTTTTAAATAAACATTTAGCACTGTGTGTACTGACAAATGAACAGGATATCTGCCAGTTATTCTTGGTTTTTTTGGTGATGGTAGACTACCGACTGATTGTGATCAATCTTCATCTGTATGTGTTATTTTTTTACCTAAAAAAGCAAGTAATAATAAAAGACTAATTGATAAAGAAAACTGACCACTTTTCGGAAATTCAATTGTGACAAGTAAATTAGCTGGGTTTAAAGTTGCTTTAATTTTAAATTCATTTTGAAGCCATTCAGCTAAAGTACAAAAGTCATAATATCCAGCTCG